>OU383786.1:2889812-3225872 GCA_910950805.1 Acrocephalus scirpaceus scirpaceus | reverse complement strand
GGTGTGCAAAAGGTGAGGTCTGTGGTGACTTCAGAGGACTGGACTGTGGTAGCCCCGTCAGTTGAGTCTGTTCCTTTTAGGTATGGATTGTCTGTGAAGGTGTTGGTGAGCTCTGAGCCCTCATGCCATTTGCCCAGTGACACAGAGTGGGAGGGCATCCTGCACTCTTCCCACATTTTAGAAAACAATTGCTCCTTTGGTGTCTCTTTCAGTCTATGGGCATTTCCTTGTTTCCAGCAACTACAAATGCTGACAAAAGAATCCCTCGAAGGCGTTGTACGTCCAAGCAAGGGCCTTCTCCCAGCCCCAAACAGACCAACCAACCAGCATCTGGGTAGTTTCTATTTTCTAGAGTGTATCATTCATTAAATGACATTACTTGTTAGAAAATCATGCCTGTTCTTTTTTTTATTTATTTGTCTAAAAATGCTTTGCACATCAAATCAATCAGCATCGTAACTTGAACACACACTGGAACGAGACCTGGGAATTTCAAACCTTCCTCTGCCCAACTGAATCCTTGGTTTCAGGGACACAAACCCAGGGCACAGTGGTGAGCAGCTGTGGTGAGCCCAACCAGGTCCCCTTCCAGGTAACGGGAGCCAGGGTACAAAGTTCTGCCGTGAGCTCCAAAATCAGCAACCCAGCAGTGGGACAGGGGAAGGTTTGTGACCTCCAGCCCTCCCAGCCTGAGGTGACTGGGCTGACAGATATGTTAACCCAGCTGAAGGGTTGTGGCCCCTTGCAAGGGTCCCTCAAAGTGAGCACTGCTATGGAGCCTGTCCCAAGGGAGGGAGGCTGCTGGTCATGGAGGACACACAGGAAAATGGCCCTGGAGTTCCTTCTTCCCCATCTGGGAACCAGCAAAGTGCCATGGATGAACAGTTTATCCCCAGGTTCTGCCCACAGGCCTAGCCTTACAGCCTGCTCTGTAAAGGTGAGAGTGGAGGGCTGGAGGGATGCCCTTGTGCTACGCTGCTCAGTGGCAGTGGCAGCCACACTCCCCTGCCCCACTGGTCCACCCAGTCCCTCTCAGAGTCAGTGACACTTCTTGGAAAGAGTCACTTCCCTGGTGTCAGTGTGACAAACACATCAAACCCCAGAACAGCTCCATCCTGCTGCTCCTGCCAGGCCCCCAGGAGGACAAGAGGTAACCTGAGATTTCAGTCCCCCTTCCCCTCTGCTGGGCTATAATCCACTTCTAAAGCTTATTCCAAAAATAACAGGGAGGAGAAAAAAACAATTACAAAACCACTGAAAGCAGATCATTCCCAGTGCCACCACAGATCCAGACACCTTGGGCAATGGGAGGGGGCCATGGCCACACTCTGAACCTGCTGGGCACATCTCCATGGGGACACTGACTTCAGTGGCAGAGCTCCCACCTGCCTTTCAGCAGGACAGTCCCTGCTGCACTCATAGAGAAATTGGTTAGCAATTTATTTCACCTCCAAGCTGCTGTGCAGACACAGGCACAGCACTGCCCACAAAACCTCTCTGTGCCACACTGCAGCCAAGATCCACAGCTGGCACCTCCAGGTACCTCCAGAGATAACAGGGTTGTGCACAATGTGTGCCCTTGGGACAGTGACAGCACCCAAAGGGACTGGGAACAGCCAGGTTCCTCCACAGGTGGGCACAGGGGTGTGTAGGGTGATCAGAGTCACTGGAGGTGCAGTGTCCCCTCAGAGCACGTCCCCCAGGGTGGACCATCACAAATCCAGTGGAAGGCTCTGTGCACTGTGGAAGGGGGGTCTGAGTCTCACACAAACACCCCCTGCATCCTGTTCTGCTTTCATGGCTCTTTCTTGTAGGAAAACCTCTCCCTTTGGATGACATGGTGGGACTAGGCTGATCCTCCTCCCACAGAACACACAGAGGCACTGTTCCACACTCATTTTTCTGTGGCAGACCAGACCCTCAGCTCCCTCTGGGGTCTCTCTTTGGACCTTTCCACAACCTCCAGTGGATACTGAACTGACAAAAATACATTTAGCAATACCAATCTTTATATGTTGCATTGCCTGCTCTCCCTGTCTGTAAAATCTTAATACATTTGTTCCTGTGAGAACAGGCTCTGTAGTTTCTCAGGTTCATGAGGCCAGACAATATGCTCAGATTTTCTTATAGCCTTATTCTCCTCATGCCTCAGATCCAGCACAAGTCCATGAATTATTTTTATTAACCTTACATCATCAGGGCTGGTTCTGTCAAATAGTGTCAGTTCTGGGTCCCTTTCAGGATTCAGTGTCTTCTACAGAGTCAGTTGTGCTGTGAATCACCTCCACCCACTCCGGGGATGTGCATCAGGTCTTTTACCCTGATAGCCTTGGCTTTTAGCTATTCCAGTGGAATTTCCAGGTTATTTGCATCCAGCTGGAGCTGGCCAGTCTTGTCAGAGCTTCTATACATTATTATAATATATATTTTATTATTATTTATTATTATTATTATTATTATTATTATTATTAAATGCACCTTCTGAGCCCTCCATCTGTCCCAGAGCCTTGCCAGCCACAGCAGCCCAGGTGCTCAGCTGCAAGGGAAGGGGAAGAAAGCAGCAGGACAAACCCACTCCACCTGTCCTTTGCAGACTCCTCAATTCTTCCTTTTCCTCTGCTGCATTTACACCTTGAAGGCAGCTCTGCTCTGTGAAGATGTCTCAGTCTTCAGTTACTGCATTATCTTGGTGACCATCTCCTTGTACTTGTAATCTTCCCTGATTTCTACACACGTAGAAAAATCCACTGATTTGCTACTCATTTTCCTCTTGTTGATGTGCATTACCAAGTCCTTTCATCCCTCCACAAGTCTCAGCTTTCCTTGCTGCCTTGCTGGGGAGAGAAGCACAGCTGTCTGCCCACAATCCCAAAGAGTTTTTCTGTGTCCGGTCTATTTTTTCTGTATTCACCCACTCCCGACACAACAGGAGGGCGAGGGCTGGCCGCCCACACCTGCAGGAAGAGCCCTCTCCCTGCAGAGTACAGAACTGAGTCAGCACAACCAAACTAAGACAGCAGTGTCTTAAATATACAGGCCTGAAAGCAATTTTTTTGGCGTTGATTTTTAACATCCTGTGCTTGCCAGAATGTGCCCTGTTACAAGCTTGCTCTGTCTTAAGGCTCTAGGTCTTGCTGCCTGGTATTCAGACAGAAAAGCAATTACACAGCCCCATTACTGTGACAGTTAAAGAGATTCAGCCATTGTTCTTCTTGGACAATTCACACTGATTCCAGCTCCTCCTGCATGGCCCCTTAGCATAAATAAGCCTTCTCTCCAAAATGTTATCACCTCCGCTTGTATGGAGACAGGCAGGGCAGGCAATCAGACACACAGTGAAAAAATTAGCCTTTAAATCCACCTTGCATTCTGTCTACTCTTCATTAAACTATTTTTTTCCCTTTAACACATATTCTCGAGCTCGAAGACCCAATACCCGACCAAATTACTTTCTTTCCTTTCCTCTCTTAACTACAGGCATTACATTTGCTATTTTCCAGCCATGCCCGGGTCGGGAGTCATTAGTATCACACTCAAGGGACACGCTGGCCGCTAGGCATTCGTCCTGCCTGCATCCCGAGCCGTGGCACAGGCTGCCTTCCCCCAGTCATCTCCCAGAGCAGATGTCTCTGCTCAGAAGTGTGAGGACAGCAATACTTTTTGTAGCCTTGGGCAATCTGTAGTTTGCACTGATTGATTGCATTAAATAAGCAACCTATTAATATCCCCCCTGCTGTGGCTCCATGGGATCCATCGGCAGAAGAGATTCTGCAGCAGGTAAGTTGTGTTAAACACAGGGTCCTGATGCATACTGCACATGGAATCACAGAATAATTTCAGCTGGTAAGAGCCTCTGGAGGTCAGCCTGTCCAACTCCTCTTGATCAGACAGCATTCCAGTAAAAAAACCTGAATGATAAACTCTGTGCTGCAAAAACTAAACCATTGCAATAAAAACAAACTTTTAACAACAACAACAACATTTTAGAAAGAATAAAAGAACTTAATTTCCATCTGCATCAGTGGATAAGGAAGATAAATGGCAAACCTTTTGTAGCACTGAGGTTTGGAGGGCTCTTTGCTGTGGTTAGATCTACACGCATCACCAATTCATTTATCAGCCTTCTCATTAATATCTCTAATGCATAATTGCAGTCAAAGTCACTCATTGAACCATGCATTTTATGACCTCAAGGGTTACCCCTTCGTACCGTTAATAATAATATCCCTGCATAATGCAAATGCTTTATGCAAAACAAGTTCACCAGCTCTTCTGCTTTATGACTTAAAATATAGCACAGCAAGTTTTAGGCAACTGTCTGCATCTTTATATCAATTACAGGCATCATCTGTCCTGAATTGTGAGTCACAAGGGTTTGGGCAGTGCCATTAATTACCAGTAATGCCTTCTTCAGTAGTCCTCCCTGAATGTCTGCTCCTCGGGATGTGTTCTCTATACATTTATATACCCAGTGCCTCTGGCACACTCCATTCCAACCCGACTTCAGTAATTTTCACAATAAACCTACAATCTTTGTTTTCCAAGGTGAAAGTTCCTCCTGAGACCCTTTTCCATTTCTCCTATCCATCCGTTTCTGTAAGTGGTTCCTTTTCCATTCTGAGCTGGAGCCCTCCCCCACAGAGCTCTCCCCTCCTTGGAGTCTGACAGGGAAACAAGTGCCCTATAAATCATCTCTGGACACTTATTCCCGACCCACAGGCAGGTGACAAAAGTGCAAATGTCCTGAGGGCCTTAATGCCACTCCCCCAGGAAGAGGAGTGACACTGGGGCGTCCCAAAGGGCTTCAGAGCAACACACAAGGACAGAACACTGATCCTCCCAAGCACTGCCCTGAGAAATGCAGATCGGAGCCTCTTGCAGATTTATTATGAAGAGTAAATTATCTGAGTGGCCCAAAGAGAGTGATTAAAATACACATCAGTGTCTTGCTGGGTCAGTGGGTTTTTGATCAGATCTCCCATTTTGTGTTAATATTCAGATACGTTACTACCCCAGAGAGTTGAATAATAGTAGCTATTTAATTTCTCTGACAATATTAAACATAATGAAAAGTCATACTATCATCCCACATCCTTCCCCATGAATTCTGGCCACCGACAGATCTCCTGTTGGTAATGGAAATGTCACTTTGATTCATCTGTTCACCAACAAATCCTTACCAAACAATTTCCAGTATATAGCAAGCCGTCCTAAAACATTCCTTTGGAAACAAGCCAGAACTGACATTCACTGTAAATTAGTTTTTACCACTGTTTAGGCTCAGACCATTTCAGGTAGCTTTGCTACTTACTCTATTTTTAGCAGTGTCACCAGCATACCAGGAAAGAGGTGGATCATAAGACTTCTGCTAATCTGCAAATCTGAAATGACAGTTGAGAGATGGAATTTATTATTACACAGCTCAATGACAACAACAGAGATGACCTTTCTGCAATGCCAGAAGTCTTATCCATGCTGATCTGTGCCTTTAATTTGGGGCTAGGGGGAAGTACAGGTCATTGTGTGCCAAAGGGAAAACTTTTTCCCTATTAGGACAGTTAAGTATTAAACAGATTTGCCCAGAGAGGCAGTGCATCCTCCATCCCTAGAAATTTTCCAGGCCAAACTGTTTGAAGCTCTGTGTAACCCGGTCTGACTTCTGTAAGGTTAAAAAACCCAAGGTGTGTAATTGCAGAACGCAGTCAGGGAAACCTTTGATGAATGGGAGTACAGAGCCAGGAATAATAAGAGGCAGGAACAGCCCCACTGGGGCATTACAGGGCTGAGCCCCAGCATGTCCCAGCTCCCTGTGCTGGCCAGAGCATCCTCCTGCTGAGCTGGGGCTCCCTTGGCCCCTGGCCCTTTCTGACGAGACATAAAAGCTCTTTCTTGCTCAAGATGAAAGTCCTTTCCCCAGCTTGTTTCACACAGAAACCTCTGTTCTGGCAGCCACCTCACGCTGTCAGGCAGAAGAGAACTCTCAGTGAAAGAGATAAAAGGGCTCAGCTGTCCTGGCTCGTCATATTTACCACAGGAACCTTCTCTTCCCCCAGCACAATGGTCCCCTTGGGTGAGGAGTCATTTTCCTGAGAAACCTTCCCAGCCACGGCAGCTTCCTCTGTGTTCCCTTTCCCTGCTGCTGACCACACTTGCTCTGCATCCCAGCATTTGCCCCACATCTGTTTCAGCTGCAGCTGCACTGACTGGGGACAGCCTGGAGACCAGTTCAGTCCATAACTCTTAGCTGGGCTCACACTCTCAGGGGGCAGCAGCTGAGTACCAGTCTCTTCCTGGCACTCATGATGGCTCTGAGGTGCAGTGACCAGACCCAAAACTTCCCCTTCCACTGCTCCCACCCCAGGTTCCTCCAGGGCCACAAGACTCTCAGGCTGTAAATGCTCTTTTGCTGAGGAGACTTGGCTATTTCTAAGTTCTCTTAGCACTCCCTGACATTTACCTCCACACGCTTAGCCCAGCACGATGTTCTGTCAAAAACCAGTGTGAAGCTCCTTTCCCAGTTAGATCCAGAGAACCTGAGGAAAACAAGCAATGGAGCTCTGAAAGAACAAATTCCATGATCCCAAGCAGCACTGCTGCATTTCACTTCCTACATTTTTCAGGCAACATTTTCCCTGAGGAACACATCTGCTCCTATCCCCTCATTCTGTGTTTTTATGCTCCTCAAGCTCCATTCCATGTACCTCTTGCACAAACAGGACCTTACCTTAGGTGCCACATTGCTGCCAATAAAAGCCTGGAATTCTTTAATGTGCTATTCTCTTCCATCATTCTTTTGGATATTTTATTTTACAGCTGGATGAGAGATCTGCCTGCTTTAGTAACTGAGGAGTTATGAAAGCTCTGGTCTGATTGACAAGGTGGTGATCAGTCACAGGTTGGACTCAATGATCTTCAGATCTTTTCCATCCCAAATGCTTCTGTGATATCTTGGAGGAGTTGAGTGTGAGCTAATCCTATCTGTCTGATACATTCCCTTGGATTTATAGTTCCCAAAAATGCCCATCCTCTTCCCACAAACTGCACAAAGTCTGTGCACGCTGGCATTTTTGGAAGCTCCATGAGTGATAGGACAGAGACCAACTCTAGGAGTTTGTGAGTCAAGTTGATTTTAGTCACACCCTAAGAGACCTTGAGCGAGCTGAAAGCTAAAGGCAGGATCTCACTGTGGTCTCACTGCATAATTGAGACCTTCCAGAAATAACCAGGACGCCTGGGGAAGGTGGCTCACAGGTCATGTGGTGTTCCTCTCCTAATTAGAGCCAAAGCAGTGAGCCATGGGTGGAGGCTCATGGGGTGTTGGAAGCAATATTCCAGGCTGGGAAACTGCTACCTTGCTGCTCATTGGGATGGTCAGTCTTCTTCAGCCAGCAGCTCGGGAAGGGAACACCAGAGAGCTGTCAGAGAAGCTGTACAGCCTGATTTCCCCCTTCTTCAGTAATTTCTAGGTCAGTAAGAAGGAAGTCACCAATTGCAAATGTTTCCTTTTGGACCCAGATCATAACACTGCAACACTTCACAGGGTCCTGAGTCAGGGTGAAGGGAACTGATGCTGTCAGACAAGGGTGGAAAATTGATCTCTTCCCAGCAAGATTTAGAGGCCAGTTGGACAAGAAATTACTCCAGCTGGGCACTCGGTCCCCATCTCTCAGCTCTTCCTGCAGCTTGGGGATTCACTCTATAATTGCTTTCTTAGTCCACATTTTATCCTCAGCTGACAGAATTCCATTAGGGTGATACAAGCTGTGTGATAAAGGGATGTTTGTGTCTCACACGGGCTGTAAGTCATTTCTCAGCAAACAAGCAAATAGTCACAGAAATGGGCAAAGAGGCCACTGAGCCAGGAAGTCCCTTCTGAGCTCTGGCCAGCAGGGCCTCGGCCCACAGAGGGAAGCAAACACTCTCCCAGAGTGTCACACTGCTCCCTCTGCTCTTCAGAGGAGACACCTCCAAAATGAGCAGCTCTGCAGCATTTCTGGGCACACAATAGCTCAGCAAGCACACAGCACTGCCATCCCCAAAAACAGGCACCCCACACAAACAGGAGGCACAGTGCTGTGACACAGGAGTGGGTGACACCCCGGATCAGAGAGCAAGTGCCCTTCATATGGGAAATGTAACAAATGAAACTAATCCTGCAACACATCTGAGCATCTATGTCTGGAGAGTGTAAAATGTTGGTCATACCAGCAAGGCAGAACAGAGAATCTGAGCAGCACTTTCAGAGGTTTTGGCACACAAATTGACCTTCTAAGCATGATGATGCAAAAAAAATGATGATGGAAAAAAGCTAAAAGGGAACCCAGCAAGGTGCCTCAGATGCTTGCACAGTTTCAGTACCTGCAGTACCTGGTGAAGGACAATGGTGAAGCCATCAACACCTGGTGTCTGTTGGAGTTTACATTTCTTGAAGAACGTTGGAAGACATTTGGCTACTTCAGTGACTTTTACCAGAGGAGCAGCTCCTGTTGGAGCTCAGCATCCTGGATCAGCAGCCCCAGAACACAGAGGGCAGCCCAATGGACCCTAAACAAGGTTTGGATTCCCACCACTGGTTGTACTCCCCAGGAGGGTGTGGAGCTGCATCCAGCAGGGAGGACAGCAAGAGCATGAGGGAATGGGGAATGCTTCTCTCACCAATCAAAGGAAAGCTGACTTTATCACCTGCATGTGGCAGAACCCAGATGTCAATACAGACCTTCATGTTTGCTCCTACCTGACTTCTGCTGGGAAGTGAGCATTTCCTGGAGACTTCAGAAAGCTTAAAGACTCCCCATTCAACCTCCTTCATGCACTGCTCTCCCCCTCACAGCCTCAGTGGCAGCAGCTCCTGTCTCTGGCCATGGCAGGGTGTTCCAAGACCTCAAACCAGCCCCACAGCACCCAGTGGGCACTGTCAGTGCCACCAGCCCAGCACACATCCCTGACACGGTAGGGATGCCCATATACGCTGGACACAGCAGGGACACGGTACAAGAGCAGCAGGAGCAGGAGATGTTACAGAGAACAGCACCACCTGAGCAGGATGCTGCAGTGCAATTCATGTCCCAGGCCAGCCTAAGCCATGAGCAGGGCTCACTTATTTCAGCTGCTGGATGTAGCTCCTATGGCTTTGTGGATGAGTGTCCTGACTCAGGAATACACAACTTTCCATGTCTTCTCTGCTGCCCTTTACACCCTGCATCACTGCTTGTTCATGTATCCATGGACAGGTGCCTCTCTCTGCTGCTTAAATGCTCCTGGATTAAAGCACAAAAAGGCAGAAATTGAAAAGTTGCAGGCCTTCCCAGACATTTCAGATTACACTGTGAAGACTGACAAAAATATCTTTTTCTAGATCAAAAAGTAGGCAGCCTGGCGTGTACTTCCTCACATATTATTTCTTTATCCTCTGCCCTTCTCAGTGTCACTTTGGGACAAACAAATTCATTTCTGTTATCGTGATCTAAGCCCTTTAAATCCAACCACAACAGGTAAAGGTGAGCAACTATGGCATAAAGGTCTTGTGGGGCCCAGATATTGAAACTGGGTGAAACTTTCATCATTTACATCAAAATCTTCAGCAAGAATTCCTATGAATCCTTCCTTTTCCTTTGCTGTGCTTTTGACAATGTCAAATGATGTTACTGGGCACATCCTTGCTGAATTACTCCTGCTGAAACTGCGCCTGACATTGACTCAAGAGCTCCGTGGGGATTTTCTTGATTGCATGTTTACTCTTCCTCTTGTCCCTCCTGTAAATGCCAGTCTGACATGAATGTACTTGTAAGTAGTTAGTTAAAAACAAAGGTGAAAAATGGAATAAACCCTTTTTTTTAACCCTGATTCACTGAGGAAATGAGTCAAGTGTCTATGTTTGAGCGTATAGGGCTGACTAGGACACTTAATTATCTTTGGTTATATAAAGGGTCATTACATCTCAGCTCCAATTAGGAGGGCAAACACTGACAGCTCCTACCCCACAGAGATGAATGAAGTATTTTCTAAACCTTCTGCTGCTCTCTAGAATGTCTGACTAGAACCAAGGACTCCATTAGGCTGTGCCTTGGTGGTTTTTGTCATCCCAGACAGCAGGCTGGCAAACCCTTCTTTCACACACAGACACTGCAGGGGAAGATGTTCCACAACTTGACAATCTTTCAAAGTATTTTCAAAACAATCACAGTCTTTCCACAATGTAGCAGCTGTGAGGAATCTCCTGAATGGGTACAAGGGCTGCTGGGAGAGGATGGTAAATGTTGAAGCCACTGCACTTTGTGGCAAATGCCAGACCAGCTGCACTGGATACAGATTTCCAGGGGCAAAAGGTGTTCAAAACTGGCTGCAGTCACCAGCTGGGGTGAGGAGGACTTGGTGGCAGGGAAACACAGAGAGAACTGTGACCCATCTGAGCTCGACCAAATAGTTTGCAAAAATTTCCAAAACCTGGAGCATTAGGGTTGAAAAATCGTCAGCCCACCACGCAGGACTTGAGATGCTCCAGACAGGTACAGAGAAGACAGGTGTCACAGGAAGTCCTCTCCCCCTCATATCTTTTCAGATCAATAAGAGAGATGCTGTTCAGTGCCAGGAAACAGCAGATTTCATTTCTCTGCACAGCCAATGCAATTTTCTTAGAACAAACAATGTGACAGGCCCCATCCCATCTAAAGATTGCCCACATGACAAATCTGCGATTGTGCCTTAAACCTTGAAAACCTTGCTACACCCTCTCCCCTTCCAAATACAGATATTTGTATCTGCTCTGAGCCATTCCAATACCCCTCCTCTCAGCTCCACCTCTTTTTCATTTGGAGCTGCCTGTTACACGATTTGGAGCAAAAATTAGCACTTGGTTTTTGGTAGAATTACACCAGAAACAAAGGAGGGAAAAGTTCTCAGAACAAGAGGGTTTAATCAGTGCAGCTTGGGAAGAGCTCTTAAACAAAGTACAATGCACTCACACACGCTATTTTACATTTAATAGTAAATTTAATAGTTTTGTATAGTACATTTAATAGTTTGTATTTAGTACAAAATAAATTCTTTTGCTCCATCAGTACACAGAAACCTGGGAAATACATTGTTATCTTGTGTCCTTTCAGCTCAGGCAACAGCAGTAAAGCTTTTAATAAGCAAATATACAAGATATTCCACTCGTCACAGGGCAGAAAGGGAAGCAGCACAGTTTGATTCTAAATTGAGCTGCACCAGCATCCCTGGTTTATGTGTAAAAGCACATCCTGACTTAAGTGTTCAGTTCTCTCTGGAAACAATCACAGAATCACAGGAATGAGCAAGTTCTAAATGAGAATCCATGGAAGAGATTTACAGGTTGTCACAAACACCAAGTTTTCAGGGAAAAGTACATTTGCATAGCAAATCCTGCAGCATATTTATTTCGTTAGAGTTTTATTTAAATGACAACACGTGCAGGGTATTTTTGTTTAAAAATGCACTTCTCTCCTTACCTTCAGCTAATTAAAAGGCATTTACCATTTCTGAGAAGTGATGATCTGTTGCTGGCAACATCTGGTTAGTGCAGCACAGAGGCATGGCCTCCTCGTTCATATAAATTCAGGCAAAATAGGAGGAAAAAACATAGCTCTGTAGCAGGAGGACTCTGAAGGATGTGCAGAGTGTCTGTCAATGGCACTCCAGGCAAAACACCTCACTTGCTTTTTCCACGGTAGTGAAATGATGAAAGAAATAATTATTTCACTGCAAAACATGAAAAGGTGACAGCTGAAATGCACTTATTAAAACTTGATAAAGCCACTTCCTGATCTCCACTTCCTAAAAGCATCCATCACATTTCTGTAAGCCCAGTGGAATCTGTCGAGGTGTCAGGAACAGTGGCAGCTCCTACAGACAGCCCTGGCATCAAAACATGCCCAGAGACTAACAGCTAAGGAGTATTAACTCTAATAAGTGCATTTCCCAGAGAACTATTTACAGGCATCAGAAATAAAGCAACACCTCCTTGTAGTGAGGATCTTCGTGATCATCCAGCTAGGATTTAGAAATAAAAGCTTTAGAAATAATCTAAAAAAACCTGTGGACAATCCTGCTTAACCCAAGTTCTCAGTACTTGGCAGAACAGCCGTGAGCAGAAAGGTTCTCACTCTCTCCTTTTATGTTCCTTCTTCCCTGGATTTTCAATTAAGAGATAAGGGGGAAAATTCAGACAGATCATGATGAAAAATCCCCCAGGAAACTGAATTCATGCTTTGGATTTCTTTCTGAAGGAAATTTCCTGTAGCAAATAAAACTGCCTGTCACAAGAGGAGGTGGTTCAGCAGCAGCAGACATGGAAAATCTTCCATTTGGATATGCATATTTTGGAGATCTGGATTGCAGCTACTTAGAGCTGGATGCATTCAGGACTTTCCTTGTTATCTTTTCCTCCTCTGCAGTCCTTTCTCACAGATGCAGGTTTTGGGGCGCAGAGCTGTTGAGGAAAATGAAGGGCTGCTTTAGCACTGTACACTAACAGTGAAGGCATGGAGGACAATGAGAACACAAATGCCCATTTCTCTTTGCACCCCAGAATGAAGCCGTGCTACCCTTCTCAGTAATGTTTCTGACACTGACAGCTTTTTCACAGTCCCATGGAATTGCTTTCCTGTGCAACCTGCTCTGAATGCAGGGCTGACACTGTCCTGAGCAGGAGGTTGGACCCTCCCTAAGGAAGGGAACCCCCTGAGGTCTCCTCCAACCCAAATCACTCCACAAATGTCTTATCAACACCCTCTGTGGCTGATACCAGCCAGGACTGCAGAGGGGACATGGGGCAGGGGGCAACAGGCCACCCTCAGCTGGTGACTTCAGAGGCTCTGTGTCCTCAGTGCTGGAAAAGGTGTGCTGGCCATGGCAATCACAGCTGTTCTTCAACAGACAGGTCTGCTCTGGAAGCCAGGATGCCATTCCAATGGCACAGAGATGTCCAGGATACTTTTGACAAGTATTGTTAAGTATAATAATTTTCAAGCTGGTTTTTTACAGGCAATGGCATTTCAGATCTTTCTCCTATGGAACTGTTATTAAAAGCCATCAAATAATATCTGTAACACTTTCTAGAGAACTAATTGGAGAAAGTGTTATGCTCAGGAGAGAAAACCAATCATGAATATACCAGCTTGGCTGAGAATTTGAGATGTATTTAGGGAGCTATTCTGAGTAATTTACAATGAATGACTGGTACTCTTCAGACTATAAATACAATCTACTCTTTCTCCTTGAGAAAAAAAGAGAGGTTGTCTTTTTAATTATCACTTTGTAACCAAAAAGACCAGCCAGAAAGACAGTGGGAGGAATAGAGTCAACATATTTTCCCCCTTGTTACGCTCACTGTGATTCTGGGTTTGCTCAAGGAACAACAAGCAGCTGATTCTCAGGCACATCTGCACCATCTCTGAAACTGCTTAAAAGGCCAGTGGGGATGCAATGAGCTTATAATTTCAAAAGTTATCAATGAACTTGCACAATTAACAGCCATTTTCAAATCATCTTCAGCCAGTTTCTTTGCTGAGGATTTCTGCATTTGTGGTGCTGTGAGCCACAACCACATCATCCCCTTTCAGATTTAGATACGGGGTAGAAACCCACCAGATGATGAAATTTGCAGTTTGTCTTTCTATGACAGAAAAAGCAGAGCTAAATATACATAAGACTTCCCACTTTTCCCAGTTTAGGGCTATAACAATGTTCATTATCCACACTGTGTCTGCAGGAATTGAGCAGAAGAAAAACGTGGAAGACAGAACTCACCCGGATCAGCCACAACTTGTTTCTTTTTGCTGCTGGTGACAATCTCATTTTCATTCATCATTCGTACATCCTGATCCTCCACATGATTGCTGAAAAGACTGAAATCAGTACAACGGCCAAAATAATCAACACTGGGAAGTTCTGGGAGTCATGGACAAGGATACCAAAGGAGAGATGTCTGCAGTCCTGCAGGCTGAACAGCTCCACAGCACAGCCACACTACAAAGGATCATCCACACCGGAATTATCCTGTCCTCATCCACCTGAAGGATTTCTTGCCAGTTTTAATTAGTGGCATTCATTCAGGCACACATTCAAATATAAATATCATATTCACTCTACAATTTTCAAGCCTGCCTACACAGCTTGAACCACAAAGCAAAGTGAGATTTTAAATCAGAGCTGTACAAAGCAGGAATAAAAATTCTCGTATGGAACTTCCACACTGCTTCATAATTCTGAAAGAGCATTATTTGAAACTTTTCTGAACTAAACAAAATTCATTTACTGTGACAAGTTTTCCTTGCAGGCTCCTGCAAAATTTTAACCATTTCTTTTTGGGAAAGAAGTAATAACTTCAAAGGCAAATTAAACTAAACAAATCACAAGGAAAAACATGAGCTGAATTGAAAGGTAAGGAAAGCATCACTAATAACATATCCCTTTTGCATAGACCAAAAAAACCCATTTGTGCCTTTGCAATAAAAGAAGTGTATTTTTTCTTTTCTCTCCAAACACTGCACAAAATGGCTTTCTGTTTCCAAAGAAAAATGTAATGTCTCTACTACTGTCAGAGTGAAGCAGGAGAGTCAAAACTGAAGCAAACCAAAACTTACACTATC
This sequence comes from Acrocephalus scirpaceus scirpaceus, assembly GCA_910950805.1. Lineage (NCBI taxonomy): Eukaryota > Metazoa > Chordata > Aves > Passeriformes > Sylviidae > Acrocephalus > Acrocephalus scirpaceus. Next base: position 3,211,263 of record OU383786.1, on the reverse strand, counting down.
AGTGATAAATAAGATCAGACACAAGTTTGGGTTCATAAAATACTGAACCACGTGAAAGAGAATAGGCCAACATCACAAGCAACAATATCTAAAAGCTCCAGAGCATTTTTAAAATGAAGGGATATTATCCAGCAGGTCTTCTACTGCTGCTGAAGTACCCTGTATTTTAGCGGGGTGGGAGGTGAAAAAAAGAGAAAGGATGATTGCAGACCAGGCTGGGAAAAAGAGCAAGAAAACTCCTGCACAGAAGTCTGGAAGAGAAGAGGCTCAGCATGTTCTCGACTGGAAAAGTGTTTGTGACCCCAAAAACTCCTCTTTAAAGTAGATCCAAGGACATATATATGTCTTATAAATATGTGCAAAGGAAGTTATGTGAAAAAGATCTGTGATTACAGCTGGTGCTTCCCTGGTTCCAATAAAATAATTTTGCTCATTGAAGGATCTGAAGCTGAGGAAAGTAAAGGTTTGTTTCCCATCCTCCTCCTTTTTCTAGTCCATTGAAAATTTTCTCAAAACTTCTATTTCCTCAAGGCATTTTCATTTCAGTGACTTTCTCTTTGAGAAATTGTTCACCTCCAAGTTTTACCATGACAACAGAGCCACTCATACAAAAACATGAGTCCAACACAGCACATCCAAACAATAATAATTTATTTAACCTCTGACAGGACCAGTGGCCAACAGCCAATGCTTTAGGGAAACTCAAGAAAACAAACCCTGCAGGCAAATGTGAACTTCTGTCTTTATTCAGGGCATCTCATGTTCCTTCTGCTTATTTCTAAACGTTTGAATATTCTTCTGAATGGATCACACACCATTTATCCATGCAAAATTGCCTTTTTTTTCCAAGTGATGCATGTGCAAAACGTTCTATTTGTCAGCTGTCCAACACGTAAGAAAGCGTTCATTTTTATAAGCTTTCATTTTTTCCACTTTTCAGTCCCATTTAAAATAAATTACTCTTTCAAATCTTTACTTTCCTTGCCAGGGACTGTTTTTGAGACCCTACCAAGCCTGACCTTCTAAGTGTAAGTGCATTTTTCACTGCATTTCATCACACTCTCCATGAGATTGCCAACTTAGTGGTTTTAAAGCATCATTCCCCCAAATGCAATTCATTTCTCATTTTAGAAGTTCATTATTTTAGACTGTTTATAAAATAGTAGAATTCTGGCTCTTTAATTAGCATCTGTGTCAAATCTGAGAAGTTTTTTTTCTTTAATTTTGATGCTTGTTTTTTTTTATGAACTTGCTATTTTTTCCCCCTCTATGTAATATAATTGGGATTTATTAATCCTTCTCTAAGGAAGCCTAACTTTTTAATTTTGTATTAACAGGCTTTCATGAAAACAGATGTAAATATAAATCATGAATACCAAGAAATGCTAAAAGATGCTTGCCAACAAAGCTGGTAATTTGGTCCTCATATCTAAAAATCTACTTACTCCTCCTCAAGTGAGGCCAGGGATGATATGGAAGGGAATTTTCCTCAGCAATACACACACTGCTGACATCAGTCACATCAAACCAGTTTTTAAAGCCAAGATCCTTTGTCCCAGCCAAGATCCACTGACGTACCTGATAACAGTTCTCCTCTCCTGGTGACAAATCCTCTCGTCGTCCGTGAAGAGGATGGTGTGGTAGGGCACCACGGGGTCACACGTGGGCAGGATGCCTGACACCACACGGCTCACCATGTCCAGAATCCCATTGTACACCAGCAAATCATCCACCAGAAGCTATAAACATTGAAGAAATAAACCAAAAATCCATTGAGAAATCAGGCCTTGCTTTCAGCAGTTGTCTCTAGCAATTAACTAGAAAGCATTTCGCCCGATTCGTTTCACAAGTCCAGTCATTAATTTAGTTTTTGTTCCTTAAAACTTCCATTTCTCTCTATTTGCTGCTGGAGTTTGATTTTTCTTTTTCCTCCAGAAGTTTTTTATCTTGTCACTGATGTTTTTTAATGCAGCTTTCAAGTAGCTAATTAAAAATGTATTTCGTGTTTTACATAATTGTCATTCTATTCATTGGAGTGAATCACTCTTAAATCTAGGAATTAATGAATCTCACCTCACTTCAGCTGTCTAAAACTTGGGTGTGCAGTTCAAACTTCCAGGCCTACTCTACAGTCAGTGGAAAAAGGCAAGTGTTATCCTGTCTTAAGGTAATTATCTAAGACAAAAACCAGATAAAGTTTTCTTTGCCTGGACAAAAAAAAAGGGAGGATAGATGACTGGTATAGATTAGTCATTTTAATATTAAATGCAGAGTTAAATGAGATGAATCCCATCCTTTGAGATTACATGGAATCACACTTCAACAAACTGTGAGAACACGTACAGAATGGAGCCAGCTGACTCACCAGGACATGCAAAATGCACAGGAAAATTACTTACACCAAACTCCTTCACACCTCTCTGAGGCGTCTTGGCATAATTCCATAACTTGATCATTGACACGGTAGTAGGTACATCAAAAATGACATATACCCTATTCACCTGTAAAAGGGAATTAATTTATATTTAACAGCACAAATTCCCCAAAGAAATTGAATTCTCATGCATGTTACATCAAAAGAGGTTCATATTTGAAGAGAGATAGCTGGAGGAGAGATAACTGATGCTGAGGATGGAAGTTCAGCTATCATCCCTGCTCATAATTCCCAGATGTTGGCTCTACCCCACAGCTGCTCTCAAAAGCCCAGAAGATGAGATCTAGAGCATCCTTGTCATCCTGGACTGCCTCAAAATTGGAGGAGGGGAATGGAGAAATTTTAATGAGTATTTCATAAACCAAATACAGACATGTCCTTAGGGATAAGACAAGCTGCTGCCTCTTCTGTTCTGTTCTACTCTGCATCGAGCCTGCAAGAAAGATGGAGAGAAACAATTTCCAAGGGCCTGGAGTGCCAGGACAAGGGGGAAAGGCTTCCTACTGCCAGAGGGCAAGGTTAGATGGGATATTGGGAGGGAACTCTTCCCTGTGAGGGTGGGGAGGCCCTGCCCAGAGAAGCTTTGGCTGGCCCTGGATCCCTGGAAGTGTCCAAGGCCAGGTTGGAACAGCCTGGGACAGCGGAAGGTGTCCCTGCCCATGGCACGGGGTGGGACTGGATGAGCTTTAAGGTCCCTTCCAACTCAAACCAGTCTATGAATCAATGACTTTATTCTATTCCATTCCAGCTCTTTCTACCAAAAACAAATGGAATCCACCTTTCTATTCGCAAGACTAAAATTTCCCCTGCATGCCCTGAAAGCTATTGCAGAAATTTTGCCATTTTTGTGTAAGTTATACAACCAGGAATTTAGAGACAATCTTCCAGATGCTTGCCAAACAATTACTGCTTGAGGTATTATTCATCTGCCTTTCAGTGACGTTAACGTCAAGATGTTAAGACCAAAGATTAGGCAGGCAGGAAACCAATCTTGCCTGTTACAGTTAATTCCATGCTTTTCCTTTTATGAGCCACTATATCAACTTTGGATCAACATATCTTAAGCTTCATCTTTAGCATCCTATGAAGTTTTAATCCTTTGATGTACTAGAGAAGAAACTGTAGGTGATATTAAATCATTATGCTGGGGTTTTTTTTTACTGAAGAAAGAAAGGTAGGTTGGATCAATGGAAATGTTTGCATCGGTGATTTTCCATGAGACAACTGGAGCATTGTCTCCAACAACAACTCTTAGTCCCACAGCAAATGATATATTTGATTAAAAATCCATTCAAACAAAGAAATAAAATTACAATCAGTAACAAGAGAACAAATAATTCAAATTCTGCTTAGGTAAGAAATTAATCTGAAAAACAGGAAACCACTTTTAGAATTAAAAAGGAAAAGGCATTTAGGAAGGAAAAGAAAGGCTATAATACCAATTCCCTTCAAGCTTTGAAGCTTTTAACACATCAAAGAGTTACTGCAGCTTTCCAAGCATCCTGCACTGAGGATGGGAGCATCCACAAGCTCTGGTTCAGCAGCCCAGCTCCAGAGGCTGAGCATCAATTGGCTGATTGCTCCATCCAGCACCTCCCGCCTCAGCAACCATCCGTGGGAAGATGGAGAGGGGAAAAGTACTCTGTGCATCTTACAGAGGTGCAATTTGTTACAGTTCAAGGACAGAAAACACCATTAAATCACTTCTGCCTCCTGCATTTCACACATTATCAATTTACCCTTTAATACTGATACTTTGTGCTCTTCTGCAGTACTTTGGTGTTAGGCAGAACAACACAAAGAGAGAGAACTCCAGGGCCTGTTATTTTCCTGTATCCCAAGTGAAATAGCCTCTGCAAGCGTGTCTTTTGTAAGGACATGAGCACACTCAGATGGCTGTCAAATCAATCAGTCATCCTGTTAAAAGAGACATCTGAGCATCCCTTCAAATTGCCAGGATTCAAGATGTGGGATCTACACAGCAGGAGCCTCAAGCATCACACAGACCTTCCACTTCCCTAAGAAATGCATCTGCTCACTATTCCCAAGTATACTTAAAAGCTTTACCTTAATTATAGCCCTTCATTACAACACATCATGATATAAATTCACAATTCCTCTCCTTTAACATTCTAATTAATAACAACATCTGGAGTGAGGATTTTGCCAACACGGTAAGTGATAACTTACCACATGTCAGGTTTATACTTTGTTTTCTTTTTAAATCCATTCTATTATAAGAAATAAAACCACCTTAATTATGTCCCTTACAGGCCCCTAAAAAATGGCCTTTCCTAAAACAAGGTCAGAAGTCATCTAAGTTTATCTACTTTTCCTGTTCAGATTTTTGTTATCCCAGCAATTAAACATGGGACTTCTAAAAGGGCTGAATCATTTGTGGCCTTAGGACATGAAATATTAAGTCTGCCATCCCTAATCTACAAATTTGAATTCAACACAGATAATGAGATTAAAAATAATTTCTCACTGCTGGAACAACATTCATTGCATTTCGTAAAAATGAACTTAAAAGCACTAGAAAGGTGTTTATTGCACAGAACTCCTTCATCAGTATCTTTGTCACAGTGACTCAAAAACCTTCTCTGGAAAATCTTCTGCTGTTGCCCCATGGAGAGAGGAGATTACAAACCTGGGAAACCTCCATTGCTGCTGCCCATGCAGTGCAGAGAGGCTGCAATAAGAACAACTTCTAAAAAGCAGTGATTTAGCATCTGTTACTAATATCAAATTTAGCTATGAGTTCTATATGCTTCCCCTTTCCTCCACGCTTCCAGTTCCATCCACACACATCAGTAAAACAGAGTGAAAAGGGAAAATGTACCAAACCAGGAAGAACTGGTGCCAGCCACATGTGCCTGCCATCAGTGGTGTCATTCACTCTGTCAATCAGTTTGTCTGGAGTCCGGATGTCTCCAGATACATCATCTAAAATGTTGACACTATCTGGAAAAGCAGCAATATCTGAAAAAAATCTTTAAGCAAAAATAACCCAAAGAGGGATATTTCAGAAACATCATATTTAAAAGTTTATGCTCTTCCCAACACCATGAATGAGTTTTCCCCACTGCAGCAGTACTCCCAGGACTGCATAGCTGAGAAACCTGGGAGCACATATTTAAAAGCAGGACATCTCTTAGATATTCTGGCATTCCAATTTATTTTTAGAATAGGAATCAAGTATCTAGCTGCATTTAATTTATTCTCAAATACGTACTTATGACTTCATCAATAAAGTTCCATTATCAGGAATAGGCACGTCCCAGCTTCTTGGTGAAAAGTCCCATATTTTTATCATAAACTTCTGCAAATTCTTCATATAAAAACCTATCTCAAGAAGAGTGTCTTTGCAGGAGGCAGTCATCAGTCAGACTAGGTTTTCCTTGAGTTTCTCAAGGTTTGTGGTAAAAATCAGTGACTGTGTAATAAAACCTTTATTCGTTTCTTTCAGAGGGAAAGATTAAACCCCCAGTGAACAGGCAACCAGATTTTCTCTGTAAGAGAACATTTACATTTAAAACATATAGGAATGTTAAAGACATGCAAAGAAATGTGGATGGATAGTACTGTCTTCAGGATTATGAATCCTGAGCAATCCAGTTTGAGGGACATTAATTTCCCCGTCCTGCTTTCTAAAAGTCTGTAAGTATTGATAAAGAGTTGCAGGAATGACACAGCAATGCCTCAAGTGTTTAAGAAAAGCTTGATTCAGTAGTGAATTATCACATTAAATATTGCACTAAGACAAATACGCTCTTTTGGGATCCTAATACATCCCACACACAACTGCCCAGGCAGGAACAGGTGGGATGTATTAGGATCCATTCAAAAGGAGCTGAGGATTCTTTACCTGGCATTGTTTTGCACTGTAGAGCTCTACCAGGTCAGTTAAAGATCCCTGGTTCTTAAAAGACAATTTTTTACCACTTCTCAATTTCAAAATGTCTCTTGTCCATTATGAACGTTTCAAGTTCAGGATGTATCATACAAGATACAAATCAAAATAGCACTTGGGGAAAAAAGCCTTTATTTCATTGAATTCCCTATTAATTAGGCAGGCAGTGAGGATCCTTAGAGACAAACAATTCCTGCAGCATTTGTGCTATTTATTCTTTCCAGGGGGCTAAGAAATGTTCTTTCCATGAACCTGAACTATGTTGTTCATGTTGTTGTTGTATGTTGGAGTATGAAGCTTTGTACTCTTTTAAGGCTTTAGCTGGTACAGAGCACAAAGTGTAACCTTGATGAACATCAATCTTCCCAACATGCCCTTCATTCCCTCTCTTAGATATCCAGGGAACACTGAATCAAATTCAAACTCTCAGCCCTGATCTTCATGACTGTATTGAGTGTCTAGAACAGCCTAAATCTCCAGAAGAGGAGTTATGAAAAATTTCTTTCTTGAGGCACAATGAAGGATTCCATTTTAAAAAAAGCACTGAATTCAATCTTTTCGTATGAATTTATAGCTCAGCAATCTTTCTGGTCCTTCTCCACCACAGAAGAAATGTCAAGAGCAGAAAATACCACACCCTTCTTAAGCCTTCCCTTCTCTAACTTTGTCCTGCTTTGTTGGTGCATCCCACTGAGAGAAGAAATGTTCTGGAAGTATACAGAATCCATAAAAACATATGGAAAAGAGGTTCATCACCCAAACACAGAGAAACAGAAGCAGAGTTAATCCCACAGGACAACCTGGCAATGTGGAATTGACAATTTGCCAGGGATTAAACTGTGCCTCAGCAGGACCAGGGGTGCTTGGTGTGCAAAGGATACTGTTTTCAGTCAGTAAGATTTGCTCTCCGTGTTCATTGAACAATTCCAGCCCGTTCAAACCAATGTAGTAGGGATCACCCCAACTCGTCAGGAGCTGGAACTGGAAAATAACTAAAAAGCAAAATGCTATTAAGGAAAATATCAATACAGAAGCTTTGTCCTAACAGACCATTTAATCTGCAGTTTGAAAAATGATTGTGCAGCCCACAATGTCAGACACTCCTATTTACAGTTCAGGAGAAAAAGCTACCAGAGGAACTGAAAACAGGCCACATATTTATACGTGGTGTTTCACTGATTTATTCTTAAGCCATACTTTATGGAAGCCTTTCTCATATTCTTGGTATCTTGTTAATACCTTAAAGCACCCAAAATGATTGGATTCAAAAAGTTCAGGACTCCTAACCATGCTATGTGACTCTAAGATATGCCATATGACAAGGAAGATGACAGGGAAGGATACAACCACAGGGCATTAATGGTGCTTCATAGTCCATACTGGCTTGTTCCAGTGTCCTTGAAGCAGCCCTGCCAAAAAAAACCCAAGACAAACCAGGTTTTTTATGTACCCGCAGCTCATTCAGAACAGAAGAGAACAAACCCAAAGAACTAAACCCCCAGAGACACCAGCCCAACCCCTCCACCTGTGATGATGGCCCAGAGTCCCCTGAGACATCAGTGAAATTTGGTCAGAGTTAAAACCAAGTGAAGCTCTGCTCTAAGTGCTCCATGTTTCCATCCAGGAGCCTCACACAGTTGGCTCCAACAGGGAATGGGAAATGACACTACAACAGTGAAGAGAAATCATGTGGTTCAGACAACAAAGACATCCTGTTTTACCTGCTGCATGCTTTAGGAGCTGGCTGGGGCTGTAGATAGTCAAGAAAGAGAATTTCTTGAGCAAAGTCGAAGTGGCAGTTGCCTGGTCCCTTGCGGATAAGGAAGCCATCCACAGGGGAGATGCTGTGCCCATCCAGCATCACATGGACCACCTTAGCCTGGTTTAAACAAAACATAACAAAACACAAGACTATCTGACATGACATGACTTACATGAAAGTAATTGCAAACAATTATTTTAGTTGTTCTCTCCATTCACTTCAGAGACTGAAATAATTTCGTTTAGCTGTATTTATTTCATTCTTCTAGAGTGCGACTTCCTTTGGCAAAAGAAAGCCTAACCCAGCAGATACCAGCTGCAATCCATAGTGTCCATGTCATCACTGACATTGATGGGGATGGCACAGGTGAGGATTTGGGAGGGAAAATACTAAAAAAAAGTATTGGCAGATCCTTCAGTTACTGCATGGCACTAGATCTCAGCAAACTGAAGTTGCCCTTCCTCAAGAGAAGGTGGTCAAGCATTGGCACAGGCTGCCCAGGGAAGTGTGGAGATCCCATTCCAGAGGGATTCCAAAGAAGTGTAGATGTGGCACTTGGGGACATGGGTCAGTGCTGGCCTCTGCAGTGTGAGGTTTACAGTCTGACATGATGACCTCACAGCCCTTTCCCAACCTAAACAATCCTCTGATTCCCAAGCCTGCAGCAATATTTACACACATTAAGAGAATGGGAAGGCTCAGCTCTCAAGTCAGTCCATGTCACAAAGGCAATCTGAGGTGGCATCATGCACCTGAATGCTCTGCTAAGTCAGCTGGGATTGCCCAGCCCTGGCTGGGGGCACCCTTCCAGAAATCCCACAGCCTGCTGCTCTCTCCAGAGCAGACTTTGGTGTTTCTATTGCATTGACAGCAGCCTGTATTTCAGCAGTTCTATTTATCTTTATGGCAGGTGGCACTTGGACTTCTCCAGGATCACACAAACTCCTCTGCCAAGCAGTGCTGTAACCTCAGGGCATAGAAATAAAGAAAAGGTACGTGTACCAGACAGAGACAATTGAGCTGTAGCCACCTCAGAGATAGAAGCACACCTTACCCAACCTCTGGAGATCAAAGTCAATAATTCAGGCACATTTATTCAGATGATGCAGGAGTCTTGGCCCCTTTGCCCTCCCCCAGTAGCAGCATGTGGAGCTGCATCCATGATCCCAGGCACAGAACAATTCCATCACCAGCAACAATTAATCACTACACCTTGCTCTCTAATATGGTAAATATAACTTAATGTTCATCACAAGCAGCATTTACTGCCCTGGGTCTTTCACTAAGTACCAGTTTGTGCTAGACTGGAGGGGGAGCTCAGTTAATTTCTATGAAGATTAATTAGGCAGGAATGTTTGTATGACTACCAAGTGTGGAGAAATAACTATTTCTGGCTTCATCTTTAATACACTTGGGATCAAATAAAGGAAACATCTTTTCCATATGAGAAATTCTTCTGCATGCTGCTTTCCAGCTGAGTAAGTCTGCCAGTCTAAGGAGAGGAAGTGAGAAATCCACTGAAATACACTTTCCTAAACGGAAACACGTAGTGAATGGCAAGTCTGGAGAGTTAGAGATGGAATCTTACCTATTATACCACAGCTGCTTATATTTATGTGCCCTTTACAGCCCTCATTTCTAAGTAATTCTCATCATCTGAGGAGGCACTCAGCCGTCACATATTGCATTTTACAAATGGCATAACAAAGCTCTCGCAAGGTGATTTTTCACAGAGCTGCAAATAGCAGCCAAGTCTTCATTCTGACAGTCACTGCCATTACCCTCTCACACTAAAGCTGTGAATAGAATCCCCCAGCCTGCAGCTGCCTAACAAATCATTCCATCTCACACCCAGGGACTGGTTCCTAGAAGGAGCAGCAATACTTCAAGAGACAGATGTCAGGATGCCCTGGGTTTACAGCCTAAAACCTCCTTTCCTGTGGCCCAGCAGACCTTGCATCTTTTGTTTTCCAAATAATTTATTTTATTCTTCTACAAGACTGCAGGTATGGGCTCCTCCTTTAAGTGGTATCCACTAACTCCTATGGGACTTGCAGTATTCATGCAGGTAGACACCTGTATCAGACTCACTTCTTTTTCCTACCTAGCCAAGTAAACTGCTGAAAATACAACTTTCTTCTTTTTTTTTTCTTGGTTTGACCTCCAGAGACCAAATTCCATATTAGATTTTAGAGATTTAATAGCACTGCTCAGCAACAATTAAAATATCAGTAAGTTAACAACATTATTATCACCCTAAATCCAAAACACAGCTCCTGGGAAGAAAATTAACTCTATCCCAGCTGAAATCAGGACACAAATGTCACTAAAAGCCCTCATTTGTACAGGGGTTATATTTAGATGGTAATGCTCAAAATGCTCCAGAACCCTCCCACACGTCAAACATGCTGGGCAAATGTGATGGAGCACAGAATCAGGGGCCCTCTGTTCAAATCTCTGGATCAGCTGGGATTTAATTGGAAGATCCATTTTGTCCTCTCTCCAATTTAATACATGCCAACATTTTTATTCTTATTTATTGCCTGAATTTGGATAGCAAGAATGCAACAGTTGCCTTTTGGGGTGGAAAATCTGGGAACAGGTGGATTCCTAAATTTTCTGTGCAATGAACAGCAACCTCTGTTTGGTTATCATTATTATTACATGTGTAAGTACAGCAGGGAAAGGAGGCACAGCCAAACCCAGAGTGAAAAGGTGTAAAATTATCTCCATCAGTTGTCAATTGTCAATCCCAACAATTTAGTACAGAAAAAAAATATAAACCAGGCAATTTGCAAATGAGAGAGGATTTATGTTTGACAATTTTAGCTAAATTATTTTAGCCAAACTGCTTGAAGGTGGCAACTTTCCATTTATTAAATGTTAATATTTCAAAAGACTCTTCCTGGAAAAGGCAGCACTGAGTGAGGGGCCTTCTGAACCTGAACTAAACAGAATTTCTTTGGAAAAGTTTCCTTCATATCATTCCCTGCATTTCAGGAAATACAGAATCATATAACAGGTCTAAATACAAGATACTGAGACAATACCACTTCAGAATCATATATCCTGAAAATAATATGTGCTACTGTATGTGTCTCTTAGAAAAATCAGCTTTGAAGAGTTCTTTAAACCATCTCTGGCTTTTTTTTTTTTTTTACTATCTGCTGTTTGTGGAGACAGGAATGCATTATACCTGCCACAAAATTCAGCCTCAGACAATCTAGTAAGATTTATGGTGTTCCATTAAGGCTGCTATATTCATTCATCACAGTACCAATTTTCCAATGCACTGCTGTATATTTTTGCTGGCAGTGCTCCTTTTCTTTTACTTACCCCTCTGTAGGTATCCTCTGGAGATTTATTATAGTTCCAAAAGCGAAGCCCTGCAATACTTTCAGTTTTATCAAAATGGATTGTGAGCAGATGATCTCCTCCAAAAGAGAAGGGAATGAGCCACATATGGTCATCCTCCACTGTGATATTAGCCCCATCTATTAACCTACAAAGAGAAAAGTCCATTAGCTGCACAAAGGGAAAAGCTGGCTTCTCTCATCAAAAGCAGGAACTTTCCTAGGGTTCATTTTATTCTAGATGCCGCTTCCAGGGCTTCTCATGCCTTTGTGCATGCAATTAAAAGCACAGAAAACATCAAAAATAGCATGCAAGTATTGAACTAAAGGCAGTGGGGGGAGAAAAAACCCATTATTTTCTTTATTTGGGTCTGCTTAAAGCAAAACAGCAAAATCCTTGGGTTTTCCCTGTGTGAACAGGGACAGGCAAAGGCAAGCTCAAGTGCCTTTGCAGCAAAGTGGCTGAAGGCAGAACTCAAAGCCAGCCACAATATAATTCATTAAGCCAGCTCCACGCCCAAAGCAGTGTATCTGGCACCCTGCAGGCTGTTTCTATGCCAACACAACTCTGCTGGATCCGAGGAGGAGCTGGATGGCAGCTGGATAACCCTGAGCAGGACCAGGGTTTGCTCACATCCCTCATGGACACAATTAGCCACATCCCTGCTATTCTACAACGCTCCCAACCAGCAGGACAATGTCTTTTCATGACAGCACAGGCTTCAGCTGACTAAATAAAGTTAATTCTGGTATTTTCTGATAGTATATTCTCCTACCACAAACTGTGCCATACAAAGATGGAGTAAAGGAGAATATGAATTAATTTTCTACTGTAATTACTTTGGTACACTGCCAAAAATAAGTAAGTCTATACTTACTATTTATTTAAAAGTTTAATGGAAGAATGAGTGCCAGACTTGGCAATTCCTTAAAGAAAAAGATTTGAATAATGACTCTTTCACAGAGGAACTGATTAGGGAGTCCATGAGAGAAGAGATAATTCTTGATTTGGTCTTGAATAGTACATGGGACCTATTCCAAATGCCACAGTTGAGAGCACTGCAATGTACTCAAATTCTACATGCTTGCAGGAATATCCAGAGCCAAAAGAGCCTCTATATCTTGTGCCCAAAAAAGTTCTCCAGTAAAACAATCAAGAACGTAAAAAAAAATTAAAATCAAAAATATAACCCACTTAGTAAGAAAGATGCTAGAAAGAGGGAGGACTTGAAAACTCAAAGCCAGCCTGACTCAGTAGCAGGATAAACAAAGTTATTCTGGGCCATCTTTCGGCAAAATTCATGATCAAAAAAGCCCTAAATTGATAGACTCATAAACTCTGGAAGGTTTAAATGCGTATGCAGGGGCCAAAAAAGAGTCTGAAGGCTAGCAAGCAAAAGATACAATAAATAAAATCCCTCAAATACATCAGGGGCAGAAATCTTGCCAGAAATTCTGTAGGATCAACATATCACTAGACTGTAAAAAGAGCATTCAGAGAGGAGAAGGCACCAACAATAAAGGTAAATTAATTCTTTGCATCTGGGTCGCTTAGGGTGGGGTCTGGAGAGACTCCCCCGCCAGACTCTGTTCATCACAGGAGATGTCATGGGAAGATTTCTAAGATCAGCAACTGCCTACAGAGGAGATTTTCAGACAAGATGGCAGAAGGAACAAGGAATTACACACAAGTAAGGTTAATATCTGCATCAGTCATGTTAGCAGAAATTACAAACAACTGAGTTAGTTTGCATGGAGATAAATACAACATCCTAAGGAAGACTCCAGAGCCTTTGAAAAGACAAGTCCTAATTCATAAACCTGGTCACAGCCCATAAACATGCCAGCAAGAAAGGATTACAACCAAAAATACCCTTTAAAATGGAGAGATGACTCAGAAACAACAGGATGCAGCTTCAATAACATCCAAATGCCAAATCCTCTCCAGATCTCCAGCCTATAATTTCTATACCACTGCCATTTCAATGCACAAGTTAATCTTAGGAAATATACTTGTCAATGAATAAAACTTCATTAGATTTGCCAAAAAAAAAAAAGCACTGCAAAATGGCCAAAAGAATGGCACCTATTGGTGCAATTCCTCAACACATCTTCACTCTTTGCTAACGTGAAATTTTTCCTTGAAATTATCCAGAAATCCTGCATAAATATCACTCAATATGCACAGACAGATGCCACGGAACACCCACATTCCTTCCTGGAAAGTCCTTGGCAGAAATACCAACCAGGCATGTTCTCAACTCCCAGCTCAAACACCATCTTTTGGAAACATCTCATTCATGTTTCTACAACAAGCTGTTCCTGGACAGCCTGTGAATTCCAAGAATGAGCAGTGGTGGGATGAAAATCATGTTCACATTAACATGTGTTAACATAACAGAAATTTATAGAAATCACTTTAGAAAATCTGATGTAAAATGCATCCCAAGTCTTTGGTTACTTACTTTTCTAACGTTCTGGAATCTCCTGTGTACTCTGGAAGATCATTTAAGTCTTGAGGTGAAGCAGAAATCTGTTCTGCATTGATTTTTAACGCTTGACCATCCTTTCCTATCACTTCAAGTCCTGTCAGTCCCAGGTAATGAGAGTCTCCCCAGGTCATGGTAAAGTTCAGTTGCAGGCCTACATAAAGGAATATACATTTAATGTCTCTGTAAACTTACTGGATTGTAGTAATCAGCCAATATAAACATGAGTGCAAACCCCAGTGATTAGCAGCATGGATATTTTGTATAGATTAAATAACTTTATATGCTGGAATTGGTATTTCCTGCTCTGTTTGTCCACCTCCATGTAACAGCAGCTTCCTTTAATCTGTGTCAGAGCCCTTTAATGTGCTACCAACACCTTGTTCACTTGAAATTGCACAAGTGCTGATCAAGCACGTTCCCAAGTGCCTTATTACTGGGACTGCACACTGACAGCCAGCCAGTGACACATTTAAGCAGTTACATGACAGATTTTGTGATTATGCAGACACAGAGAAGACCCATTAGTCTGAGGTCTATCCATCATCTTTCACCAGCTAAGTGACTGTATAGATTAATATAAATCCAGCCTCTCAGAAATCCATACATTTTTAGAGAACACCTACTCACAGTTAAAACAAAGAAAAAAATCTGGTTTACTAATGTTTTTAAGTTATTTTCTTCACATCAGAACTGGACACATGGAAGCATTTTCATGGGACCGCATCAGTGAAAATATTGATTAGGCTGTATCTCCAGAAAATAAACAGGAAAAGAAAGCTGGATGGACAAAAGGCTAAATGTGAATCTCCTGTTCCACTTGTTTTATGTCTCACTGAAGAGAGAGAAATAGCATGTACAGATATAACGAGTAAAATTCCAATCTGATCAGGTTCAATAAAAATCCATCCCTGTAAGTTAAAAATACCTTTCATTTCACACACTACAGAAACCCACAAATAATCAGGTTGGGTAATGTCTAAAGATACACCAATAGTCATGATGTTTTTAAAACAAACAAGCATTAAACCTCTTAAACCATCCAGCCCAGTTACCCCAAAAAAGCCAGAGCAAGTCTTGATACACACAGAGATTCACTTGGCTGTAAGATCTCATCAGCATTTGCAGGGACACAAAGAAATAAATAATTTTATGTTATACATAATATATATAATTATTATATAATTAATCATTATATAGTTAATATATTATTATAGCATATAATAATATATTGTAGGATAATAAATAATCTCTAAATAAATATATTTATTGAGAAATAAATAATTTTATAAACTAATAATGTCAGCTCTGTCAACTGACAAATCTGGAGCTGTGGCTACACTGACAGCAGATAGGATTCCCAAGCCCAGTGCTGAGCCTAAAGCTGCTCAGGGTTTGAGCAGGCAGGAGTTCCCAGGAGAATGTCTGCTCTCCAGTAGAAAGCTGCACTGAAGCAGCATCCACACAGATTTAGTATTCCCCAGAGCTTAGGATTCCTTCACAGACTCAGAGGATGACATGGGGAAAAGGGACCTCTGGAGGTGTCTAATCGAGCTCCAAGCTCAGAACAAGCCCAGCATCAAGGCTCTCAGGAGCTTATCCAGGGGAAGTTTTCCTGTCTCCAAGGTTGGCAGATTCCAAACCCTCTCAATCCAGTGTTGGATTGCTCTCAGGGTGAAAAATATTTCCTAATGCCCTGCTGGAAATTCTTGTCAAAGGACCAGGAACTGCTCCTGAAGCTTTTGGGCTATCCAGAAACAGTCTGGACAACAGCTGAAAGGCCCACAGAGAGCTGGCTTGGTACAGGATAATAAATCAGGTACTTAAGCAGGGATATAACACTGATCTAGCTTTACTGTAGGGTTTCTATTATCAATCCAATCTAAAAAATTCAGTCAGTCTACATAAATACAAAGGATTGGGAGAGAATTACTGGGTAAGGGACACAGCTATTAGAAATCCCATTCAGGGACTAGGCAAATGGCTAATGTTATTTTTCTAAGATTAAAAGCCAGCTGTTACAATATAATGTTGTAAATGCCATAGCAAACCAAGCTTCTGCCTTAAATATTCAATGACTCTTCTTTATTCTAGACCTGGCATCTGTCACAAAGTGCTGTACAGCTCTGACAAATCAGATAATATGTTTGGGGGAAGGTTGTTTAAGCAAGAAGTAAATCTAAGAACTTACATTTTCCAGTAAATATTCCTGTTTCCTTTGGTATGCCTTCAGAGACAGAGTCTGGCTCTTGAACCTAAAAAGAAAGTCACCAGGTGCAAGGAACAGGTTCAGTATTACACTTATATTGACTGCTTATGAAGTCTGATATTTGTACCTGTTTATTTCTGTATATCAATCTCCCCTCTGCCTCCCCACCCAGGCCTTCCTGCAAATAATGGAAAACATGACCCAAAATGTAGAATATCAGGTGGGTTCTTAGAAAACCAAGACTTTGGGTGGGTTTTTTGCTTAGTGCATATAAAAATGTGAAATGGGAGACTCCATTGTGTGAGCTACCTCTTCTCAAAGAGGCTGAAATCCTTAAATCACACTTATTCCCCTGCAGACTGCCATCAGCAAGTGATAATATGCTGTATTTGCAATATGTTGCAAATCTGTTGCAGAGACAAGGAGTCTGGAAGGAAGTCAAGACCAGAGAGTGCCACCACAATTTCTTCTCAAGAATTAAGAGGCAGAACAAACAAGCAAACATGTCCAAAAGCTTGTGCTTGTGCTCTGGCAATGCTAATTAAAAATTGCCTATGCTTTTCAGAAAAGTGAAGAAACAGATGACAAAATTTGCTGATCACACTGGGGGCAATCAGGGTAGTAAAGACAAAAATGGCAAAGGATTGCAGATAGAATTCACTTCACTGAGTAAGTGTGATAAAATGGCAAATTCTGTTCTCTGTGGACAAATGTAAAAACATTACACACAGAGAAAACAATATTAACTTCACATATACCAGTATTGGCTCCAAAATAAGTAATAGTAGATTAGAATGAAATCTTGGCATTTTTATAAGTAGCTCTATAAAAACATCAGTTCAATCCTCATTAGTAGTCAAAAGGCCAAACAGGAAATTAGAAGTCCAGACTCTTTCTCTTTAATTCATCATTAGAAATAAACTTCCTGTCACCCACAATATATCAAATGGATCTGCACTGTGCCTAAGAAAAACAAGCAAGGACTTGTCAACACTTGTCTTCTACTGTTCCATTAGATCCCTGCAATTTAACCTCTGATCCCCAGGATCTCATGTATTCCCAGACTGCAATATCCTCCACGTGGCAGCAAATGTCCCTGGGGAAAGCAAGGTAATTCAGGTGAGACTGAACAAGAAATGGGCTCTGAAAGACACCCACAGAACCTACGAAGTGGAAAATCCCTCCCACTGGAGGTACCTCTCTCACAAACCAGTTCTGTTCCTCAGAACAATTCTAAAACACCAGACTGGGAATTAAAATTTGCTACTTCACTGAAAATCAAAAGCCATGGACACAATAAAAGGCACTGGGCTTACTGATTGCAAAATAATGCTCTCCCTAGCAGACCATAAACCATTTGTACCAAGGCATGTTATCACCTCTTTTCTCCCTTTCTTATCTTCTCAGATCACTTCCTGATGATTCCATTCCACTGATGCCCAATATATTTTCTTTCAGATATAGCCTCATTTTCTACTATTTTAACTACTTCTGCTCCTGGGCATTGTCCTACCTGTGTTCTTAGATTCTTACAGCTAAAGCAAAACACCACCATAATACAGGGGTTATTGGAAAAGCAATAAAAAGTAGAAAGTATTACCATGGTCTTACACCTGACCACACTGTCCAACACCTTCCTTGTGAGGAATAACTAAAGTAGGAGCAACCATTCTGGAAAAGATTTAGAAGACTAACACGGGAACATAAATCTTCTGAGTGGCTTGAAGAAGGGAGTGGGGAATAACTGTTTAGTTTTGTGCAATACAAAACCTAGAGAACATTAAATGAAGCTAACAACAAACAGAAGGAGGTTCTTTGTGCCATGCAGGTTCAGCTGGGAAACTTGGGGTGGAGCGCTGCAAATTTTAAAAGTGCACGTGGGTTCAAAAAGCTGGTGGATGAACTAATGCAATAAAAATCTGTGGCCAGGACATTAAACACAGAGGTTAAGTTAAAAAGTTCTTGTGAGACACATTTCTAAGGGCTGAATGAGAGTTTCAGAGAAACATCACTTTATGTTTGTGCTGTTCTTTCTTTCTCTCCAAGCAGCCACTACTGGCCCCAGAGCTGAATCAAGTGCAGTAGCCACAGGTCTGATCTGCTGCAAAATCAACATGTTAAGGATTCCTGAATTCATGGACAGACAGATGGCCATGGATAACACTGACAGAAAAGTAGGACACTTCTGTAAGAGCTTTCAGAAAGTTCTTAGTAAAACACACCATTTCACCTACTGAATGTGCAACAGGGAATGAAGGGGAACCATCAACAGCAGGGGCTGCTCAAAATGGTCAATACTGGTCTGACAACGTTAGGCTGGGGAAGACAAATTGTGCAGTGGATCTGTATCATTCTGGTAGCATAAACATCCCCCTACAGAAATCCTGATGGTACCAGCAAATACCCAGTGACAGGGAGATCAATGGCTCAGTCACAACAGCTTTTGTTATTCCACCACTGATACAGCAGTTTCAGAGTTAGACCAGGGGTGTGAAGGGCATCTGAGCTGAACAGGAAAATAAAAGACAGAGCCTGTGTCTGAGCAAGGACCAGACTTCTGCCATGGAAGAGGTCCTGGTGAATCTTCACAATAAACATGTGATCAGGCAAAGAAAGGCCAGCTGCAGTTTGTCTTCACAAAATCCTGCACTGTGCAAGGTTCTCAGCAGTTTCAGATACTGCAAGCAAAGATGGGTCAAAATTACTGCAGAAGTCCCAGAGTTAAAGCCACTGTGGTCTTAACAGTGAAATCAAATTCCAACGCCAGTGGATCTCCTTTTGTCTTGTGAGACACCAGAAAAAGAGGACAAGACAGAAGGGGAAGGTTTGGCAACCATAGAAGGCTCATTAGGAACTGCTGCTGCTGCTGGAGCAGCTGGAATTTGGATTGATTTGGATCTTTGGATCTCCTGACAGACTCACAAGTAAGAGTGAACTCTAGAAAAAGACAACCTCACTGATGCAACAGAGGGTGCTCAGGAAGATCCTAAGAAAGCAGGAAATTTTAAGGAAAACAGGTCAAAGACTGCCACACAACCATCTTGAGAAAATCCAGTGGGATCTTTGTTCAGACACTGGACTGTTGGGCTGGAATGGCATAAGGCAAGAGCTCAAGTCCTTGGAAATACAGCCTTCCTCCAAGGAGTGAAATACCTTCTGCATGGACCAGAAAAGAGGCATTTTTATGCTGCAAAATGCACCCAAACCTGTGATGATGCTAGTCAAAGAAAGAAAAAGGAAAAATAAGGGGAGGGCTGAGAAGAAGAGATCCTTCTCGTTTAACATCCTTATTTGTGGAGGAAGAAATCAGAAATGTGAAAAATATGATAAAACATTTTGGTTTGGAGTGCCAGGGAGCACAACTACTCATGATAGGAGTAACTGTATGGAAAAAATCACTGACAGTGCAGAAACCTTCAGGAGTACCCAATTCATAAAGTACTCCCACTAGTCTCTGTCCAAGTAAGTAAAGAAGTAGGCTTATTAATATATCAGGGAAACTAACATTTGGAGGATCTTTAAGGCTTAAAAAATAGCATAAATTATTGATCTGGTGAAAAAAAATCTTTAAAATAGTATAATTGTGTTAGTTCTTCTGCAGTTTTATTCCAGCCTGGAAATGTGTCCATTACTTCCACGTTTCAAACAGACATTTACAGAGAGTTTTGAACATAGAAGCCCCTACCTGTTGATTCCCTGTTCTCAACCCTGCTTGTGTAAAAGGTCTCTCATCTCCCTCCCTGTCTGCAGTTGTTGGCCTCTTCAGCTCTTCCTCATATCTCAGGGATCTGGAATCTCCCATTTCTCCATCATACATCTCATCATAGCAGTAAATGGCTTCAAGAATATCATCATCAGTAGTGAACAATATGGTATCCCCAAAGTGCTCAGGAGCTGAAGGCAACACACAGAATTAAATGGAGAAATAATGCAGAAAGAATATAAAGAATGGGAAAAAAAATTTTTGGTCCTTCTTTGGATTTAATTTGCAGCAGCGTTTAAAGATAATTGATACTGACTTCAGCTATAATTTGTGTTTCACTCTCAAACTGATACTTCACAATGGAAAAACCTGGAGAATTCAGACAGTTTTCAAATACATATAAAAGAAAATGGGGGAAAAGCTCCCCAATCACCTTTTTCAAAAGACCATGTGTGTGAAAACGAGCAAAAAGCTGCAACTTTGAAATTTCTAGTGCCTGTGTGCTTGAAACACAGACTTGTTGCTAAGACATAGTTAAAAACAGAGATTAGCTCTGTATGCTGCTAAAATCCCCAGTATCAGTGAAGAATGTATTAATGGGCTTTGCATTATGGTTTTAAATTAAACACCACAGAAAGTGCCAGCTTGCTTTGAAGTGGAAAGTGATAACAAACAAGCTAAAGGTATTTTGTTTGTATTGTACTGCTGTTTGCACAAGGAAAATAAGAAATTATAGCCTACCTCCAGACAAGGTTCCTGAGGCTTTGGCAATTTCTCCTTTAAAGATGCACTGCTCATCCAACACCATGATAATGTCTTTCACACCTCGGAAGGAGTGGATTCGGGATTTATTGTAATTCCAGATCCTAATCATCGCTACCTGACAGGAATTCGCAAAGTCAATAAAGACAAAGTGAGGTTTTCCAGGGGTGAACGGTGCCAGCCAGAGGTGCATATCATCCTGGGTCCGATTCACCCCATCTATTAGGTTGGTTACTGTCCTGGGATCATTTCCATAAGCTGGTAAAATATTTATATCAGGGGGTTCAGCTGTTATTTTTGCAATCTGAATAGGCTCTCCCTTAGAACTGAAAATTTCAATTCCATTAAGACCAACATAATGTCTGTCTCCCCACGTTGTTCGGATGTCTATCACCAAGTGCTGCCCATAAGGTAAAACAGGGATTTTAAAATCACTTCCATCCTGTATCTCCACAGAATTTTCTTCCTCTTGTCTCTTGAGTAGTGTTTGTAGTCCCTCCTTTCTCTGATATTCTCCAGGTCGGTTGATTTTCTGTTGATGGAGAAACTCATCAAAGATATCTCCTTGAAAATCCATGTTCGAGATCCGACCACGGTGGGAATAATTAAATTTCACCAAGGAGTTCCAGGACTCCTGCAGAGTGTGTTCTTGCTCACTGCACCACTTCATTCTAGAGGTTGCTGCGTCCTTGATGGGAGAGTCTTCATCTGAAAACAACATTACAAAGGCATTTAATGTACAAACAGGACTGGGAGCAAACCACTCCCAACACTGACTTTGCAGAATGATGCCGTGTCCCTCACTGGGAAATTCACTGACAGCAGCACTTTTATTTTGTCTCTCTATCATGAAGGCCACATGTCCCAGTTTCCCTTCCCCACTCAGACACAATGAACAAAATCACTTTGACCTATGGAGGAGCATAACTCCTTCCATGGTACAAACTGCAACTAAGTTTGAGACTGTGAATTCTTGCCTCAGCCCTTAAAGAAACTGGGTTTTTTGCCCAGTGATACTTATTGCATGGCTGTCACAAGAGTTTAAATCATCCCTCTGCGTTTCTGCAGGTCTTTCATACAGATGGGAATGGCTGAACTGGTTCATGTAAAGCATTACAGAGAAAAGCTGGTTCTTCCTCTCAAAATGAGCCACAGGTACATAAAGAAAAGTGGTGGGAAAAGGAGTAGGTTCAGCAAACAGGGAGGATGAGGTGGGCATTGCATTCTAGGTAATGTCCAAATATTTTTTCCCACTTTTCAGCAAGTATGAGATGTAGAACAATGAGAAGATATCCAACGGGAATGCAGCAAGGACAACAAATCAGAAGGGCACAGTGGGAGCAAAGCATGTTCTCCCTGTGGCTGCACTGGGGAACTGCTTCATTTCCATCTCAAAACAATTAAGAATAGATAATAACCAAGATTTTCAATAAAGCAGTCACTCATGTATTTTCTTCAAATAAATGAAGAAAAGGAAGTGGAGTACTAAACAATTACAGGCCCGTGGGCCAGATTTTACTTCTGTACAGTGTCCTTGGATGGATACTAAAACAAATGGTTATCAAGAATAAATGCCAATTGCTGTGAAATGCAAAATAAAGTTTTCCCAAAAGACTTCTCAAGACTAACTTTCAACTGTGTTTTTGGAAATACTGAAAAGAGGCAATATTCCTAACCTATCCATGGCAAATAGTCATTTACAGTGGGGACACCTGAGATAAAATTAAGAATTTTAAAGCAGATGGAAAACTACCTGGAAAAGGGTTGTCTTCCAGAATGAAAGGCTGGAGACCAACCTAGCCACTCCTCCTTACACCATAAGGAAAACGCAGATACGAAGGAAAGGTTCCTACTTCAGAGAACATCAGACATTTTAAGTCCCTTTCTTGCTCACACCACCACCAATACAGATAGTCAAGAGGTAGGTGATCCCCAACAACACATCCCAGAGCCTCACAATCCATCTGGACAGAATACTGTACATCTCTTTACCCCTTGAAAATGTCAAAGCTTGACAATTTCAGGATGAGCACAGTACAGAAGAGTACTTAACATCCATTGGCTTTCCTTGTTTGGGAAGGTTTTTCCCTTTTCAAACATGAAATACTTCCAACACTCCAGAGGTTCCAGTTCTGAAGCCCCTCTAGGGCAGCGCAAAGGGAAGTTAAGAGGTTTGTGAGCTACTTTAAGGAGTGGTAACAGGAGAAGTGGAACTCTGAAAGGAAAGCAGAGGTGGCCAAAAGCAGACACCAATGGCTGAAGGCTTACAGGGTGTGGCTTTTTTTCTTTTAAGAATCTAAAATGCATTATTTATTAATGACACCTCAAACATCCAACTCCCCTGTGGGTTCAGGAGTGTCTTGATCAGTTCAGCTTCTGATGGCAACACACACCACACAATTCCTCTCAAAACTTTAGTAAACCACATTTTGGGGCAAGACTACATAGAAAAAAGCCCTTTCTTCTTCTTTCTTTCTTCTCCCTCTGTTGTGTTAATCTCTTTTTTTACTCCCTGCAGTTATGAACAGCAATCATATTTCCATGCTGCAATCACATGCTTCATTTCCCAAATCATTCTAAAAGCTCTCCTCTGTATCTGTTCCACTTGGTAATCAGCTTTCCTGAAAATGGATGATCAGAGCTGCAGTTTTCCAACCGAGGTCTCACAAGTGCCTGTGTTGAGATATTGAGGTTTCCCAAGTACCCAAAATGCCTCTGCTGATCCATCCTGGGAGTGCACTGCTCCAATCACTGCTCACACCAGCATTTCAGTCAATCTGCTATCAGCTACTCAACCGTGATTCTTCTCTTCCTCAGTCATTTGCAATTGATGATTACTCAGCTTACAACTTAATTTTTGGTTATTAGTCCCCAGATGAGCCTGCAAGCATTCTACTGAATTGCATTCCATTGCTCCAGTCCTCAAGTTCATCGTTCTGTGCAGTTCTTCAATCTCCTTAACCAGTAATAAACCAAATTATATGATATTTGCAGATTTTATCAGCATACTCCCACCATTTCCTTTGCACATTAAACTGGTTATCAAAGAAAAATTGATGTTTTTATAGCAACATTAACTCGAGCCAAGCCTGTACGTGCTGTTCCTAATTCTTGTTGTTCTTATGAGCCATTTAGTGACCAAAGCCATGCTGTGACATCCATAGGAGCCTCCGAGCCTTCCCTTTGTCCCACCCTCCACTGGGAACTGCCCTTCTCCCAGCCCCAGGCCGATTAAAATCCAGCACTCTCAGAGAAACACTTAAAAGGTTTCCCTGTTGTTAAAGCTCTCTCAGCTCCACTTTGAAGATGGCTTTACCCTGCACACACAGCAGAGAGAACAAAAGCTGCAGGGTGGCTGCAATTTCCCAGGGACTAAAACACATTGAGAACTTTAAGCACCACAGGACAACCGCTCTGAGCAAAATCAGAGGGCATTACACTGAAAAATTATAACCCTCATCTTATAGTTTACATTGAAATTCCTAATTTATCTCCATTTTCACAACTGAACAGAACTTCCCACGGTGGGATTTATTTACAGTTTTCGCAATGAGAAAGTTTTTAATGTAACAGATATTGTAAAATGTGTAAAACAGTAAATGAGCTGCAGGGAGTGGGTGAAGGGCAGGTGGCACCTATTCCAAACTTCCCTATTCTTCTCTTCTTTGAGGTATAACTTCAGATACACTGATAAAATTGCTGTTTTCTCTACAGAGGGTCAGGCAAGGAAAAATCCAGATATTCTAAGTTTAGAAAGAACCATTTTCCTCACCTTTGTCTGAAAAAATCCCTGCAGTACCTACTATAGAATCTGAACTGGCACTCCTTCATTTAGGCCCATCTTCTGTCCCTTGTCACCCTTACTTTCATGTAAACACCCAAATTCAACATATAGCAAGATACATTTTCACATAAATTGTTCTGATGTTCAATCACCCCCAAAACTTCCATTTGTATTTTGTAACATCTTATTCCAATTTTCTGGGTCTTGTTGTCCTTGTTGTATTAAACTCTTCATTTGAGACAAGAATTACAGAATGCCAAGGGTCATTACAGAATGAAGGGTCCAAAAACCAGGACTCAGAGTGACATGGCTTGAAACTGAAAAAGGAAGACAAAAATATATCCCGAGCAATGGCAAGTTGGGTGTGCTGGTTTGAAAGCAAAACCAGTGAAAGACTCCAAGTCAGAAACACAATTTAATAAGAGGAAAAGAAAAGAAATAAAAGAAAGTAAAATAAAATAAAAGTAATAGTACAAAAAAAAAAAACCCCACTGACAGAGTCAGAATACAACCTGACACCCTGTTAGGGTGGTAGTGGCAGTCCAGATGAGATGGTCTTGTCAAAGCAGTGATTCCTGTAGAAAGGTCTGGTAGCTCTTGTCTCCTCTGGGAGTCCAGTGGATAAAAGCTGCCTGTGCTGTCCCAAACCCTGGATTTATCCAGGTGGGAATGCTTGGCTCCTCCCCCTGGGCAGAGCATCTCCCAATGGGCTGATCTCATTCTATGAGTCATGCAGTGGGTCCTTGATGGCCCATTAAACAGAGATAACTCCCGGAGGAAGTTATCTGTGAGTCATGGGCAAGGCATTGTTGGGCTCATTAACAGAAGATAAGGAAAACACTGCCCCACCTTGGCTCCAACGGCTCATGGGGATAGAATACAAACCTTGGGCACAATTTTACATTGTAACCTAGGACATTGGGTGAAAGAGAGACAAAGTACAACTTGTGGGTAAGAAATTCTACTTTTCTGTTGTTTAAACTTGTTAAAGGCAAAAATATTATCTCATGCCCTGAAAATTTCATGGTCATGGATTGCCAGATGTTGGGATAGAGGGGAACTTGGGAAGTTGCACAATTCTCCTCCTGTTCCCTGGGGACACAGTGCTGGATACTGACAGAGGCAGAACACAACTGCACAAAGCTGGTTCCTCCACCTCCAGCAGGAGGCTTGGGGAAGGAGGATAAGGATAATCAACAGCACAGAGCAGACGATAGCTAAATTTACTAGAAAATTCTTCATAAATAAGCAAGATGTCTGAGGGAGAGGTTTGTAAAGTTATGAGCAGAGAAAAAAATAAGGGTAGTTTTCCATTCCCACTGAATAAATATATTGAGCATCTACTCGCACTGAGAAAAACACAAAGCTACTACACAAATAAACTCTGCAAATTTGGGATTTAATCTTCTTTATCCTTCTGCAGATTTCAATTGATATCAGCAAACATTTGCTGTCTGCAGGACTGTCAATTTTTAGAATATAATTTAGTCTTCCAGCTGCTCCAAATAAATTAAAAGCCCCTAAATCAGAATGTAAATTTTTCTGAAGAGTGTTTCATTATCAGGTGTAGGACCAGGAGAAAGACTGAGTACTCTCATGAGGAAAATATCACAAATAGCCAAACTAATATCCCCTGTCTAAACTTCCAGGAATCTCAAGAGGTTCCTTCCCACCTAAAATGAGTTTGTGCTGCTGTAAAACGGAGAACACATCAGCACTTGTACCAAGGTTTCTATTGTGATCTCTTACCTCTGAGAGCAGAATCATTTTCTCCAAGATTTGTAGTGTTTAATCCCAGCTTTTTACCACACATGACACTTCTCCTTCCACTCATAGGGTACTGTAAACTGCAGCAGTTTTTGTTAGAGAGGTGGTCAAAAATGTCCAAGTCCACATCAGCATCCTTTCTGGTCAGCATTTGTGATCTCCCCTCTCCAGCTGCATTTCTACTACTGGGTCCTCCCAGTTCATGCCTCTGACATTTGACATCCTCACTTATCAGGTCTGAGAAGTTTTTCATGATTTCATCTGGCTGTGTTTGAAATCTTGAGTTGAAATTCTGTTCTGTAGCAAGCCACGGAGGCTTCTGCCTACTGGGAGTAACTTGATTATTCTGTGTTACCTGGGAAGATGACTGTAACCAAGAAGGAATTGCACCTGCAGAATCAGTCAGTTTTCTTCCTGTTAACTTTTCCATTTGCTCGCTCAGACAAAGCTCATCATCAGACTGAACGTGCTCTGGAACTGCTGCTGCTGCTGCTGCCTCCTCTTTGGCATCTTTCATACAAACTTGAGATGGGAACACTTTTAGATCATCCTCTAACTGAGACAAATTTTTCTTTGTAAAGCTGATTGAGTTCATCTTAGGCTCAAGAAGATTTTCTTCTGGCAGAGCTTTCCAGTTCAGTGAAGCACTGTTTGATTCAGAGCATTTAAAATGTAGGTCTGTTTTCTTGTCTGGGTTTGCAGGTGCATTTCCTTCTTTCCTCTCAGCTGAGGGAGATGCTGAGGTATCTTGCTTGTGATCTGTAAGGTCAATTGTAGTGTTCTGGTCAGCAAGGAGATCTCCAGAGCCTCTCTCTAATTCACCATCAAATACAAGGTTCTCATCAACATACAACTTCACTTGCTTTGCTCCAACATCAAGCTCCTACAAAAATAAAGGTATGAAGATTTCAATCAAGCTTTCAAGCATTAGATATCACTGCTCTGGGACTCTGACATTTGAACACTTAATCAATAGACAGATGAAAACAATTAAACCCTGTGTCAGTACATGCTTTTGACTACTTTTTAATCTAAAGTTGAAACTACTAAAAATATTGTGGAATATATAAGATTTTTTTTTTTAGGACTGAAAACCCTGCTAGATACTGCTATGAACCACTTTGTCTGACAAGGTTAGATTATTTAGAAAAGCTTGAGGGAAGAAGCCTAGATTAAGTACCATTATATTTGATCGGGATATAAATTCCAGAGGCACATTTTTATTCAGCATCCCTAAGATTCACCACTTTCATAACATGTTCCACAGTGAACAACCACCCAGATCAAAGCCACCAGAGTTAAAAAGAGTTACAGAGAGTTACAGAAATGCAGAGCTAGAAAGTACAGTGAGAAAAAAAAATCATCCAGTCCACCTCTTTCCACTGAAGAATGTACAATAACCTGCACCATTGTGAAGAAATCTGGTTTTAACAGTTTTCAACTAATCTGCCTTGATAGCCTATTCCAACACTTAACTAGCCTTTTAAACAGCAGGCCTTTATCTCAGACACAATTTTGCCACTCACAACTTTATCTCTATGCTCTCCTTCTCCGTGGCACTCACCAATACCTGGTTTTTTTATTCCATTGAAGTTAGAACTAATGTTCTTTCTATTCTCCTTGCCATTTCAATATAACCTTTTCTCCCTCTTGACAAAAATACCATTATCTTCAAAGAAAATACAGAAGATGAGACACAATCCATCTCCCTTCTGTTCTCTAACTTGTCCATCTTATGGAGTCTTTCAGAGACTCTCTGTTCTTTCTTTCTTTTTGTGAAAACTAAGAAGCTTTTTGCGAAAGTAAGAAGTTTCAGTTTCATCCCTCTTGCTCATCTCCAGCCAGTCAGTTCTCCTTGAATACTGATTTAAATTTTCCCCTGCTCCCAGACTAAACCAGTCACTCCTTCCCTTCCAAGGACAAAAGTCTCTGGTTCTTCACTCCTGAAGTCACTGTTTAGGCCTTACAAGTTTTCATTACTTCCATCCTGTTGTCTTCCCAATAATAACATCTCTGAAGCCAAAAAATGCAATATGGACCTACCCAGAGGAAAAGCAGAAGATGCAGGCATGACAAGAAAGCCACTGGTGAGGGAGGGGAGTGGGTGCAGGAACGTAGGACACATTCCTGACAGGGAAAAGATAACCTTCACTGAGTTCCCAGGAACAGCTGTAAACCCAGTTTAATTGGCTATTATGGCCTGGCTGCCTGTGGAACTCCTGTAGGATCATAAAGTGCTGTATTTCTGTGCTGATGCTGTCAGCCATAAAACAGGATATTTTTTCCCCTAGAATGAGCACACTGCTAGATTGATCTAACTAGGGATCAAAACATTTCAATAATTACATCTGTTGAAAACTACCTGCATGGCTTTGCCTAGAATTATGATGGGGAAGAGAAAGACTATCAGGATGTCCCAGTAATGCTATTTTTTTAAATTTCTGTATGTCTAAACTGCCAATGTCCTCCTTAAATGCTGGAGATATTGGATATTCATAGCTGAATTTGGGAGAACCAGAACATTTCTCCCTAACATTCCAGCTCTACTGCTGCTAAGAACACCCAGCCCTTAGTTCTGCATTTTTACCTGGAAATAGGTATAAACTGAAGGGAACCACAAAAACACAGAAGTACATTTGAAAAATATTTGTCAATGTCATCTTTTCAAATTAAAATCAGCAACTTCTTAAGAACAACTTGTTTTGAAATGAATCCCACTGCACTCACCAGCAGCAGAGGAGGTCAGGTAGACAGAGAAAACACTACAAAATGAGATAGTGGAGCTCATTGTCCCTGAAAAAGGGACAGTCAAGCCCAAAAAAGGGCCACATATCTCAAAATTGCTCTTCCAGTCAGTGGGAGACTCTGTTCTCTGATGCTTTGGAATGTCTGGGATAGGTATTTTAGGAAGCAGAAAAGGTGTCTGAACAGTACCAAGATGAAACAGGCAGGTATTTCTAGGATAACAGAGACAGACTGGACTGGGCCAGGCATTCCAACAGCTGATAGCTCAGAAGAGCTAAGAGAAAATCTGCACCAAAATCCTGAGCAGACTGAGCCTCAGGGAGGAAAAATCTGAACAGATCTCAGAGACTCCAAGAACAAACATATGCAGGCACAAGACTAAGAACTGCTCTTTTTCATTCCCTCCCACCCCTGAGTTTCCAGTTGCTTAGTGATCTGTTCTGGTGGAAAAGATTGACAGTTTAACTTCCCCAGTACCACTGCTCAGCTCTGCTCAAGCGTGAGGCTGGAAAAATCCCTTCCTCAGGAGTAATCCCACCCTGTAAACAAACACTCAATACTTCATCCAAGGCAGGGCTTTTCCCTCATGGAAAAATAATTAAAAGGGCACAATGTCTCAGGACAAGCAAGTAGGTATGAGCACTGTCAGACAGAAAAAAGATTTTGTGAAAATAATTCTGGTTCCTGTTGATGTTCCTTCCTGTCTTGCACCCCCAGCCCTCTCAGAGTGTCTGCTGGGATAGTGCCTCCCAAGGAGAAAATAAGGACGGGATTTCTGGCCATTTCTGTGATATTTGTGGACAAAGGACAGAGCTTAAAACCACGGGCACTTTTCTGAGAATTCCTCCTGGACAGAGGACCTGAAATTGCTTCTGCCTGACTTTTCAGAAAAGTGCAAAAGGAAGCAGTAGAAAAGAAGTTGAAAACCAAAGAAAATTCTTCTACAAAACTGATTGTGCTGGAAGCAAGCTGCTGTATCCTTACAGACAATGCACCCCAGGCATATTCCAGCACTGAAAAAACCCCAAGAGAATGGACAGGAACATAGGCACAGAAGGAACAAACACACAGGCAACCTCCTGAACAAGAGAATTATTCAACTGGAGAGCAACTCCTTAATGCATTTAGGTATTGATTCCATTCCCAGTTTTGTGAAGACATACAACAGACATTGGACTGGATCTTTGAAAAAAGTTTTAATAGCACCAAGTAACCATGCAATTTCAAGGCTGTATCAAGCAATAACAAAATGTCTTGACTCTTGCAGATAAACTTGAAAAAAACTGGCTGGCCTTACACTTGTTCCCTTCCTGCAGACTAAAAATCACCTCCTTTTTCACAAGTCTCGTCTGAAGTAAATAAAGGCAAGATGAAGCATTCTCTGAGACCTTCCTTGTAATTCAATGAATCAAGGAATCTATGACAATGATGTCATCTGACTTTTACAGCTTCCTTCAGACATATTTTTTTCCTTCCAGGCTCAAGTTCTGAAATTCAAATATACAAAAGTACCAGCCTGACTTAATTTTTGGCCTATTTTTGGACGTAGTACTTGGACATCTCTCACTTACGTAGTTTTTGAGGGAAAGAAGGCAGTTAGAATGATTTTTTAATTGATGTTCCAAAATCCACACAGAAATCTGGCTCTGGATTTACATTAGCAGGAAGAAAATTGCTCATTCATTTTATTTTGGGTTTTTATACTTCTTGGACAAAACTTCCTCATGACAAATTACAGAATTAGGCAGAACTGCTTTGTATTATTCTTTCTTCTTAAGGATAATGAGACATTTTTCCAGCAAGGGTAAACTGCTGCATTTCCACCAAAATCCATAGGATTATGCTGCCAATGGATTTTACACATTCCTTCATAGCAGGTTATTAAAGAAGCAGAGCCTTGAAACACAGACAAACATTTCTGTGTACTTCCTGCATTCTATTCAGTAGATTTGGTAACAAATCATACCATTACCTCCAAGAACGGCAGCCCTTTTGCATACTCTAATGATGATGGAACATCCTGTAGACCACATTTTAGTGAGAAAAGCTATTAAAATTCCAGGAAAAGAAATATAAATCATGTTGTAGTAATTTTGTTTTAAGCTGTTCCTTCCACGGCCATTTCCGTATGTATAAATTACCATATGTGCTTATATAAGAACATGGATGAGAGCAAAACCAGAGAGATAAAGCTTCTTATTTATAATCCAGGACAGCAAATCCTCTTTGATCCAGTACCTGAGATTTTTTTCTTAACGCTGCAGTGTACAAACAAGAATAATATTCATGGTGACATTCAAACACAGAGACAAGAGACCATCTGCCATCTGCCATGATATGTCTCTCTTGAAACAGTAGATTACTGGTTTTATTATGAGCACACAGCAGTGGACTTTTTAATTGTCCCTGCCCAGGGAGGGGGGCTGGAACTGGATGATCTTTAAGGTCCTTCCAACCCAAACCATTTTATGATTCTCGTTAAACCCCAAACTGAGCAGCAGTCAGCCTGTTTGTATTTATAGAAACCAGAAAACACATATTTAAACAGGTATTTATTTACATTGTGAATAAACAGCTGAAAGCCCTGAATATTGAGATGCACTTACCTTTGTATCTTTATTTCTCAGCACAGTAAAGGATTGATGACAGGACGTGCAAGCCTTTTATTAGGTCTTTAGCGATCTCTAATAGCTTTGAAAGCAAATGCTCCTTGTGCCCATGAAAACATTATCACTACATTGTTAGCACTTACAATTAAGACAAAAGCAAATTTCACGACAGACAGGGACACCTCACAGCTCCTGTTTTATTACGGGAAATTGTATCTACTTTTATTTCATCCTTTTAGAAAGAAGATCACACTGAATTTCCCCAGGCAAGGCAAGAGCAAATATACAGAGGAGTTGAGAAAAGACTACTTACACTGGGAGTTGTTGTGTTGTAATTCCAAATCTTGATCTTGGCTATACCAAAGTCACGTGAGCGGGTGGGATTGCGGATAACAAAGTAAAGTTGGACGGGTGGGTGGAAAGGGCACATCCAAAGGCAGCTTTCCTTGGGGAGCTAAAAATACAGACAAGCAGACTGTCACTAATGCCCCTTCTCCTGGAGCACGGTGTTTTAATTAACTCCCCACCCCCCAGCAGAACAGGGGGCCATGAGAAAAGTCAACGTTTCATAAAATCTGCGACGTAAAGAGCAAAACCTCAGCCTCATTTCCCAAGAGTAAATCCCACTCTCCCGCCTGCCAGACAGCTCCCAACAACCTGGCAACGAGCTAAAGGTCAGCTGCCTGCTGTCCCAGGAGACATCTGCACGCTCAGAGCACAGGCAGAGCAAGCCCAGTTTATTTTTATCAAATTAATCAGCTTTGCTGGCACTAGGGGGGGATCACTGAGCACAATGGACATTCTACAATCATTTTACAGTTTCTTCGCTTCTGGTTCACCCCCTTGGGAGGGGAATCTTTGAGAATTTTACTTTACTGCCTGCCTCTATTTTAATCAGGCTTTGCAGATAATCAGCTTCACTTACAGATCTATTCCTTAGAGTTGTACTGGAGTCTACACAGGAAATTTTATATGATACCACAGAATTCCCAACATGAATTTTACATACAACTGGCAATCAAGAGATTTGAAAGTACCAAGAAATGCCTAATTCTGGACATTATTAAGAACTGCTACCTCTACATGTTCAGAATGTAAGAAAAGGATACGTGGCAGGTCAGAAAGAAGGAAGTTTCAGAATCAAAACGTTGAATATTAATATATTTGATGTCCAGTGTTACCCCAAAACAGAGCTGAATCAGGGCACAAAGTGAATACACATGTGGGTAACATACCAGTGATCTGAAAGCTGCTGATAAATTAGCTCTCCCTCTGTTCTCAGGGACACACAGTACACAGATACACACACAGAAGATAGCAGTCAGTCTTTTTCCACACCCTTGTCTCTGAAGTGAGCGTTTCAGTTTTTCCTGAAGGCATTAACCACAGAACTTTCCTCCAGAGTCCTCTGGCTGTGTGACTAACAATAGTAAGGACAGTGCCCTGGAGCCTGTTCAGAGCCATTGGGAATAGATCCACCTCTCACCATGGTCATCTCTGTACTCCAGACTCTGATGGGTGTCTGCCCCAGAGCCTCTCAAAAAGCTTTGGGAGACTGTTTCTGCTTTTAATGCCAGTTTGGAGCACAAACAGCCATAAGAGTGCCAGACAGGTTTTATCCTTTCTACTTAAAAAGAAAGAAGCCTCTTGACACCAAAGAAATTAAGGACAGCACTCAAATCACTGCTAACCCAACCCCAGGGTCAACTTCAAAGCTGCATCATGTTTTTGAAGCCATACTATGAACAAGAATGGTTAAAAAGCAATTTCCCAACTGCAGACAACATCTGATAAGCAATCCATGTGCAGACCTCTCAAGTCAGGAGCTGACTCCCCAGAAATCAATAGATTCTAGTGTGTACTGAGAGCCAGAGGTGCCTTCATAGGAGGGTACCTGATGCAGCCCCAAAATGACCTGTTCCTGCTCCACTGCTTTCTCTGTAAAACTGCACATGATGTTCCAAAAAACAGAGGTTTATCAGAGCCAGGCCGAGTGTCGTGTCCCAAGTGAGAGGCAGCCATGGAGATCATTTTGTTTATCAGAGGAAATAACTGATAGGGCTGGGGTGACACAACCACACA
The DNA here is from genome assembly GCA_910950805.1 of Acrocephalus scirpaceus scirpaceus. NCBI lineage: Eukaryota > Metazoa > Chordata > Aves > Passeriformes > Sylviidae > Acrocephalus > Acrocephalus scirpaceus. The sequence continues at coordinate 3,177,651 of OU383786.1, read as the reverse complement.
GGTGTAACACTCCCCATGAGGGTGTCAAAGATGTGACACCAGAAACTGAAGGCACCTTGATGGGTCCATGCCAAAACTCAAGAGCCTGTGGAGGACTCTCATGTTTTATCCCAAAGAGTGATGTCATATTTTTGCCTTCACAAGAGGTACTTGAGTCTGGGCTTACTGTCTTGGAGCTGAAAACTCTAACCCAAAAATTCTTTGAACCATCAGGGTGAACCTGGTATGTCAAGGAGTCCAAACTACATTTGAACTGGACCACAGAAAAAGGGGACACCTTTTGTCTTAAGATTTTGGGGGAGATTGGCACTGCTTCTTGTGAGCACTGAGGGTGTCAATGATGGAGAGTAAAGAAAGCCTCAAGCACTGTGAAAAGCAATGACACAGGTCTAAGGATTCCCCATGGGAGGTAATATCTTTGTTAGATATTTACCTGTCCTTGTTATTCTGATGTTTAAAAGACCTTTATATGCATATAAGAATCAAAAAGGTTTGTGGAAAACAATTTCAATAAAACACCTAATCTATGACTTACTAAATATTATCACAGATAAATCCCAGATTTTGGGTTTGGGTTCGAAGGGACCTTAAAAATCATCCAGTTCCAACCCCCTGCCATGGCAGGGACACCTACCACTATCCCAGGTTGCTCCAAGCCACATCCAACCTGGCCTTGGACACTGCCAGGGATCCAGGGGCAGCCACAGCTGCTCTGGGCACCCTGTGCCAGGGCCTCACCACCCTCACAGTAAAGAATTCCTTTCTTATATCTAATCTAAAAAGTTGAGAGCATCTTGTATTCTGCCAGGCAGTTTTTTTCTTTTACAATATATCACAAAATGCAAGGAAGGAGGTAGTTAAGTGCTCTTCTTAAAAGTCTGCAAGGGTAATAAATAAACTAATAAAATAAAATCCCTCATCTTCAATAAGAGCATTCTCAAAGACAAAACTACACCTAAATGATCAAAAATGGAAGTGTTTTAACCATGGTAAAATGAGTTTTCCACACAGTAAGTTTTTATTTCAAGTTTTTGTTCGGTTGAAAACGTTCATTGCTTGCAGATTGATTAACTTATTGGGTTTTTAATGCACCCTAAAGCTTTCCTGTATGATCTGAAATGTACACAAACTGGAAATGCTGTTCTACCTTCTGAAGGAATCTGTAATTCAGGCACCCCATACCCACAGCCTAAGAGCATATTCCCTGCCCAGATTGTATCTTGGATGCAGCCTCAAGAGAGGAGATCACAGTCACAAATCAAGGGAATATATTAATCAGTGAGATATAAAAGCTCATTACTTAAGAATAATGGGATCTGTAAATGTATGAGTAATACTGAGAGTAACAAGTTCATAATGGTTTAATGAATGTATTACTACATAATTTATAAATATCTAGAGAGTCTGAGAGTCACTACTACAACTGCTACTACCACTACTACTGAGTGTCACCTGCCAGCCAGCACAGCCTAAAAAGAAGAATGGGTATTTATGAGATCCAAACTACAATTTTCAGGAGACAGTAAGGAAGATGCTTCAGGTCTATTTTCTATCTATCCTCAGTATTATTTGTCTGGAAATAATATTCCATAAGGAGTTTCAACTAAATTTCAAAATACTGCATATTTGTCCTCTTTCAAATCTCATCTACCTTGCGAGCAGAAAAGCACCATTAGCATGAAATGAGCTGTAATTTATGTTTTTAATAGACTAAGTCCTTCAGTATCTTCTTCCACTAAAATCATGCTAATTTTTTACTAGAATTCTTGCTCTGTAGGCCCATGAAAAATGGCACAGTGTGAATGTGCAGCACCAATGAAACTATGGCTGTATGAAGGGCTGTGGACATTTGCTAATTCTTTCACAGCAGTCACTGTCTCTTGCCCATTGTCATGGGTATGGGAGCACCTCATATCTCCTCATTTTACTATCTCACACAAGAGCCATGAAAGGCTCTTACCTGCCATACATTTTTCTTACTCTCTTGTTCAAAACTACCTACACAGTCTTATATTTCCATGATTCTTCCCTAGGTAAAAAGAGAACAAGGGAACAAGAGAAAATGGGCACATCTTCTTTATAAATTTACTTATACTTGTATTATCCATCTGAAAAAAAATTAGCAGTGAAGCTCCTGTACCTTAAGACTACAAGGATTACTTCAGTTGTAAAACAAAGTTGTAACTGAATACCAACATCTTGAACAGGAGAGCTGGATGTGTTCATAAAAAGCAGTATTTGTAGGTTTTTTTAATTATCAGATAGTTGTAATGCAGTCAGGTTCAAAATGTTTGTGAGCAAAAAAACCAGTAGACAGAGTATTATAGGAATATTATAATGAGAGATTTTAACATCCAGGACTAAGCTGTCTTACATTTAAGTTCCCATTGACCAGGCAGCACAAATCCCCTGGGTTGTCAGCATTTCGAATGTCCACGTCATGAGGAGACACAAAGATCCTCTTGTTGTGTAAATCAAAGAATTCCACCTGGCTCAGGCCCACGTTTACTGGATTCCCCCAGTTGGAAAGAAGCTCCATAGTCACATAAATGGCATCATGTACTTCCACACTGGCTGTCATCTGGACCAAAATGAAATATGGTAAATATCAGTGACCAACCAACAAAATGTGAAACAAAAGATTGTTCAGACTGCAAAACTGATGGGTCAGAAGCAAAAAGATCGCAAAGTCAAGGCTATTTGGATGACAATCAATCATTTTGGGTTACACCAATTCTGCCACACATCAACACTCTTAAAAAGCCTGAAGAGAAGGCAACTAACTCTCTGTTCTCTGTCTGACTCCTTTGTCATTCTGACAAACAGTGATAAATTTTCTTACCCTGCCATAGGTTTATTACTTGATGTAAGGCAGAACTGAGTGATACAGCTCATTCAATGTACTTTTATTTCAATAACACTGGGAAGCACCAATTATGGTGCACATATGCACAAACCTCTCTCCACATGGAATTTACTCCAGCTTTGCCACCAGCCAGGGATCTGTCACTGTCACAGGCAGAACGGCTCCCACGCTCCACAGAGGCTTTCAGGAGTCTCTTCTTTTGTCTGAAACAACATATTCTGGGTTATTTCCTCACAATTCCTGCATTTTTCAGAAATAGTTGGTGCAAAGGTGAAGAGATTATAGGATGAACCCCACAGGAAAAAGCATCCACACACTGAATGACAACTTTTGCAGTATTTCACCTAGGATACATAGAGTTTGGTTAAAAAGCTGGGCTCCAGTCCCCAGCTGGTTCTGAGGCAGTGTGAGAAGAGAATGCAGAGGTGATCTGAAGACAATAAAGTGAGATGCTGGCAGATCCTGCTGCACAGAACTGGCCCAAGGCTGCACTGCCTGGTTTGCTACTTGCACGGTGTCTCAAGTATTTAAGATTACCTACCAGGTGTACCATTTGGACCAGTGGCATTCTAAAGAATGTCTCTGCAAAAAAGGAAGTTATCCTAAAGCAAACATTTATAAATACATACCTGCTTCCAAAAGGGCAGAATCTCTCCACAGCTCTGGTGACTGTAGCTCTTGTCTGGCGTTTTTCTGGAGGTTTAGTCTATGCAGAAAGAATAGATGAAACAAAAAATGTCCTCTAAGAAAAAGATGACCATGTTTCATTCAGATTGTTCTCACCAAACAGCATCAATGTGCATCTCTGGAACAAGTAAGAGTTTGGGCCCAGCTCATCTGTCACTCTATACAAAGTTAAAGCACATTTAGTGGAATTGGTCTTGATTTACAGTGAAAAAGCTGAGCTTGGAGCTTGATCTGCTGTGTGGAAGAAAACATAGAAGCAAACTCTGAGGACTAGAAAATACACACACATATATAAATATATCTATAAAATCTCATTGTATACATTTGGTAGGACTCAGAGTTGGCCAAAGCTTTGGCACAGGTCTACTAGATTTTCTCCTTCAAAATCATGAAGTCTTTTAAAATCCCCAAACCCCTCAATTCTATTAGCATAAAATAATGATTTATTTTTAAATAAAGAACAGTCAGTAAGATACCTAAGAGAAAAAAGAGGAAAAGTGCTGCATTCTTACAATGCATGGGCTCTTTCTTTGACTACTCAACTTTTTTGTTGATTTTTGTTGACTTCCTTTCTTATGAATTTTTAATTTTTTTAAAACATGGTTTCTGCATGTAAGAGATGAACACACATTGGGGCAGAAAACCCTCCCCAGCTCATCCTCAGTGAGATCCAGCAGTTTTACAGCTCTGCTCCAAAAGCAGGGAGCAGTGCCCATATTAATGAGTCCTGGAGGAAGGCAGGATTTATTGGGATGGAAATCACACATTGCCTTGTTTCAGAAGCTTGCAGGATGAAAATGGCTCAAGTGGGCCTGCAGCTGTGCATCTGACTGTATAGACACATCATATGGCTGCTCTATCAGTTGCTCAGTGATCCCTGTAATCAACAGGGAGCTGTGGGATGCCATCCTGAGGAAGCAGATTAAAGGAAACAACCCTTTGGAAGAATAACACAAATTAAATTACACTTAGGGGGCATCACTATTCATTCATACACAATCCTAATGTGTAAGAGATTGTAATTCATGGGGGTTTTGCTACTTGAGCAAACAGCTCTCTTTTTTTTTGCCATACCTTCTGCGGGTTTGTGGCAACTGCTTGCTTTTGCACGTCTCCCTGCAAGAATTCATTCTCAATCTGCACTGCTTGAACAACAGCTGAAACAGAGAGGTCAGGATCCTTCTCACACACATGCTTCCTGGTTACTGAAAGGGATGTTTCTGGTCGACTTAAGGGCTCTGGAACCAAAAAAAAAGGGAAGAAATATTCATTTGTTCAGGTCATACAAGTATGGAACATTCCAGCATCTGAAACTTCCCATTCAGTTACTGACACAGGGCTTTGCAAGCAGTCTACAACCATCCCAACTGAGGCTGAATTCCCCATTTGGTTTTGTGTTAAGATTCCAAGTCACATCTTTAGGCAACAGCTAAAACAGCATCGTAAGAAGAGGAAAACAGGCAAATTGGAAACATAATTTTTATGCTTTTAGATTGCTTTGTTCTGGTATTTAGTGGAAATGCCTTGCAATAGTCCATTGAAAAGAAGTATATATAATTTAAGCACAGCAGGAAATTGTAATGGGGTGTTCAGCTATTTTGGAGGAATCCCCAGAGACTTCTAGCAAAACAAGGGGAGTCAGGAGTTGCAATTTACAAGGCAAAATAAATGACCTTATCACTTAAGCAGTCATCACAATGCCCACACGAATCCCAATCTTCCCAAACTTCATGGAGAAACAGAAACATCACAGCCTAGAAACAGGTTTGAAAGAAAGGAAATGAAATTAAACAACAGATGATGTGAGACTGGACTAAAAGAGAAGCACAGTGGTTATATCTGAGGGCTTTAAAAGTCAAGGGAAGAGAAGGGACTGAAGTTGTACAGACATTTAGAGTGAGGGGAAACACTAAAGTGCTAAAGTGCTCTCAAGGCTTCAGGGAGGAGAGCACAGTGCAAGTAACATGAAATCCACCTTGAAAAGACAAGTTCAAACTGAGCTGAGATTTGTGTGCATTCACTCTGCACATACACCCATGAAAACTTTCAACAAGCATCAGTCATCTCTGCAAAAACAGGAACAGAATAAAGACCTGCTTATTCTTCTGTACTGTATCATACCCCTGAAATGAAATTAATTTAGGATTTATCACAGTAGTTGGACAGAAACAGCTCCAACCAGCACTATTATAACCTGAGAAAATGCTGCACACATCTCTGGGAAGTCAAAGCAACATCTGCTCCAACAGATGGTGGGTGAGGGTCTCAGAAGCTACAAAAGGGATTTATTCTGGAGCCAAAAAGAATTAACTTCTTTTTTTCTGTTTGGTTTCCTGCTAATTAAGAAACTAATTATCTGGCTTTTCAAAACCACTGGCCTTAGTGCTTTCTTGGGACACATCTGGATTCTGCTTTTTTGAAAAGAGCAGCTTGACCATAGAGTATGGCAGGTCTGAAAACCTCACCTCAGACCTTTCAAAACTCAGGCTGATCAGACTTGCTCAGTTAAGGACTGCACTGAACTACAACTGCAGTCACAACTTCAGCCCTACATTTGGGGTTTGCTGTGAGTTGTTGGGGTTTTTCCCAGGTAAAGACCACACCTTAGCAGCAGGTTTTTAGAATAAGTAGCAGTGGCTTCAAATTATGTTCTCAAGTCCAAGAAAAATATTTTCCAGTATGGCCCTAGATATTGGCATATCTACCCAGCACTGCAGACTGATCTCAGTGTTCAAGGTGTAATTCAAGTACAGTCCCAAGCAGCCAAGGGCTCTTTTGTCATGCTGTGAAAAACCGTGCCTTTATTGTGGTAGAGAACTCTGCATTTTGTACTGCTACAAATGTGTCGTGTTAAACTCTTCCACTAAACATCAACTGCTGACTGGGAGAACACACTTTTCCATTAATACCACAGGGAATAGACCTCCACGAGGGAAGTGGAAAAGACAGAGCAAGTACTGAACAAGGACTGAAAGGGAGAGGGAAAATCTTGTGCTGTGGAAGCAAAAAAGACAAGGAAGATAGCAAAGATGTAAAGAAGACTGAAGTATACAGGCTTTTATACCTTATCACAATTTCACTGAAATCAGGACATTTGAGGTGTTAAAAATAACAACAAAAGCACAGAAAATCCCACTTTAAAAAAAAAAAACAGGCAGAGGAGTGACAGCTAAAAAAATCACATAATGACAGATGTGTGCTGAAGTTGCATCTGAGCCAGAGGGGAAAAAAACATGAAAACTCTCCTTATTGACATAATATATTCTTATTTCTAATTTCTTACTAGAACAAATTGTTTCATGTCTGTCCTGGTGGAAGAACTCAGCAGAGAGTGGCCGAGTGCCTTTATTTTTCAGCGTGACTGGTTTGACAGGAATGTACACTTCAGCACTGTCCTTTCTTTTGGCTGAGAGAACTCGCACTGGCTTCACTTCTGCAAGATAAAAAGGGAAAAGGAATAATAAATTTTAAAGTTACATGGAAGCAGCCAGCCCAGGAAAAATTATTATTTTTTAAATGCTAAACTTTTGCCACTTTAATTATGTTGGCACAGTTAACAGAGATCATTTCCCTCCCTTTCACTGACACTGTTCTATTGATGTAGAAGCACATATGGATGGCTGGCACTAACTCTGTGAAACAAAATAAAAATAGTATTATAACATACCAAGATATCTCATCTCTGCCAGATATTTACCTACATTACTGTCAAGAAAAGCAAAAATAAAAAAGAAGTCCCGAGTCATTTGTTAACACAGTTATACCAAAGTAAATTCTTAAAATACACAAATGTTGTCTTGTTTAGAAGCTTCAAAAGGGGAGAGAGCTGCCTAGAATAGTTTCATTTTCTGATTTGAGAATTATAAATGCCTCTATTGTTTCCATCACAGCTCTGAAATTTCTCTTCAGACAAAAAGTCCTGCCCTCTCCCAGAGATTTTGTTCTCCCTACGCTTCCATCCCTTGTTCCTGTCTCTTCTTCTGCCCCTCTCCTCATTCACACTCCACTCATATCTATGATAATGAAAGGAACACTCCTCTGCTTGATTTATTCCAAGATTGTTCCTCGGAATTTATCCAATTAACTATAGATTAGGGAAAAAAAAAAGAAGGAAGTAGTAAAATAAACAAAACCAAAACCCCCAAACCAGTTACTGTACCGGAAATAAGCAGGGAGGGAATTTTGAGAAATACTGAAGGTAGGTCTAGGTCTGGTTTCTGCCTGAACTCTCCACCCTTTGTTAAATCATCTTTGAGACTTAATGACTCGTTTTGAGTTTGGACACTGAGGTCTCCAAAGAAGACAGAAAGGGACAAAAAGAAATGGCTCATGTCAATCACCAGGGATGAACAGCACACACTGGGACAAGGATCCAGCACCAGGATGTGAAATAAAGAGACTGGGAAGAATTGGCTGCCTGAATTACTGCAAAAACAGTTAAAAATATATCTAAAAACACAGCAATTTCTTGAGACAATCTTAGTTCAAGGGTTTAGAGCTGGTGATGCAGGTGCAGTACTTTGGATTTGCCAAAAAATTCTTAATGAAGGACAAGAGGATGCAAATGTCCCAAATCAGGAGATCAAAACAACAGGATTGCTGAAGAGCACGAGAACTTAGGAGGGTATGGATCAACCTTAAAAGTAATTCCCTCCAAGAATGATTATTGTAGCTCTGTAGTAGTGTGGAAGATACATTCTTACTGCTTTGATCCTGAGTGAACTCCAGCACAGTCGGGGCACCAGAATCAAGGCCAGAGCATCTCCCAGCATCCTGAGGTTCAGAACCTTCCTTCTGCAGTGCCCCACTGCTGTCCAACTGAAGGCCTTCAAAGCCTGTAATTGCTTCCTCAGTGGGAGATGGTTCTGGAAACACATCCTCTTCAACAGAGTCATAATCATCACTAACGGAGTCTTCTTCCATCCTCTCCTCTTCTATGCTGCGCTGCAAGCTGCTTCTCAATTCCTGCTACAATATAAACACATCTGTCAGAAAAGCTCGAACTTGTATTTTAAAATAAACCAGAGTGGCTGCCTCTTCCTCCCCAGGAGAAAGAAAAATCTTCTGATGAACTCAGAGCTGTGACGCAGCTAAAAATATTCCCATTCCTACGTCATGTCTTGCCTCCTTTGATGAGGGCTTGTAAAGAAAAATCATCCTACAACTCCTGTGCTCCTTCTCATCAGTATCCAGCCAGAACATTCTGTAGGCCAAGGAGTTTTTATGAGCAAAACCAATTTTTAGGAATAAGTTACAAAAAGCAAGTAAGGGGGAGAGCAAAGGCATATATTTGTGCAGTCTCACAGTTGTGCCTTGCTATTTGAAGAGTAGCTGCAATCCGGAATTTCCAAATGCCTTCACAAGACTGTCAGGTTCATGTAGCAGCAACTCCTTTTTAAGCAAATGACAGATGATAATAGTCCTGCCTTGTACACATCTATACTTCAAAAACCAGCAGGAAAAAGAGTTGGGGTCTAATGGGCTAAGCTCCCAGTTTGCACGGAGTTTTTTGAAGTGGACACACTGTAACAAGATTTTATGCAAAAAAATAACCTATTTTGAAATTTACTGGGGAAAAAACGGCCCTGCCTCTCTCATCACACACTACCAGCAGCACAGACGATGCTGGAGAGCTATGTGCTTTCATGAATGCAAAAGGAAAAGACCTTGCATCTCTTAAATGCTTTCCCCCCCTCCTGCTTTGTTGGTATTAGAGTTTTGAGATAAATATAGGTAAGCAGACTGTATAAAATGAAAACCTGAAGCTACCTTAGGTACAAATGAACTGTGACAGTCTATATTCAGTTTGCAATGAAAGCTTCAAGCTGCTACAGATTACACTTGTTAGGAAATCTATGTTGACAGAAATATATTACAAAGAGCAGACAAAGTTAGGTTCAAAAGAGGGTTTACAAACAACCTGAGCCTTGATATTGAGCATGTCTTTATGACAGTCAAAACTAATATTTCCAGCTCTTTGACAGGAAATTGTACAAGTCTTCTTTTCCTTTGAAACCTCTGCATCTGCATTGTAACAAGACATTCTAAAAAAACACATCATAGCCCCAGCAAAATCAAAATTACTTCCATCTTGACTAAAAAGAAAAGTGGGGGATTGTTTTGAAATTATTAGCTTTCTACTAAAAACATAAAAGATACAAATATCCATCAGTATAAACAAGTTACCAATTTGTAGAGCAAAAAAATAATCATCAACTGCAAGTGCAATATAGGAACGAGAGAAAGAGGCAAGCTAGGAAAATTGCTTGGGAATTTTGTCTGATATCAGTGGTAAGATCTGTAAACAATTTCATTTATAGATGCTACTCCACTGCCCAGAAAAGCTTTATTTATGTCATTAATTGGTTAGGCAGAAAAACATTCATAAATTTTTGTTCATTGATTCATTTTCTTTCACATTTGTGAAGTGTGCTAGAACAAACTGCAATTAGTGATCAAACGAAAGGCTGCACAGTCAATATAACAACAATCCTTGATGCAAAGCAAATGCTTTGATTATAGCATTTTCAAATAGTCTGATTTTCATTAGGTAAAACAATGACATGCAGCAATTTTAGCATCATTATTTAAAGACTATGCTAAAGGCACCAAAAGCTGTTGTTTCAGCTTTCTCTAACCTGACACCCGGGAGTGATGTTCACTTGCACAACCTTTAAGTGAACTGAAAGAGGCTCCTGCAGGAAATAGCTCAATTCAACCCCACAGAGACAATATTCCACCTCCTAAAAATAATGTTTAACATCTTGTAGTGCTGCTGATTGAGACTTGATTTTTCAAGAAGCTTTACTTTTCATTTCTTTCCTTCTTTTTGTGACATCTCATCAAAGCAAAATTCTCTAATGAAGACACCACTCTAGACTGGTTTGGGTGCTCCAGCTGAGGCTGATACCTGGGCACGATCACATTTCAAATGACATTGCCATGAACAGCAGAAGGCAACTGCCACTTGTACCTGGGACAGAGGACCATCATCATCATCCTCACTGCTGCTCTCCACACTCAAGCTTTCGTAAGTTTCAAAATCGTCAGAGTACTCCAGAGATGGTTTAATGTAGAGTTTACCCCCTCCTTCTGTTTTAATCGCCACAGTTTTCTGTCAAAAGAAGTGCTCAAAGAAATTAGATTTCTTCTGTGTATCAGCAGCACAAAAAAGAGTAACCATCACACTTCCTATAACAATAGCATGATCAAGCACTGCTTTTCCCCTCTGTTCCACAGAAGGTTTCTGTACTCCTTCAGCTCACCTTCAGGCCCCTGAGTTATGGTTTAACAGCCCTGGTCAAACTCCCCACCCACTGCTGCTGCTGCTGCTGCTGTGCCCAGATTGGGCAGTGATATTAAATCTTGCTCTCTGTTGTTCCTACAGTCCTCTAGCATTTTCTAAGTGCCAGGGGCAGACATGTCCCAGAGGGAATATCCTAAGACAATTTGGGTGAATTCTTTCAGTGAGTCTATCTTTCCCCCTCACAGCATCCCTTAGCACAGCCCAAGTTTGTCAGGTTTGGCCAGGAATTGCTGGGTCCTTTAGTTATCAAAAAAATCCCCAGGGAAAATCACTGGGAGAGGAAACTGCTACCTGGCACAGCCTCCTCAGTCTGTGGTTGCATCTTTCCTTAGCTAAATAATTCCAGTTGTTCATAAGCTATAATAACTCTTATCTTCCCATCCAACTGGATAAAAGGCTTAAGGAATCATCCTAAGCTAGTCCCAAGTAGCAATCAGGTTTTAGTACAGAGCCACACATCTGGCAAATTCAGCAAAGAAGTCCTGACAGGCCATAATGGAAGCTGAGAAAACGAATTCAACTGAGCAGAAAGGGTGGTAAATAAGGTAATGCAGCCTTAAAGCTTGAATGTGCAGTATTTTGTGAAAGAAAAGAAAACCTGCATAGCACAAATACTTGATCCACAGTGCCAAAGACCTCTAATCCCATCACTCAAGCACAGACTGGACATCCAGCCAGGCCAATGGCTAATCAAGTTGTGCAATTACTTGGGTGACATGTCTCCATTGTTCTGAATTCACATTTCTTCTTTTAATTAAGTCCTTGACAGGTTAACTCAGATCCTTCTTTAGGCTAAAAGAAAATAGGTTTCTCTTCTGAGATTTCTCTGGTGAACCTACAACTATGGAGCTGATGGCTCCAATTTTCTTACAGATAGGATATTTTTATTTATATGCATTTCCCTCTCCTATGATCTACAAGAATTTATCACAAATGATGACTCAAATTATGCAGATTACATTTCTTTGTCCCTCAATCCTGTTGCAGGGTGGAAAACAGCAGTAACAGGCAGAGGTGTCTCTCCAAAATGAGTTTCTCCATCCTTTGCACTAGATAAATTCCCTAGGGTGCCATCAGAGCTGTCCAGCAGCAGCTATTCTGCTGGAGGACACATTGAGTCACTCATGTCCAGTCTACAAACATTGCTGTGACGAATGTCACTGAAACCAAACCCTTTCAATGAGATTTGCCTCTTTAGGCTTCCAAGCAGACACAAATCTGGGCAGGGTATCATTTCATGTTGTCAGTATCCAGACCAAGCCAGTCAGAGAGTCCCAGCTGCCCACTCTGTACCGCTTGCAACCAATTTCCCCTTAAGTTATTTGCAACCTAAGAATTAGTTCAAAGCCCCATTTCTTCCACCTGCCCCATACCTGAAGCCAATTCCTGCGTTGTATCTTGCTTGGGGCAGTCGGAGTGCTGTGTTCTGGCAGCCCACTCTCTTCTAGCTGGGCTGCTTCTTCAGCAGGGACACACAAGGATTGGAAGACAGGAGAGAGAAAGCAGAAATACGATATTAGACAGTAAACAGACACCTTCGTTTGTGGGCTGCTTTTGTTTTCTCCCCAGCTGAGGACAGAAGAGTAAATCTGACACACAAATGGGATCAACAGATGCAAAGACACCCCACATCAGATCCTGGCCACTCTAGCAGCAGGAGTTTGGAACCTCTTCAGGTACAGTTATCATCAAGTGGTTTTAAGAGAGTAAATTCTTTTAAGATACAGCAGCTTAACAGCAGAGATGTTCCACCTTTTTTGATATGAAAATATAGAAATATATTCTAGAACAGGGGTACACATCATTCTGACCCCCAGCTGGGTAGAAAGCAACCTGTCTGAAGAAGCCAACAGAGCCTAGAACCAAACTACCAAAGGCAGTTCTGGTGAACAGGTGATATGCTGGGTTTACAAAGGAATTGTGTGTATTTACTCTCAAAATTAAAGTATTGGCAGATTAAACAGAATGTATTGGGTATTTAACATACTGTGCAGAGAAGGATTCTTCATGTATAAGCCATAAATGAAGGACAAACAAGCATTATCCTTCATTTCTAAGACAAGGAAGAGTTGGTTCAGGAACTTCTCAAAGAATCTCTGTATGGTCAATAACTAAAGGTGTCTGTGCTGAAAATGGCCCCAACTTAGAGTTGAACAATGGATTTTTGAGAAGATGTTTTGATTGAGGGAAGGAGACAAACAACTTGCAGGTCACATCAGTGTTCTCAATGGAACAAAGGCATCACCAACACTCTCAGTAGCATCCTAAATAAAGGCATCTCATTTCCTATGGCCAAGACAGATTTACAGCTTCCATTTCTTCTCAGTGGAGAAAAACAGCTGATGCAAAACCTTTTTTCTTTAAACCATAATTTAATGGTCACCCTAAGGCTGCAGGAACTGGCACTACCAATAAAAGAAGCTATTGTCCTACAAAGGTCATAGAATCACAGAAAGATTTCATTTGGAAGAAACCTCTGGGGGTCACCAAGTCCAGCTTTCCACTCAAAGCAGGGCTTACTTCAGAATTAAATCAGGTTGCTCATTACAGCTTCCAAGACCATGTTTTCTTTTGGGGGGGGTTGGACAACCCTCCATGCACCTGTGCAGTGACCTGTTCAGAGAATTGATATGGCAAGTTTTGACTGTAGGAAGACATAAAAGATTCCTTTTAGTTATAGCCCTTGGGCAATCTGGTTCATCAGCAGATTGCACAAAAGCTGGTCCAAGCAGTCAGGAGGGAAAGGACTCAGAGTAGGGCCATCCTGGGGGAACAGTGCTTGCTTATGTCGATTTGGAGTGATCACAGCATTATAGGATATTGTTCTATTGCTCCAGCACAAAGTATCTCTCTGCCTCAGAGGCCCAAAACAGGATTTAACACAGTGGGGAAAAGGAATGGACTGCTCCAAGGAAGAGAAACAGCCCTTCCAACCAGAGCTCCTGCTAATCCAATAGGCTATTTATTCCCAAGGAACACCAGAAATCCTTTGAGTCAGCATTGATGCTGATTGCTCTGCTGCATTGGCTCTGCAGGCACTGAGGGTGAACTGTCTTGAGCTTACATTGTGAGAAGCATGCCTGGATTCAGTCACTGCTTTGGGAGAGAACTGCAAGCACCTTTCCCTTGCACTCTCTGAGAATCCATCCCTTCAAAGCAACAGCCCAGAAACCCCTCAAGTGTGTTGCAAATGTAAGTAGGAAAGGGGGAGATGGCAGGACTCATGCTACATTGCTGAGTACTCCATCCTCAGAACTGCCTGAGTGTCTGAAGAGACTCTTTACAAGTCATGGCATGACAGGACTAGAGGGAATGGCTTCACACTGCCAGAGAGCAGGGTTAGATTGGATATTAGGAAAAAATTGTTCCCTGTGAGGGTGGTGAGGCCATGGCACAGGTTGCCCAGAGAGTCTGTGGCTGTCCCATCCCTGGAAGTGTTCTGGGCCAGGTTGGACAGGGTTTGGAACAACCTGGGATAGTGGAAGGTGTCCTGCCCATGGCAGGGGGTGGAACAAGATGAGTTTTAAGGTCCCTCCCAGTTCTGTGATTCCATGACTCTGCTTAGTGATGGATTCACGTGACCAGGTCTCTCTAAGCAAGGAAAAACAGTAATTGAAATCCTAGACAGAGGCTGATGCAGCTGAGCAAGTCATCTGAGCAACAAACATAACTCTGAAACAAAAAATCCTTCCCTTGGGATGGATGGGATGTGAATACCAACCAATAGCTGTTTGGGCACACAAACAGAACAGCTCCACTGGTGTCCTTCCCTCAGAGATTTGAGCTGTCAGTGCCTATTTGCCTAGGCAAGGACTGAGAAGTACATCCTTAAAATATTAGTCACAATCCAAGGAGACCCTACACTACCCTCAAACCCCATGTTTGTGACCACACATTCACTGGAACAACAAAAAGTTGTGAAACCGTGTGTGGATTATAGACCCAAAGACATGCCAGCACAGCTAGAGCCCAGCTTCACTACCCTCCAACCCATAATTTACTTTAATTCATTTCCAATCCTAAGCATAAAATCTTTATCAATCACTATTATCAGTAATTACTCCAAGGGAACACAAAGAAAACAGTCCTGACAAATAGATTTATGATGACACTTTCAGGAACCAGAAAGAGGGATTTATGCTTGTTCTGGATTATTAAGTACCACCCATTCCTAATTTTTCAGTGAAGACTAATCCTATAGATGGGTGCTTTAGAAGTAATAAATGATGCAATAACTCTCATGGGAGATGGATAGGGAAGAAAACTCAATGCTGTATCTCAGCTAGGAATCATTCCTGTAAGTAAAATCCTATTCCATCATTGAGAAGAAATGCCTAGAAATGAAAGAGACCACAAAATTGCTAAGGTAGAACCCCCAAACAAGAAGCTCATACAGACCAGCAGTGACTTCCATTCTGGACTCCAGTGGCAAAAGCAAATGGAAGAGGAGAAATGACAGGATGATGGTTCAGTTGGTATCTTTCACTGCAGCTTCATGAGTTTAAAACAACACCACTGGAGAGTTAAGAAACAGCAAAACACTGAGTTATCTACTGCAGAGCTGGTGCTACACTCTGATTGATGGAGTTGAGGAAAGGAACAGAGACTGCAACTGGAGTCTTCAGAGATCCCTAAGACATGAATTCTACCTTGACTGAAGCAAATGGCTTTAAGGGACCATAGAAATAAAGAATTTTAATTAAGCTGAGACATAACAACTGCACAGCAGAACTTTAAGAGGATATTTCTTTTGACAGAGTGCCACTAGAGCTGCTGCCTCAATATCCCTTCACAATTTTTGGAGCAAAAAGTCCAAGACGTTGATTTACATCCTCTTTAGCTACCTGAAGATGTATCAGCCCTGTGTGACAGAGCACCCAATTTCCACCCTTTTCCAGTATCCAAGAACATGACCATTTTTACATTATTACACACAAGGTTTCACTTTCACAGAGAACAGTGGAGCCAGGTGACAACCTGATTCATCACCATCACACAAAACCTGCAGGCAATTATACAAGCTGAATACACCTAAACCTGCAAACAAGTAGTATGTGCTCAGTGCAGCAGGAAAACAAATTAAGGAGATGAAGTTAGAGCCATGGTTGGAACAGTTATTGAAGGAAAAGTTAGTTTCCAGTATCGTTAGGATTAATAAACTTTCAAACAATAAATTGTCATACTAGGTAACTTTTTTAACTCTTTATCTTCCTTTTTAGGTGAAAATGAAGTTTAAGTAGGCTATCATATGTTAAAAAAACCACTTTGAGGTAGGTTGTAGCAAGTGTGAACATAACTGACTAAGGCTGGTAAACTGCTTTACACAGGGATTTAGTAAAATCAACTTTCTTTTCATTATGCTAAATAGATTAGAAGGCCAGTAAGCTCATACTTTATACTTTCATGCATGCAAAATTATTCCTGTCACTGCACTGCTCTCGATGATAGACAGACTTAAATTAGAAACAAAATACCCATTTTTCCATAAAGCCAGCTAATCACTGGGAAAAAATGGTTGATTTTCTTCACTTCAAATATTTAAATAAAGATTAGCTGTCTTTTTAAGACAACTATTATAGCTTAAACATAATTTATGAGCTTAATGAAGCTATTACTGGGCATAATTTGATTACAGTCTATGTCATCAAATGTCATTTGTCCTCAGGAGACCAGACTTGGATAACATTGAAGTCCATCAGATCTTAAATCCTCTTAATGGTGTTATGTGTCAAAGGTATACCATTATTTTCCCCTGACAATTTATATACATTTCTAATCTTCCACTTTTAGTTAGAGCTGTTTAACAAATGAAGAGGCAGGGAAATTAAATGTTGGAATTAAAGAGGGATCGAGTGAAAAATTGGTAGGGTGTTGCAGAGACTGTTCCTTACACACAACCAGCTTAAGCACTCCGATTGCCATGGGATTTCATCCCACCAGGCTGCAGTGGTGCTGTCCCTGGATCACAGTGACCTCTGTGACTGAGTCACAGCTCTGGTGCAGGCTCTGCCAGGCTCCCATGGCACTCACCCTTTGTCCTGCTGGGTTTGGGTCTGTTTCTCAGGCAGCTGTGTGGGATGACTTTCCTGCGGTACTTTCTCAGCTCGGAGTTGGCTCCATTCACATACAGAGAAAATCCTTTTTCCAACTGCTCCAGTCTGATTTGCACAGGATCTTTTCTTCTTAACCGCTCCAGCAGCCTGAAGGAGAAAGGCAAATAATTCATCCTTGCAAGTGTGTACACAGATGGTCAGATCAGCAATAAATACAACTACACACCATGTCAGAATGCTGAAAAATATGTTGCCAGTTCAAGGAACCCTTTGAGAATACATCTTCCAGGCTCTGTTCCTGTTCTGTAATGTGTATGAGCACCCACACACTGTGACAGATAAAATTTGACCAAGCTTTTCCTTTCTAAGGTTTTTCCCATGTTATTTCTTATTTCACATTATGTTTTCCATTTGGTATTTTGCATATTTAACCTTTCTTCTTAAGAATTTTAAAGAATTTCACTTAAAATTTCAAAAAGCTTAAAAATTGTTGGCCTCTTTTCAAGAATAAAAAAAGGTGATTTGTGTTTTGAAACTGGAGGTGGAAAGCCCCCAGCCAATACTGCAGTTAGAGATACCAGAAAATTAAATGCTGGTTAAAATAATAACAAAATAATGCCCTTCAATAGGCTCAGTTTCAGTGAAGCAGCTGCTCTCCCTCTTCCAACTCCCACCTTCTCTCCTTCCACCATGGGTTACACCCAGTTCATGCTAGTTCCTTTGGTGAGGTGACATACAGGCCAGAAGGTTGGCATCATGTGGGTGACAATTTGTGCCTTCCCCTGCACCACCTGGTTTCCCTCTGACTCCAGGATGGGTCAATCAACAGGCCAAAGTCCCCCACGTGTCTATGTTGTGACACAAGTCACCTTTTCCCAAGAGCATGTCCCCAGCAGTCAGAATTAGAGCTCTGACACCAAGGATGCAAGTTGGTTTAACCATTAAATAAACTAGTTTTATCCTTTTCTTGAACTACATTAGGATACTATAAAAAGAAAGAAACCTGTGGTCACAAAAATTGGCTGGTTTTTTAACATAATTGTGGCTTCAAGGTCTTTTTACCCAAGCAGTTTCTTATAGAATTCAGTTAGAAATCTCAGGGCTTGTACTAAAGGAAGGAATCCAGCAAGAATGTTCTGTAGATTCCTCTAAATTAAGCTATGAAGTTCATCTGTCCGGGGTATAGTGACAGGAACACATGAACAAAGAGCAAAAGAAATGTTTGAAACTTGTCTGAAAAACACTGGAGTTTGCAGAGGCAACCTGGCTGTCCTTATTTCCCACTTCTCTTATTTAACAACATGACAACTTTGCCTCATAACTACATCCTCACGCAGCATGAGCTGCCTGTTACTTCTGAATCTACAACTTCTTCCTCTATAAACAAAAATCTTCCCTGTCAGCTGTGGAAAAAGTAACTATTTTATTAATAAATGTATTTATATTTTAAATGCTGAAGAAACACTGTCATCTCCTCTCGAAATAAGAACTTTTAGCAAACAAAGGGAAGAAGAGAGAAACAACTGGATGTTTTACGGCACAGCAAGTTGGACTTTGCATCACAGATGGTGATATTTGATACAATACAACAAATATTTCACACCCAAATGTGAATCTTACCGGTTTCTCTGCTGAAGGGATATTAGATATTCGTCATGTTTTTCATCAAAGTCAGTCACCATGTCTTAACATAAACCTGAAATGAGAATATAATGGTCACACTGAATGATTTACTATGGAGTACCACTGGTTTTGCACCCTCAATAGATGAGAAGGCTATAAACTGAAAAACATTCCTCCTTCAACCATGCATAAAGCTGTCAGGGCTGTAAATAAAGCTTCTGAAGAACAGAGGAAACAGTAGTTGTTTTACTTATTTTGCAGAACCCTTCACAATCTACTGAAGAACCAAAAAACACTAAAAGTAGAAGGCATATGCCATAACAAGTTTATAATGCCAGACCTGGCAAGCAAGGCAACCCTGGGGCACAGCAGAAGAGCTGTGCCCAAAGCCCAGCTGTGGAAGGAATTCTCTGAGCTGCTACTACTCATTAGGTCAGTTCATCCTACAGTTTATTCACTGCTGAGGCTGTATATATTTGAAGTGTTTAATTAAAGACTTTACCTGGCTTGCCATTCAGGAAATCTGAATTTTTCCAGCAATCCTCACCACACTGCTGCCACAAGTTGTGCCGAGGTGTGCTCTTACCCTCTCAGAAGTTTTAATGTGCCACCAGCACGTACCCTCGAGCTCTGTACCAAATAGAGAACCGCGTGTTTTGTCTCTTATCGACCGCAGGGCAGCTCTGCCAGAGCCCGGCCGCGGCCCGAGGCACGGCTGGGGCCCGGCCCCGCCTCGGCTCTGCAGAGCGGGGAGCGCGGAGGAGCCCCGGGCACAGCCCGGAGGGACACGGACCCGGGATAGAGCGCCCAGATGGACACGGACCCGGGATAGAGTCCCGGACACAGCCCCAGATGGACACGGACCCGGGACAGAGCCCCGGGCACAGCCTAGATGGACACGGACCAGGGGACAGAGCCACCAGACAGAGCCCCAGGACGGACACGGACACGGACACGGACCCGGGATAGAGCCACCAGACAGAGGCCCTGGGCGGACACTGACCTCGGACAAAGCCCCAGGACGGACACGGACACAGACCCGGGACAGAAGCCCCAGATGGACACTGACACCGGAGAGAGACCCCGGACACAGCCCCCAGAGGACAATAACCCCAGACACAGCCCCCAGGGGACAATAACCGCGGAGACAGCCCACAGATGGACACGGACCCGGGACGGACACTGACCCCCGGACAGAGATCCCGGACGGATACTGACCGGGGAAAGAGACCCTGGACGGACGCAGATCCCGGGTCAGAGTCCCCGGACACAGACACGGCCACGGACAGACACAGCCCCGGCAGCACGGGCCGGGCCGGGCCTGTTGCTCGGTCTCCCTGGCGACGGTCGCGCCGCCGCCGCCGTCAGTTCCTGCGCGCCGCAGGCCCGGAGGCGGCGGCGGGGATGGAGGCCATGGAGCCGCTGTGGGCGCTGCTGGACGAGGTGGCCCTGGAGGGGCTGGACGGCATCACCGCGGCCGCGCTCTGGCAGCGCCTGGCCGCCCGCTCGCCGCCCTTCCCGCTGCCGCTGGAGCCCGACACGCAGCAGCTGCTCTGGGCCGCGCTCAGCGCCCAGCCCGACGTGCGCTTCTACCTCCTGCCCCGGCCGCGCCCGCCGCTCCGCCTGCACGACCGGTGAGGGCAGCGACCGGGGCGGCCCCGGCCCCTTCCCGCCGGACATCCCGGGCCTGGTTGCTGGGCGAAACATGGGCTTGGTCGCCGGCCTAAACCCGGGCCGATTACGAGGCTAAACCTGGGCCTGGTCGCCGAGCTAAACGCCGGCCTGGTTGAAGGGCTAAACCCGAATTCATTGCCGGCTAAACGCAGACAGGTTGCCGGGCTGCCCCTTCTCGCCCGGGCTTTGCTGCAGCAGCACTTCGGTAGCTGGTGACAGCAGGCAGGGCCGAGGGTGGCTCTGGGCTGCTGTTCAGATATTATAAAAAGAATTTTCACTATTCGGGGAGTCAGGCATTGGAGTAGGTTGCCCAGGGAGGTGGTGGAGGCACCATGCTGGAGGTGTTTAAGATCTGGCGCTGGGTGGTGGGGTTTAGGGGTCACAGTGGTAGTGCTGGTGGATGGCTGGATAATCTTAACACTCTCTTCCAATTTTGATTATTCTATGATTTAGGAGACATGTATATGAGTCCTTACTTGATTTCCGTTCAAATGACTGCTTGCTACTTAGGTAGAATTTATATGTCCTGGTCAGCAGGGTGGATGTACCTGTCATTTTCCTTACCTGTGAGCTGTATGTTTCTGTTATTCCCACTACTTTTCTTCCCACCATATCTTTGATGTTTCAAAGATTAAATAATGCATCTCCCTCCTTCTCCCTCCTGCACCCTGTATGAAATGCTGGAAAGGTTTGGTCATGCTTGAGGAGTGCAGCTCTGCTCTTCATATATTTCCAGTTTGGAGGTTTCAAAGGAGTTTCATATTTCCTAGAGGTATCAGCATTGTTTGTAGCAATCTTGCATTTCTCCTTGCTTGGTTAAATATTGGCTCTTTGCTCTTATTACAGATATGAAGAAATAGACCTTGAAACAGGAATATTGGAATCCAAAAGAGATCCTGTTTCTTCAGACAATATTTATCCTATCCACATGGTTTTGGATAACAAAGATGGCATACAAGGTTCCTGCCAGTATTTTAAAGAGAGAGTAGATATCACTGATCAAATAAGGAAGAAGGATTTGCAGCCTTGTTATACTTACAAAGAAGCCGTGGAAAAGTGAGTGAAGTCATTATATCTGGCATTAAAATACTTCTGAGATCTAAAATTTAGTCCTTACTCAGTCTGTACAGATTATATCAAGAATGGTGTTTGTGGAGAAAAAGGGACTGATCTCTCTGTTTTGATGGAGCCAATAACAATACATTACTTTTCCTTCTGTTTCTTAGATGGGGAGAGAAATTAGTCATAGTTGCTTCCCAGGAGCAGCGTTACAGAGCTTTAATAGGCTGGGAGGGGGACCCTGACTTGAAACTCCCTGACTTCTCCTATTGCATTCTGGAGCGTTTGGGCCGAGCTCGGTGGCAGGGAGAGCTTCAGAGGGACCTTCACAGTGGGGCTTTCAAGTAAGTTTGTATCTTGCTCTGAGAATTAAATCTAAGGTTGTTTTTAGGTATCCTGTGAATATTTGAACTCTCATCTGTACTGCAGTGTTTCATTCTCACTACCAGGAGTGCTTGGTTCTGGCAGCCTGTTTAGTAGAACTGTACTGGTCTCATCCTTGGGTTCATTATCCTTCTTGATATTTTCTCAGAGAGCCAAAAATTTGTCTGGTGGGTCAATACACAGGTTTCTAATTTGTGGAAGTTCTTGCTTTTTCTAAATAACTTTTTCCTCAGTTTTGGGATGGAAAAATGATTTTCATTTCCTTTTCTAAACTGTTGTCTAAGTATCTTACCAAAGTTCTGAAGGGATTCTTGGATAGCCACCTTTTGTCCGTAGCATTTCCCTGTGTGACATCTCCTCCATTGAGTAGGAGCCTGAATTACCAGCTCTTAAACTAGGCTATGTATTTCGCTGATGGAGGAGCATTACCCACCTTCTTAGAGAACTTCTGGATGTGTCCTGAAATTCTGGAGAATATCAGCATTGCTCTAAGGATTCACTGCTTTTAGGACATGAGTGGGTTGTAGCTTGCACGCCACCTGGCATTGTTTTTTGCCACTTTGGGAGCTCTTGTAGGTAACTAAGATGATGGGGACAGAGGGGAAAACTTTTATGCATGCTTTTCTGTCAGTTTGGTGGCCCAAGCCAGCTCACCAAGGCAGGAAATGAATCCCAGAGCTGTTCCAAGGAGGGCAGTGGCTGCAGCATAGCCAAGAGTTAGAGAGGATGGAAAAGGAAGGCATGAGGATACAATGCTGATTCAACCCCCTCATCAAACCATGTCAGGACACTCTGTGCCTAAAGGCTCTAGATTAAAATCAGAGGTATTTCTCTGTTTAATTGGATTAACTATGAAAATAAATCTCACAGGTTTTCTTAATTGTGGCACTTCCTAACTTTGAGATTTCAGTCACTTTGAAAATTAGCATGTGTCGCTAAGGCTATGGGTGATATAGGTAAAGTGTTCTGGATACTGGATAGTTAGAATTTGTTTGCAGCAGTTCCTATTCCTATAGATATCTTGCCATCTTTTCTTTAGAGTGGATGCTGGAAAGCTTCATTATCACAGGAGAGTATTGGACAGAAGTGGTCTGATAACAATGCAGTCCCACGTCATCCGACTGCCGAGTGGAGCACAGCAGCACTCCATTCTGCTGCTCCTGACTCGCTTCCATGTTGATAGGTATGGTTTAAGGGTCTCCTGGGTACATTTTGACCTTTTACTGTGATGAGGGATTGTTCTGTTGTCACAGAACCATCAAAGTTTCCTGGAATTGACACTTTCCAATTTATTGACTCCTCGTCCAAGTGTCGAACACTTTACAACTTAACCTTGGAGCTGTAAACAACAGGTTCTTCTAGTGCCTGTCACCTGCCTACATAACTTTTCTTTTTGTAGCACTAATCATTTCGTTAATTTTGACTGTTTTCACTTAAACACATTTCTAGTAGATTTTTTTGTTTTGTTTTCCTATCTTTTTTATGATTAGAACTTGTGCTTCTCTGGGTTGCCAGTGAAGTAACAGCTTGGGCTTAGTCATTGTTTGCTCTTTGAGGGCTTTTCTTAGAGACAAATTATCTCATGTGCTATTCACAGGAGGAAAAGAAAACTAGAATTCCTAAACCAATCTGAGAACACTTAGCATACTTTCTCTAGTGGCTGACAGTTTGTAGAGCTACAACTCATGTTTATGAAGTTATATGCATACTTACGTGTAAAATAATTCTCTTTTTTGGTTAGGAGGAGCAAATACGATATTCTGATGGAGAAGCTCTCAAGCATGCTAAGTGCTCGTTCAAACCAGATGGATACATTAGGAAACTTGAGGGAAGAATTGGTGAGATTAATTACTGTTTCAAATTCTCACTCAGTAGAATCTAGATCTTGAGTATCAAAGGCACTCATTCATATGACCTGCTTCTAAAGTTGCACAAAATTCTGGGCTAGGATATCAAAAGAAGGCTCTTAAAAGATCAAGCTGCTGTTGGTGTTTGTCATAGGGAAGCAGTTCTGTTCCAACCACAGCCTCAGAAAAGTTTTGTTAATGGATGTCATGATGCAGTTCTTACTTTTCCACTGCTGCTGTTTGTGTGGATGGCAGGCTCAGAGGGATACAACACACTCGGGAACATCTCAGGTGCTGCACTAAAAGGCTTTTAAGTTTCTTTTGAATATCCTATCCCAAAATACTGTGTTGTAAGAAGAGATGGTATGAAGGCCTTTGATACCAGTCAGCAGCAAGTGAAGCTTTTGGGCTGCAGTGACTTTTGCCATTTCTCTTTGCATCAGGGCCTTTGTGAGAGAACCTTCAAACGTCTCTATCAGTACATGATGAATGCTGGCCTGGCCAAGGTCGTGTCTGTCCCCATGCAAGACATAAACCCCAGTGGAGGACCCTACAAGACAAAGAAAGGTGACTGGAACAGTGGTTTTGCTCTCTTTGTGTGATTACATTGATGCCATTTTATCTATGAGCGTCATATCTTAAATTAAAAGAGGTGTAAGTAAAAAAATCTGTCCATGCAATTATGTAGATAAATGTGCTACTAAAGTTAAAATGCTGCAGCCCACTGGAATTAAGTTAAAGATTTTTAAGGAATGAATATCATCAAGTTTGTTGGATGTCAGTGTAAGTTGTGGTCTTGGGACCTGATAAGATTGCTCAAGCCAATGCAGAGTAGGAACAAAGCAGTCTGCTGACCATTCAGGTTGAAGTTAAATGACAAGTCAATGAATTTGATAAAAAAATACAAAAAGTTACATTGAAAAGAAGGCTCATTATGAAATAAGTTAAAAACCAGACCATTCTTGGTTATGACTTTTCCTGAGAAATTGTAAAAAATTTCCTGAGAATTTTTTACATTCTTTTTCAGAATGCAAAGCTTCTCTGAAAAGTTCCCTATCAAATTATGGAAGTAGGGTCTTACAGCACTTGAAATTCACAGAACACAGAATATTTTGAGTTTGAAGGGACTTCCAAGGACCATTGAGCCCAACTCTTTAAGTGAATGACCTATACAGGGATCAAACCCACACCCTCAGCATTATTAGCTCTCACCAGCTGAGCTGATATCAGGGTTCAGGTGAGATACCCAAAAACTGCTCTCCAAAAAATCCACAGTCTGCTGAGGGGTGGTTTAATGCATAACCAGCTTTGAATGCCAATTTAATTGGGTCACAAGAACTGCTGATAACTTCCAAACATGTGGTGGAAAACAAGGAAAAGCAGGACTGCTTGAGGAAAGAGAACAAAAGAAAGCAGCTGTTCTCAGAAAAAGATACAGAGATAAAACTTGCATGGGGAAAAAACTACAAGAAATAATAATGGAAAGTATAGGGAAGGGTAGTACCACCAATGGAATTAATGCAATTCCTGATGGAAATCTAAACCAAATCCTTAATCACAGAAAACCCTAAGAGGCAGAGTTGCAGGCTTAAAAAGAAAATAATTCTGAAGGATGAACAGTGTTTATTTTAGAGATATAATGAACTGTTTGTGAGAAAAAAATGTAAATCTGATATGAACTAAACATTGCAAATTACGTAGTCTTTGTGAATAGGAGCGATCTTAAAGAAGCAAGTGAAAGAGCCAATAAAACCATGAAAAATTGCAGAAGAGAAAAAAGAGTTTGTTACAGATTACATCGAGTTGGATTAAGACTCTCAATAAGACAAATTCCTTCAAATCTTTTAAGTCTGGGGAAAGGAAATTCTCTGTAGGGAAGGTATATTCTGAACAAAGAGAAGCAGAGGCCAAAAGTAGGTACAGCATCAAGCATGACTGAGAGAGAAATGACCCAGGTCTTCCAGGGGTGTTCTAATGAGCTGCAAACACTTGGAAATAAAACCCAAAAGACTCAACAGCACTCCTAAAAAACAGTTTATAGGCAGTAGTAAAAGCATTTCACTTCCAATTAAGGTATTTACTTAGAAGACAAGAAAATAGAAGTCCACTTATAAACTTGGTGGCAGCCCCCAAGGCATGGGTGTTTTATGCTCTGTCAGAGATTGGCAGAACAGCAGCTGCATTTACTGCTTAAGTTTGTTGGGAAAAATGCCACTTGATGAATCTTTCACTTGAATGATAATTCCATCTTACAGATGTAAAAGCTGAAAATCCACAAAAGTGCCTTAAAAACACTAGGTATTAAAGGAGGATGAATTAATAATAGCTGATTTTCAGCAGAGATCAAGATAGTTTAATCTGTGGAGTTATTATACAGGAAAGAAGATAGAAATATGTGGGACACACTGGGGATGAAGCCAGAGCATCTGCTATGGGAAGAACATTATTGGGCAGCAGGAGCTAAAGGAAAAGGCATTGGTTTGTTTTGGAGGATTTCTTTTCTATGGGGAGTTTTTTTATTTGTTTTTTCAAATACTGCTTCCAGTGAAAATTAATGGGCTGTAGAAATACCAAGGATATAATGACAGTGCTTGCAACCCCACCAAAATGTTGGCACTTAAATCCTAAGCAGTATCCTAGGGAAAGGATTCAGCTCAAGGGAAAATAATGGAATCATGTGGCCTGGAGCAGAGTCACATGGTGAAGTGACTGTGGGTTAACTTTGTGTCAGCTGGGCATCAGTAACTGCTCAGAGGTATAAACACAAGATAAAATTCATCAGCTGAAACCTTAGTGATTCCAACTAGAGCCTTCACCTGGCCTTTTCACAGCAGTTTGGAGCAGAGGAGCAGGGATGGCTGGAGATTTCTCCCCACTGCAGCAGGATAAACTGGCTGCTGCTGCAGCAGCTGCTGAATCATTGCAACTTGCCAGGATGGCAGTGTCCAGTAACCCAGTTTGAGTTACCACTGGTGTGAAGTGGTCCAGCAGCAGCTCAGTGACACTGAGGAGAGCAGGATCTCAGCTCTCCTGCAGCCATCTGTCCTCACTCTACACTTTGCTGGGAGGTCCCAGTAAGTGGAGAGTTACCACAGCACAGCTGATGGAAAGAAACATGCTAAGATGTGGAATTAAATCATCTACAAAAATCTTGCGGCTGGTGGGCAGTACGTTCTGTCCTTGTAAAAAGGAATGGGTTTATACCCAGTGAGTGATCTCCCAGTCAAATATGTGTTCTCCAGGTGTAATTCTGGGGATTAGCACTTAATCCCTCCATTGATTTATTTATGCTATGAAAGTTTCTCCTACTGGACAATCCTATCATTGGCACAGATGTGAAGGTTTGGAGCACCTCAAAAATTCACCTGATTGCCAGATTCATACAAAGGGAAAAGCTGTTGCAAACCTGTCCTAGAAATAGCTGGCTCTCTTTAGTCATTTGTTCCCTGTTGCACTGCTACTTCTTCATGTTGCTGAAAGAAAGAAAATGGTTTAAAGCTGTGCACACCTCCTGAACTTCATTAGGAGTTGTTACTAACACTCATTTTTCACAGGAACTGATGTCATGGTCCGTTGCCTTAAACTCCTGAAGGAATTTCGGAAGAAAATGGAAGATTATCATGATGATGATGAAGAGATCATCACAAAAGTTGTTCAGCCTGTGGATATTGTTTTTGAAAGGGATATGCTCACCCAGGCTTATCAGCTAAGTAGGTGATGTAAGACATCTGAAGACTTTTCCTGTTACCTCCTTACTCCTTGTAGTATAAAAGAAATGTATATATTGCAGGTGTTTTTACATTCTGGTTGCTTTTGTATCAGAAAGTGTCAATTTTTCATAGCAAAATGAGTTTTATGTCCAGATTAGACTGGAGGTGCTGCCACTGGAAACTTAGCAACTATTCAACTACCACCCAGCAGAAACAGCATGTTGTGATGGGATGAGAAAAGATGAAGCAAACAGTGTTCTTTATTCTCCTGTCTCTTTTCCTTTCCAAATGGAGAAATGAATATCTAACTGTGGAAAGCTGCCAGGGAAAAAAATCATCTATGCTTCTAATTTGAAGCTGTCACCTCCATTCCTCATTCTGCTGGGCACTGCTTCATGTAAAATTGTGGTTTATGACAGTATTTGGCTGAATATTTTATGTGTCTGTAAAAATGTCTTTAGTTAGTGGAGAACCTTAAATTTAATATTCTGGCATATTCTGTTGTTCAGGAAATATTAACGTATATAGAAAAAAATATGTATAATGCAGTCAGATTATTTCTCTGAGATTTTTTTGTTTGTTTGTTTTCCTTTCTACTTTCCTTAGTTGAAAGTAGAGGAACCAAAGGTATTTCTCAGGCAGAACTTCGCCTGGCTATGAATGTGGGGAAGCTGGAAGCCAGGATGCTCTGTCGTCTTCTGGACAGGTACAAAGTTGTCAAGGTAAGGCTAAAATAAAATAATTCAAACACTTACTGAAACTGAAGGTACAGTTTTGGTTACTCTGGGAATAACACTGTTAACCTCAAACATGAGAAACAGCAGAGATTTGAGAATGACAGTTGGAGAGTCCTGGTAAGACTGAAAAGGTAATTGATTCAGTTGAGTAAAAGGTGTGTAAGGCAAGAGTTCAGTATTAGGATTGCAACCTGCTCTAATCAGCACTGAAGGAAAGACCCTCTCTTTCCATGTAAAATCATTAATCTACTTGCCTTTTGAAAATACCAGGAAATTTTGGAGCAAAACAGTACTTCTCTAGGAGTTATGATGATTGAACTTATTTCCAGATATTTCAATGGTTTTTTGATTTCACAAATCCTGCTGTCATATCTTGCGTGCACCCAATGGTCCCTTTCCACAAAGCCAGGATAATTGCCATCTTCCCTCAATGGGGAATCTTTTAAGAAAAATCTTGTCATTCAATAAAAAGTTCTGTAGAGTTAAAAACAAACTGCATAAACCATTGGAATACATATTTTTTCCCCAGTCAGCTTTGAAAATGAAATCTGCCCTTATTGATTGGTGAAGTGTGTGAGTTTGTAGGTCTTTGAAAGCTCCTGCTGAAGCAGACAGGCCAGCAGCACTTTCACTTAAGACTGAGTCATTCAGAGAGCTGCAGTGCTCTTATTTCACAGACATTTTTGTTCTGAAATAATTGATTTCCACTGTTTGTTCTTCCTCAGACTTTTCTCCACCCCACATACTGTAGGAGTTTCTTCCTAATACACTGGTAATGCAGATTTGTTTATTTTTCAAGCATAGAATTCCTTTTAATTTCTCTGTGTGAAGGTTAGGGAGATTTTCATTACTTAGAAAAAAAGAATAACATGGTGTCTTTTGATATGGGGGAATAACACTGAGAACATTTTCCCTCTGTTGATGCTGGAGGATACTGATAGAATGGAGAAGCAAGGTGGTAAAATAAAATTCCAACTGTTTCCGTAGGGTTTTATGGAGGATGAAGGTCGGCAAAGGACAACAAAGTACATTTCCTACATTTTTGCAGAGGAGAGTGATTTAAACCGTCAGTTTGAGAGGGAGAAGGCCAGGAGTGAGCAGTTGGCTACAGTTACTTTGGCTCTGGTGCCAGAAGAATCCCCACCTGTGGAAGATGTGTTTCCTAGAGAAGAGGAGACTGTGGCCTCAGAGTCTGACCATGAGGAAGGGAAGGACAGGAAGAAGAGAGGAAAAGGTCAAAAGGCCAACTCTGGTTCTCCGCTGAAATCACGTGTCCAAGATGATGTCTATCAGACAACACCAGCCAAAGGTAACTTGTGATTTGGAAATCTGGACAACAACCTTCATTTTTCTTATGGATCATATTATTAAGGAACAAATAACATGCTATTAGCTTCCATTATGGGTTTTGGTCACATATTTAAGCCTATTTGGTTATTTCTCTGCTTTCCCCCCAAATTGTTATGGTTTGGTAAGTGTGGTAAGCTCTGGAGATTCTCAGGGCTGGAGTGTGGCCTGATGTCTGTGTCCCAGTAGTGTTTGTGCTGCCCCTCCTGACCCCATGCCATGTCTCCCCTTTTCCCTGAGCTCACACACTGTGCTCCTTGGACAATCAGGGGTGGGATGACTTGACCCACAGCCTTACTCACCTGAGCATTTTGTGACAAAAATGTCTTGTCTCCTGAACACGACATTTCTTTAGTTATTTGGGACATCTTAGTGAGAAAGCTACCAGCCTTTGGGGGACATATTTTAGAACTATATGGTGAGGGTGTTTTACTTACTTTTTTTTTACCTATTTAAATATTCCTACAATTTCTCTGATAAACTCCAAGGGAAGAGAGGAGATCTCTATTTTTCTATATACATTATCTTTGGAGTAATACTAAATTCTTACTCTCATTCTGCTTTGAGTCAGAAAAGTCACATTTCTGGCAGAACTTGAGAATCTTTGAGACAGAAACTCTCCTTCCTTCAGCAGTTTCTGGATAAGCCCTTCATGGCTTTCCAAGCTGTGAAAAGGCTTCTGCATGGAGAGAATTATTTGATGACAGAGAGTTCACTTTTTTTAAAATTTTACTTTTGGAGGATGGATGCAGTCTTTCATGGTGAAACCACTGCTTCCAGCAGAGCAGAGTATGTGAAAAGTGTAGCAGAATGCTTTTAAGTGCATCCACCTGGGTGGATGGGAGAATGCCTCTTAGACAGAAAGCTGAACAGGGAGAGCAGGACAATTACAAGGCTTTTTTCTCTCAAACCAGGCTCAAAGCCAACAGCTGTGAAGTCTCAGGGGAAGAAGCAGCCTTCCCCTCAAATTCTTGAAGATCCTGTGGAGCTCCCGGACAACATTTCAGGGGATAGTTCTACTTTGGGAGCCCTAAAGCAGGAGTCGAATGTTTCTACCTGTGCTCATCCCACGGATGAGGATGGAGATGTGGCTGTGGTGGAGGAAGTCAGACTTGAAGATCCTAAGGTAAGACCGCATGTCTTAATATCTTCTTGTTGGTACAGCTGTCTGAGCTAAGTTCTGTGCTCTTACAGCAAGGCTTCAGAGTAGAGTTTTTGTACTTATTTATCAAGTTGTTTTTGGGTTTTTTTGAATTAATTGCTAAGTACGTTCATATTTTGGCTGCACTGCATTGTAGGTGTAAGTGAAAATTTTTCCAGGAGATAGGAGGGTACATGTCCAAAATAGAGTTCTGGGTTAGTTCCCTGATGCTCTCCGAATTCTGTGTTGACTGAATGGATGTCATAGGTTAATGCAGCACACAAGTGCTGCTTATGATCCACTGTCTGCCTTCCTGGGAAGGGGAGATAAGAGAGAATCTCCTCTTGATATGAGAGAATCTTCATCTGAGTAGTTTGTTGTAGATAAATCCATCCAAACTGGGAATTGCTCCTCTGCTGCTGTGTGAGGAGCCTCCGTTGGGCTGCAGACAGTGGCTGGTTGATGTCCTGTTTTGATGTGCTCTGCTGTCCCCAGAAGCCCTGTGGCCACAGGAAGGAGAAGCGTGCCAAGGCCACAGCAGTGGAGAGGCCCCACGAGACCTACAGGCTGCTGAAGCGCCGCAACCTCATCGTGGAGGCCGTGCGGAACCTGCGCCTCATCGAGAGCCTCTTCACGTAAGCCAGGGCACCACGGGGGGACTGGGAGCACTGTGAGCTCATTCCTGTCTGCCTTTGCTTGTCCCTGCTGGCACCATTGCTGTAAGGATGGAGAGGGTGGCACAGGGAAGGTGTGTGTCTTAGTTTGGAAAGACAGGTGTCTGCCAGGGAAAAGCCAGAACTTCCCATGGAATGGAGAATGTAAACCCCCTCCCTCTGAATCATTATAATTTTCAAAATTATAATGGAGAATGTAAACCCCCTCCCTCTGAATCATTATAATTTTCAAAAGGGGCTTTCAGGCAAAGATGTGGGAATAGGAATAACAGTTCTTTACTAGGAATATTAAAAATGTAGTAATACAAAAAAGCAAACTAACAAAAAAAGAGAAAAAACACTGACAAAGAACACAACCTGACACCCTGTTGGTCACAGTGTTGGGAGCAGTCCAATTAAGTCCTCTTGGAGTGACAGATGTGGTTCTGCTGCAGTAGAGATGATTCTGTAGAAGGGTGTAGTCTCCTTCTGAAGGTCCAGTGGTGGTGAGATGGGTCTTGTCTTCCTCTGGGAATGCTGTGCAAACAGGCTGTGCTGCTGTTCTGAATCTCAGCTTTTATCCAGGTAGGAATGCTGGGCTCCTCCCCCTGGGTGGAGCATCTCCCAGTGGGATGATGTACTTGTATCAGCCAGGCAGTGAGCCTGGATGGCCCATGAACAGCAGATATCCCCTGGAGGGAGGATGGGTGGTGGAAGAGATAAAGAACACTGCCCCAGCTGGTTTAACAGCTGCCCATTAACAGGAGACACCAGCCCCCTCCCCCCTGAGCCATGAGGAAAGAAACACCTCCCCAATCAGTTTCAACAGATGGGAAATAGAATACATCTTTCATTGAACCCAAGACAGTGTGGAGGGTTGAATCAGCTCTTTGGAAGCAACAATAGTTCCATGCAGATAATTACACAAGAGTGCTTTCATTCATTTATCCATTCACAGCATGCCAGACTTGGGGCCACATTGTAAGATACAGCACTTCTCTGCTGCAGGATTCTTGCATCTGCATCAGTTTTATCTCAGTATGGTTTCAAAACTTGTTCGTATGTTATTCTGTGTGGACTGGAGTGACTCAGATCTTCGTGTCACTCATCACTGGTCACTGGCATCCTAGCAGGGCCCTCAAAAGTTTGCTTTTTAGTGCAGTTTTATGTGGTGTGGTTATATGTCTCCTCCTGACCATTTATCTGAGCTGGAGATACTTCCCTAAATGTTATAATGTCTTTCAACCCTTTAAGATTGAAAAAAAAATGGAAAAAAAAGAAATGGAAATTCTGGTGCTCTCCTGGATCCTAAGTTGGCAGTACACTGTTGTCACAAACAGGATTGCACCATCCATCTTCTGTGTCAGCACAGAAGATCCTGGCATGTCAGTCTACCCAGGGCTTCTTGCTGTAGGAATTTAGTCAGAAATCATGGCCTTATTCTCCTCTGGTCTGAGAATTTTGAAACCTTCTGTCACCTTGTTTAATTGCAGAGTCTTATAAAATTAGAGCCTCATCTGGCACCAGCCTCATCAGTGATTGATTGAGTCACATCCAAGCACAGGCTTGCAATATATTTCAGGTCTCTGCTGTCCCTTCAGTGCTGCCAACAGATTCCTCACAGGTTCCTCAAAATCAGTGGAAGTTCTGTCCCTCCCCAGTCTCTGCCAAGAAAATTTATTGGTGTTTGCCTTCCAATTGTTAATTACCAGGATGTGGTAATCTTTTGGGACAGTTGAAATCCATGTGTACATTCAGGTATTGCTCCATTCCCTTACTATCTTCCAGGTCTTTTTCAGAATTGATTCCCTAGGACTGAAAGAGCCCAGAATTAGGGCCTGGAACATTTGTGGGAAAGTGCATAGGAACAGGCACAGGAAGAGTAAGGTGTGAGCACACCCCTGCCAACTGTGGCAAGGAAAGAAGGGAGAAGGGAGCTGGCTTCACATGGTGGAATATGTGTTGTATCTGTGTTGTGAATGCAGGAGTCGTTTCTGTGCTCTGAAACCACTGAATAAACCCTTTCTGCCTCAAGCTGAACTGAGCTCACAGACTGCAAGAACTGACTGCATTTGTTAAATCACCACCTAAAAAAGCTGTAGGTTCTCCTGACCTTAGGGAGCCTGCATTGGTAATTGCATTGTACTCATGCACTGGGGAATCAGGCATTGAGAATTTGCTGTCATCAGAGCAGCAGTTCTCCCCTAACAAGGAAAAGCTTGAGTAGAAGGAAAATAGAGCTATAATGTAAAACAAAGTTCCCAGTTGTCTGCAGCAAAAGGGAATAGGGAGCAGGGAGAGTAGGGAAAGAAATGGCCATTCACCCCACATCCTCTAACAAACCACTTAGGCAATTTGGAGCTGGCCCTAAAATGCAAGGTATCTCTGGCATCTTTTAGACTTCAGAAGATGGTCATGGATCAAGAGAAGCAAGAAGGTGTCTCCACCAAGTGCTGCAAGAAGTCCATCGTGCGGCTGGTGCAGAGGCTGGCGCGGGACGGGCTCCTCAGGCTCTACCGCACCACGGTCATCCAGGATGGCATCAGCAAAAAGGTGACAGCACAGGCACAGCCTTCATCTCATTTCTCACAGTGCCTTGGACCTTTTTACTGCAATGCATGGCTGACTTCATTTCTTGTAGCAGAACCTACAGTGGAGCTACCCAGAAGCTTCATGTCAAACTAAGCTACTGTGAGAACCAGATCACTGCTTTCCATTATTGGCCTGCAGATAATTGAGACCAAGGAATAGGCCAGAGATCAAAGTCTCTGAATCTCCCTTACAAGATGTTCTGCTGCTTATCAGTTCTATGCTTCATGGTTCTTTCCTTGCCAGGCTGCACCAAAAATCTATTTCAACCCCTTTTGAAAGCCAAGAGTGTATGAAAAATTCTAAGTGAGCTTCTGAGTTGAAATATATACAATGTGATTTTTTATTTTAAAACAAAAATCCGCTGTTAGTGAGGTTTATGGAAGTCAGATGTCTGTGGTTGTAGAGCTGAGACTTGTCACACTAGTGTGACATGCTCATAAGCAGGGAATTGAATCCACTGAAAATTACCTGCTGTATATTTAGTGTAGAGTACATACGAAGTCTTATGAATCTGAATTGTGTGTGTGCTTTCAGCAGTAATATGTGTTAGCTTGGCCTTACACCTAATGAGCTCTGACTTTCCATTTATCCCTCTCAGCCTAATATTTACAAGTCAAAGTATTTGTTTCTCAAATATTTCAGCTTTTAAAAACCCAAAACCCAAGGTTTGTAGGAGTTTATTGGTATGAAGACCATGTACTTTGACCTCTTGTTTAATACAAAGTAGCAACAGGAGTTTTCATCCCAAAGTGTTGATGTTGTGTGAATTATTAAAACCATCATAGGATTCATCCATTGTGGCTACTGCTAATTAACTGTTAATCTCAGATAAGTTATGCAGCTGATTAAGAGCCAGTCTCTCCATAAACACCTTTTGTTTGTGTTGTGCTGCCATGAGCAGGTGGAGTTTGTTGTGCACCCCTCGGTGAGTCCCAGCGATCCCCTGGTGAAAAGCGCCATCGAGCAGGTGCGGTTCCGCATCTCCAACTCCAGCACTGCAAACAGGCAAGTCAGCTCTGCCTGGGATGGCTGGGATGGCCTGGGGGAGCTTGGCTTATCTGGGGTGTGCAAAAATATGCAGAAGAAATAAACACAAAGTAAGCAGAAAAACCCAAACAAACAACCTCTTCTTTAGCAGAAGAGAAATGGAAGCACAAAGCTGAGGCAACGTGCTGGTATCTCCTGAAGTCAGGGAAGAACAGGAATTGAACTCTGCATATTTTGTACCTAAGTGCTGTGTGGTTTTACTACAGGATTAAAGCCCCCCAGACACCAACATCCCAGGACCATGGTGAGGAAGAAAACCAGGGGCAAGAGGCAGTTCCTGATTCGGGAAATATGCAAGAAAGCTCATGTAAAGCTGACAATAGTCGGGCAGGAAAAACGGATGAAAAAATGGGCATAGCACAGCTAAAGAACTATCACCCTGTTACAGGTACAGCCAACTTTGGGGTTTCTGTCATCCTTCACCTTCCCAATTATTATTAATAATAATTTTCAGATGTCTCCTAAGATATAAGGAGGTTTTTTCTTCTCCTATAGAAATAAAATTTTATTTTTATTAAACCACTCTCACTATCCGGTGTTTTCTTAGCTGCTTATATTTTTTACAATTGTGAACTGGAGCATTTGTGCTTACTACTACTTCTTTACTATTTTTGACTTACATTTACTTTAAACTGCCCATCTTTCCTTCCAGTTTTGTTCACATTAGTTTTGCACAAGGAGATGTTTCTCCTGCTCTAATCCTTTTTTTATTTCCATTTGGTCTTTATTCTTCCCTCCCAGTTCCAGGACTTGGACGTTCTCTTGGCTTTCTTCCCAAAATGCCCCGTTTAAGAATGGTCCACATGTTCCTGTGGTACTTAGTTTATGGACACCCTTTAAATGAAACATGGCAAAAAGGAGGTAGTGACGGTGAGAAAACTCAAGGGCTGGATGAGAATGCAGCTGTAATTGAAGCACAACCAGATGGGACCTTAGAAATTGTGACAGCTGTGGTGAATCCTGAGACCTCTGCACAGGAGACTGAAGTAGATCTGTCTAGTCAAACAGGTAAGAAGTGGCACATCCTGACTTTACTACAGACCTTACCATGGTTCAACACTGAAAAATAGATAAAAGTCTACTTCAGAAAGGTTTGAAAATCAAGAGTTTAGAGAATTTTCAGGTCATTTTAGATTTTCAGGCTGTGAACTGCCAGTTGTGTTGTGCTTGAGCACTGACAGTGCAACTCCTGGTGTAA
Organism: Acrocephalus scirpaceus scirpaceus; assembly: GCA_910950805.1. NCBI lineage: Eukaryota > Metazoa > Chordata > Aves > Passeriformes > Sylviidae > Acrocephalus > Acrocephalus scirpaceus. The sequence goes on along the minus strand of OU383786.1, from coordinate 3,141,727 downwards.
GTGTTAGGTTTGGTGTGTCTGAGCCACTGTTCTTGTTCCCAGTGTACGTGGACGACTCGTCGTGGATGCGCTACATCCCTCCCCTCCCCGTGCACAGGGAGTTTGGGTTTGGATGGGCTCTTGTCAGTGACATCCTCCTCTGCTTGCCACTCTCAGTCTTTGTTCAGATTGTACAAGTCAGCTACAAGGTACAGTGCTCTTTTGTTTTCTTCAAAGTCTGGTGATGTCAGCTGTAGCTATAGGCGGGAACAAATATCCCCTTAATCTGTTTTAGCAAAACTAGACCCTGGAGAGTAGAGGAGACACTTCAGTCTTACAGAAAAAGAAGTTGCTTTCACAGGCTCACTGAAAAAAAAAATGTATAGCCCTGTAATACTGCAAATTCTTAAGCTACTATTTTGCCAAGAGCTTTTTATAATCTCACTGAATCCTCTGCCTCATTGATTAACAAAAATAATGTTTAAGCATTTTACAAAAGCAGTAAGGTTTGCTTAGAAAATATTTTAGTAGGCAATTCTGGTAGCAAAGCTTTATACTTGAGGGGATAGTTACATTTTGCATTTTGATTAACTTCTAAAATAATTCTAGGTGGAAGGTCTGGAAGATTTTTTAAATGATCCACTAAAAAAGCACACTCTGATCAGATTTCTTCCAAGGCCAGTTCGACAGCAGCTCCTCTACAAAAGGTAAGCAGATGAGTCAAAATAAGTGGCTCTAGAGAGGAACCAGCAGTGGCTGATTGTTTTCTCAGTTATTTCCTGTTTGTGTCAAAGAGAACTGTGGCACTTAAGACAAGGATCATCAATCCTCAAAGGATAGTGTGCCAAACTGTATTTTTCTCTCCCAAATAGAAGGTAATAAGAAACTAATAAACAATATTCATGTATGCTGTCAGGCAGTGCTTGAGATCTGGGAGGTTCTGTCCTTCATAACTCATCAGCAGGATGTTGCTTCTGTATAAAACACTCCTCACTGCTGCTAAATTCAGAATTTAATAGAGTCTAAGTGTTGCTGTCCTTCATAAGTCTTTCCAAAGGTGCCACATTTCCCAGCTCCTACCTCTCACACATTCAGTTTCTCCTCATACTCTCCGTGGCATGTCAGGCATGGTTTGCCATTTCTCTTCCAAGAAATGTAAAACTTGAGATTGGACTGAAGAAAGGAAAGTGATTTGAATGTGTGGAATCAAGAGCACCATGTTAGTTTTTCCCAAAAAGTCACTGCTGACAATTTGTGAATGGTTGGAGGTTTATATGACATTTTCCAAACCTGCAGATGTGTCTTTGGTGAGAGAACTGGGCTGGGCAGTATCAGCAGTCAAGGCTCTTGGGGAGCCCAGGTTTGCAATTCCAAGCCTATTGCTAAATCTTAGAAATTAGAAACTGGATTGATGGCATTTTCTGAAATCTGCAGGCTCCATCTGATGGGTTGATGCAAGACAGTATGACACATAACCAAGCTGTCTCTTCAGCCTCTGTTCACTACAACTTCTAACTGAGCCAAATTTCTAGGTTTGATCTTTCTGACTCCCAGAGAAAACTCCTGCCAAAATCCAACTCCCATTTAACTGCGTTTAATTAGATCTTAGTGAAGTTAAATGTGGGCAAAGCTGATTTTTTACAAACTGTCTCAGAAACTAAATCTTGCAGGAGGTTCCTGCAACTGCCAGAATTTTGCCATAGATGTAGGTGTGCAGGATGGAAAATGCTGCACTTTTTGCTCTGCCAAAGCTTTGAGCAATTGAAAGCAGTTTCCTGGAGCAGTGATTTTAAACAACCTGAACTCCGAGAATCATTGCTCAGTTCTTCACGCATACACATCCTGTATGTATTTAGGCCTGTATTTAGCAGTCATGTTTTCTTACTCCTGTCTTCTTTACATAACATGAAATTGTCTGCAGATCTGCTGTTGACCATATTTAATTCATTTTAACATATGTTATTTCTGGGTAATTTTCTTTTTTGCTAGCAAAATTTTGCTTAGTATTTGGCTAAAGTATTGGATTTGTGATTTTAGGAAAGGAAGTTTGGACCCTTGGGGTATTACATGTTTTTCATAGGCTGATAATTCGAGCAAAAATAGCTCTTCAGAAATTCTATAACTTGGTGGTTTGCTGAAAGCTCAGGTTGCTGCATGAAAATGTTGGATTTTCTGGTATTCTATTTTCATGAGTGCTAATTGTAACACTCCTGCCATTGCTACAGGAGGTACATCTTCTCAGTGGTAGAAAACCTTCAGAGATTATGTTACATGGGGCTGCTGCAGTTTGGTCCGACAGAGAAGTTTCAAGACAAAGACCAGGTAATTAAAAAAAATTGAAAAGGCAGTTTTCAATTTTTCAAGACCTGGGGTTCATAATTACCTTAAATGAAGTACTGATGTTTCAGATGTATGTGCAAACCTCCAGACCCAAGTCTCACTGTAAGGTGTGCAGGTAATTTTTCACCTCTTTCTCTGGAAGAGAACTACTGAAGTGTATAATGCTGAACACTGCACACCATAATGATCCAGGAGGTCCCAGACTGGCAAGACTTAATGAAAAATGAATGTGACACATTCTTTTCCATCAAGGTGTTAAGCTTGGATGTCTGATGCAGAATAAAGGCACTGATCAGAGTAAAATGATGAGATTCACGTGCATCTTTTTAGATAGAGAGCACCTGCAAAGGAGAAAGCAGATCAGACTTTATGAGGATAAGAAAGGTAATGCTTAAATAAATAATAAAAAGGCTCCCAAACACATCCATGCAAATCCCAAGTGAGGACTTGCAGGAAGTAGCTACTCTCTGGAAACTTGGAATATTCTGTGCACAAGAATAAAAAGAAACTGATCTAAATCTAGAAAGGAAATTCCTGGGTTGTTGTCAAGGGAATTTGGGAATACAGTGCAATAGTGTGGAAATGGATGTGGCCTCTGTCAGAGCAGTGGCTAAAAACAGCAAAGACAGAAACTGTCCAGTCCTAACCTAGCTGTGTCCTGCTAATTAGGCAGCTTTAGTGATGTTTACAGCCTGAGCTGTGCTGTGTCTGGCAGGTGTTCGTGTACATGAAGAGAAATGCTGTGATTGTGGACACCACCATCTGTGACCTGCACTACAACCTGGCTCAGAGCAGCCGCCCATTTGAGCGGCGCTGCTACGTCCTCAACACCCTGCAGGACGTGGAGAACTTCTGGTTTGATCTGCAGTGTGTCTGCCTGAACACACCCCTGGGTATGGCACAATTGGACCTCCTGAGCGGCCTCACTGCCCCTTCTGGGCATGCCACAATTCCTCTTCCCTTCCTAAAACTTGAGCCAGGCTCTGTTTTTTCACTTCTACTGTTTCGGAATGTTGTCCTGTGCATCACAAAAAACAAAAAAGCAACCCATTGGGAGCTCTGTACATATAATTCTATGAAGTTGTGATGCACTTGAGTTCATGGCAAAGCATTGCTGCCCTGTTGGAAGTATTGAATTGACAGTAGCCCTTCTCTGTGAGAACCAGGCATGTTGCATTGACAAGGGGTAAAAGTGGCAGTACTATGTGGGAGCAGTAGTTTGCCAGAGCAGGGTAGGTTGAAGATAAGTTGGATTCTGAGTTGTCATGCTGAGAGTGAAACCCCTTTGTCTGTGCAGGAGTTGTCCGCTGTCCTCGCACAAAGAGGAGCAACCTTGCCGGGGAGGAGAGTGCCCTGGATGTGGAAAAGGAGCAGGAGTCAGCCGTGAACAAGCACAACCTGGAGAGAAAGTGTGCCATGCTGGAGTACACCACGTAGGTCACCTTGGCCCAGGCAGGCAAGAAGAACTGTTCAGGTGTTGAGGATGTTACTCAACAGCAAAAGCACTTGAGACTCCAACATCTCAGCTGGGTGTTCTGTGGAGTTCAGAGGTGAACTGAGTCAAAGGAGATGGAGTTCTGCTTCATGTTCCCAATAACTTGGCTGCCAGGCAGGTTGTTGTGCTGGAGGGATGGGATAAACAGATTGGATTTCCTTCCAGAGCAGTACAGATGTGTGTTGCAAGAGTCCTGAGGAGAGCAAAGTTGGGAGGGAATGCTTCCCAAGTACAGTGAATGCCAGGAATAACAAATGTAAAGGTTCTCTGTTGCTATGCTTTACATCATGGCATCTCAAGTAGGTTCAGCAGCTCCCCAGTGGCACATTCTGAATTCTGTCCCTTTGTGCTGCACTTGCCTGTAATTGGTTGCAGATTAATTTCTAATGTGCACACTGTGATCTGGAGGTGATCTCTGGAGCATTTAATCTGCCTAATCACACCCAGAATACGTGGGAGGGTTGCATGCTCACAACCTATGACAGCCATGCAGAACCCCAGATAAATTTTTTCTAATGTGTTCTGCACTGTGGTTTAGCTCTGTCAATATTCTATTCTGTTTCAGTAAACAGTCTGTTTAAAAGTATTTTCAGTTAGTTCCATGTTGCAGGTAGATATATCAAGTTATCTTAAAAAAAATAATGGAGTTGAGAGACCTGATTCCACTGATTCTAGCTTGAACTTCTCTGTGTGTCAGTAAATCTTTTAAATTGGGTATCTGGTCTTTACTTGCAGTTAGGCTGGGGATGACTGTGACATCTTTAGGAAAGAAACAGCTTGGGGATGTAATTGATGGGGTAGTATTACCCCCTAAACTGAGAGGGCAAGGGGAGAGTTCTGCACGTTGCACACACACCAGTTAAGAGCACTGGGAAGGAATCTATACAAAATAATTCTCTGGGTTTTGTTTCTCTTGCTGGTAGAGGCAGCAGAGAGGTGGTTGATGATGGATCCATCCCTGGAGATGGGTTGGGAGCTGCAGGTCTGGATTCAAGCTTTTATGGGCACCTGAAACGCAATTGGATCTGGACAAGCTACATCATCAACAAGACCAGGAAGGTGGGTATTTTAAAATTTGTAGTCACTGTAGTGACTTCTCCAAATTTTAACGTTCTTAAGGTTGAGGTAATGACACCAAATTCTTACTGTTTGCATGCTTTTGGTACGGGTCTGCAGCACTGGAAGAAGGGGAGTGCCAGATGTTCACAAATCCTGGTGCTGAAGTGAATGAAAGAACTGGACATAAATTTTATTTGAAAACTGAATTTGACAATGGGTTTGTTAGGACATTCAACCAAAGGAGAAATACTTAAATGAGCGAGCAGTTCACACTAACCAGTGGTTCCTCTTGCCTTTCTGGAAAAGCAAAACATCCAAAACAAGGAAATGCACAAGGAAAAAAATGAAAACAAGAAAAAAATAGGGAGCCCAATACATGCAAATAAGAATTCTGGCTAATGTCCTGTCTCTGATGGAAGCTTGTAAGAGCAAGGGATATTTCCTCAGAATGCTCTCCCAGCTGTCTGCAATTTTGGCTCAAGGCCACTCTAAATCTGGAGCTGATGTTTCAAAGCAGTAATACCTTTTTTCTTTTAGCATTAATTTGTCTGGGTTTTGAGCATATATAAGTCTTTGCTATCCCCAGCCTCCTGTGGCAAAGTGTTTCAAATTCCTGCTATGTGCCACCAATTCCTTTTGATGCCTTAAGCTCCCCAGTAATTGAAGAACTAAGGGAAGCTGTGAAAAATACATTTTTTATTATTCTTACTGTTTCACTGGATTTTTGTAACATCTCTCATGTCTCTCATATTCATCTCCTTTTTTTAAGACTGATTATCTACTCTTCCCAGCATGGAACTGTCCTGTCTTTAATCATACTTACTGCCTTTATTTTAACCTGGGATAGTTCTACCTGTCCTACTTAAGGTGGAAATACAATCTGAGAGTGCTTTAAGGTTGTGGCCAAGCACAGATTTTTACAGCTGCTTAGTGTTGCTTTGCTTCCCTGAGAATCCCTTACATTTCCTTTGCTTTTTCACTATCACCAGGCATTGAGCAGGGACTTTCACTGAACTGCCTGTAATTACTCTCCCCTGAGCAGTGCACAAATCAGAGCCTAGCAGTTGATGTAAAATTAGGGTTGCTAATTTGTTTCCCCTCAGGCAGGATCATTTCACTCTTAATTCTGTCTGCTGTTCAGTCACCTCATTGTTGAGCAATAACACAACCTCCAGCAGCTCTTTGTCTTTGCTTTCCTCTCCACATCTTGTGACCAACTTCTGCCCCCAATGAACTCCACACAAGAGAAATGGGTTTAGCAGAGAATGGCAAAACTCCCAACACATTGCAGTTGGTTCAAGCTCAGATTTAGGATGGGCAGAATGTGCTATAGGAGGTATTTACTCAGTGTTTGTGTTTGCATTTTGGTTTTGTGCTTTTCAGAAGGTCCTTTGGAATGTAAAATGCTTTGGAAGAATACTGGTTTACAGCAAACTCTGCTCAACCTCTGTAGCAATGAAAGAATCCAGCATTTCTTTTCCAGTAATTAATGCTTTTAAATTTGAGGAGATTTCTAACCTTCACAGTCTAGTGGTCATTCCAGTGTGATTTAAGAAAAGCTCTGGAGCCATTCTAATGTGTGGTAGTTATAATACAAATGAGTTCTTTATTTTTGCCAGGGATCTTTTCCTTTACACTGAAAATTTATTTCTGACACTACTCAGATTATAAAAGTAGATTGTTGTTAAAACCAGTGCACCCCTTTTGCATGTCACCTTTTTTAAAGCTGTGTTGTCTTAGGAAAATACAGTTCCTGAAAATGGACTGACAGCAAGACTCCAAACCTTCCTCACCAAGCACCCCCTGCCACTCAGTACTGGAGGTAAGGCCTGAGACTGTGCCACAGCTCCTCCTGCCTTTGTCAAACCAGCATGAAGGGTGTGGGTTGTTCTTGTCTCCTTCCAGTAATCTGGGATGCTCCTGGGGCAGTAAAACAGATAAATGATTTCATTCCCTATTACTGGCTATATGGAACAATAATTTTTTATCTAGTATTGATGACATGGGTTAGTTCTGTCTCCTTACAATGATCTAGGATACTTCTGGGGCTGTAAAACAGATGTGTAAATAACTTCTTATAAAACAACAATTTCTATCCTTTGTAATTTCTGATGTGCAGTTTGCAGAAAGTCCAGAGGGACCGATGTTTTGTAGCACTGTTATCCAGCCTAATGTTTGAGCTAAGGAGGAGAAAATGCTTCAGGTTGAATGTAAAACCTCAGCTCTGTTCCTCTGTGTTTGTGCGCTGTAAACTAGATTTAATTACTTGATGATTCCTCATTAATGTAGGAATTTGTTCTGTGAGCTGCTGAGAATACACCACTTTTAATTTACTGACATTTATCATTTGGTCTTTATACCTTAACCTTAACATACCTTTATATCTTAACATTGTAGAATGTCATTGCTATGAAGCTCCACTGCTGTAAATATGTGTCATTTTAGGTAGCAAAATTAATATTTTGGGAGATGCAAAAGTAGGATCAGAGTCACTTTTCCAGAAAGAGGAATGTATTGAAATAACTAAAGAGCCAACCCAGGATCGAACAAAACGAGTGAGAGGTGGAAAAAGCCAAAAGAGGAAGAGGCTTAGGAAAGATGTTGGAAAGAAGGCAAAGAAGAAAAAGAAAGGTAAGGAACAGAAAAAGCAGCATTCTTTACTATGCCTAGACCTGCAGGAAGCAGCTTTGGAAAAGAGGGTGTGGGACAGGGCAGCTTTGTGGCCATGGCTGTGGGTTGCCTCAGTCAGTGAAGAGGCTCAGGTGTCCTGGGGAGAAGCAGCAGCACCTTATGCCCATGTGTGAGCCACGGCTGCACAGGCTGGAGGAATCCTCATGGAGTCTGTGCCACAGCAGCTCCCTGCAATCCATTATCAGCTCTTGATAGCTGGCTTAAAGATTCCTTATGGAATGATGCTGTAGGTTGCCAGTTTGCCAATTAAAGTGTTTGTTTTCTCCTGCCTGGGAGAGCTATTACTGCCTTTCACTTTTAGACTGCAGCTTCCTTTCCTGCTCGTCTCTCATTCTTACACACATGAACTGGTGCTGAGCCTGTGATAGAAGTTTGAGTTAATCAGAATATAAAGTGCTGAGATAAATGTCTTTTTTTGTTTCCCTGGCTCTGTCAGAAGAGGATTCTGCAGACAAAAGCAAACGTCTGCGCTACCACGACAAGGCTGACCAGAGTGCCCTGCTGAGGATGACGCGGCTGCGCGTGACCTGGACGGTGCAGGAGGACAGCCTGCTCATGCTCTGCAGGATTGCCAGCCATGTGCTCAATGCCAAGGTGCTGAGCACACCCAGGGCACGGAGCTGCTGGGTGCTGCACACACATTTCACCAGGCAGGACCTCATCCTGCTCTCACCATGTGTGTAACCATACAGAGCCAGGTTTAACTGCAGACAATTCTGTTTCTCCCACAGGTGAAAGGGCCCTTTGTGCCCTGGCAGGTGGTGAGGGACCTCATGCACTCCAGCTTCGAGGAGTCCCTGGATAAAACCTCCCATTCTGTGGGACGCAGAGCCCGCTACATTGTCAGAAACCCACAGACCTACCTCAATTACAAGTAAGAAGTTTTCTGTGTTCTAGATACAGGCTAAATTCTCCTGAAGGGACATGGTCCTCCTACATATTTCTTTTGTTTCATGGCACTTAAGTATTTAATCTTGCTTGCACCCTGCTGCTCTCAGATCTGTTTTGAACTAGGAAAATTTGAGCTCTGAGCAACACCTTCAATTGTATCTCTTGCAGAGTTTGTCTTGCTGAGGTTTATCAAGATAAAGCCCTCATTGACGATTTCATGAATAGAGAAAATAATTATGAAGATCCGCAGGTAGGAGGGAAGTATTCCAGAATTCATAGAGTACTTTATGCTGTTTGGATTACTGAGTACTTGCACTGTGATTTCATGTCTTTTCTCTTCCTTGAACCTTTAGCTATTTTAAAAATAGCATCATTGTAAAAATGCAGCATCATTGCTGGTTTGGGAGCAAAGTGGACACAGGGCAGCTTTCCAAAGGCACATAAAGAGCCCCCTGTGCAACAACCACTGTGTTTTCAATGTGCTTGTTTATCAACATCCGTGACTAAACATCTCTATCTGCTGATTCTTTTTTTATCCTTTCAGCCACGTTGTTATCTGAGCAAGAAAACATTTTTGCTCTGTAATTTCTAATTTTTTATTCCAGTTGTGTGTTGAAATGTCTCCTTAGCTTCTGTGGGTGAGTGCAGGAACACAAGCAAATTTTATGACTTGATTTGTGCAACCAAAAGATTTTATTTCTTTTTTTTTTTCATTTAAATGAACCATAATTTCAAATTGAAAAGTTGTTTACTTTTGATGCAAACAATTCCATTCAGATTTTCAGAATTTTTTCAGAACTGGGACAGTGTCACAACAAGATGGTTTTTATCCAGGAATGACAATTCATACCATTGTCAGAAAAGCCCATCAGTTCTGTCATTAGATTCCTGTTGCTTAAAGGGAGAGCAGTTGTTCATTGATGAGACGTCACTGAAATAAATGTGTGTCCCCATCCCCAACGTCTGTCTTTGGAAGGAAATAAAAACTTATTTCCAGAGAACATTCCTCTGATGTAATAGGCATTCTCCAAGCCATGACTGTGTAAACAGTCTTCATGGAGAACATGGAAACGCCTGCAAGGCTTGAGCAGAAGCTTAAACATAGCTCTAGCAAGAGATCTTGCTGTTAATTCAGGAAATTGTCTTAGAACATATGTTCATGGTGCTTGGCTTGTAGCTGTGAGCTGGTTACAGATGGAACCTGCAACTGTTCACTGAATCAGCAAACACAGACTGCACAAGCTTTTCCCTGCCTTGCCTTGGCTGTTGGATTGCTTCTGCCTTCAGAATTCAGCTATTGCTACAAGAATTTTCATGCACACTTTAAAAGTAGAGAGGTTATTCCCATTCTAAGAAATTGAGATTGATGACATTTCTGTCTCCTCTTTTTGAAGGTTTGTGCAAAGGAGTTTAAAGAGTTTGTGGAAAGACTGAAAGAGAAATTCAGTTCGACCCTGGGGAATCCCAAACTGGAGATTCCTGACACTCTAGAGGAACTCTTTGCCAGGTATTTTAATCATGGTGCTCTTGGCTCTGCACATGGGGTGAGGCAGTGAGAGAGGGCAGCAATTCAGAGCAGGTCTCTTCTCTGGGCATGACTTACTCCCTCTGTACTTCCACCCTGGGTAAGAAAAGAAGTTTTACTAAGTACAACCAGCAGTGTTTCTTTCATATCCACACTTCCTAAATACATATAAGTGATTTTCAGTTACTTGCACAATTTTGCTGATTTCAGACCATTCTTATTGCTAAATAAGACTTTTAAACCAGAAATTCACTACAGCAGGTTTTCCTAAATTGTCAAGACATCAACCTTGGTGTTAGAGATGTTGCTACTCAGGTGTAACTTTTCACTGAATAGAAATCTAGCATTTTCCAGATTACCTGGTCCCATTTTCTATCACAATTTGTAGCTGGTTGCTCAGCTGAATCATCTCAGTGCTGCTAAAAGTATTGATAAGGAAGAGCACTCAGCCTTGTACAGCATTCTCCAGCTCCAGGTTGTTAAGCTTTTTCATGATGATTAACACTTGAAGAGCAGTGTGAAAAAATTGTGTCTCAGACCATTTAATGATAATAAATTTAGCACCTTTGTAATTTTTCTTATTTTGGGAAGAGCTGTTCATTACAGCAAAAGTGCTGCTGGCGGTAACTGGAAGTCCAAAACCTCAATAAAATGACAAATCCTTTCAGTGCTGGAACTGTCTCCTGTCCATTGTTTCATCTCCTCGTCAACAGATATTTGAGTGGAGATGGATCTGGACAGTTCTTTTGCTGTCTGACCCTTGTGCTGAGGCTGCTGGAGCACAGAGTCCCCTGGGCTGGCCCAGCACTTGCCTCATTAGCAGTTGTGCTCATCAGCCTCTGTGCTTCATGGCTGATGCAAAATCACAAAAAATCACAGAAAATCTGGTTCCAGTATTCTCCTTTCCCTTCCCTTAACTAGATTTCGAGTGCTGGCAATCGGAGAAGACACAAATCAAGGCACAAAAGAGGATAATCTGAGCAGGTGAGTAGCAATAGCACCATTTTCCTCATTAGGACCAGGCCACATCAGCCCCTCACACCTGTGGAAGTCATATAAAGAGTGTCCTAATTCAGTGTTTTTGTCTGTTTGCTTCAGTGTATAAATTTATTAACAGAAAAATACTTTGACAGGACTGTAGGGACCTCTGACATAGATTTGGTAGATAAAATGATGACAGAGATGACCTCAAAATTATTTTATCACTGGGACAACAGTGTACACTTTCTATGTGAGTGTTGTATCTTAAGAGGAGGAGATGTTATCAGGGAGAACTTTGTGTCAGATTATCTGGTCTGATCCAAAAATTCTGGGTGGAAGGTGAGGGAAAATATAACACATTACTTTACATGAATGATCCTCAGCTATAGGATCTTATGCCTCTTTGCTTCTATTTCAGAAGCAAGTGATGGAGTTTGTAGATTTTTGTGCTGGTCTAATGGGTACCTCATGTTCAAGAATCACCAGGAATAAATGGTTTTCTCTTCTTTCTTTTTTCTTTCAGTATTTATGATATTCATTTTCTAGTGCTGCAGAATCTGATTCAGAGCACACTGGCACTCTCAGATAACCAGATGGAATCTTGCCAGTCATTTCAGGTACAGTGTCTTGACCAAACTTTAGTGCTCATAGAATCATGGAATTGTTTAGCTTGGAAAAGGCCTTTAAGATCATCAAGTCCAACCCAGCATTGCCAAGGCCACCACTAAAGCATGTCCCCAAGTGCCAAATCCACATGTGATCATATAGATAGCCCTGAAGTTTCTCCTCTCTCCCTTTGCACATTTCTTTTTCAAGTAGGAGAAAAGAAACACAGAAACTTGCATCTATATCCATTCTGTGAGGAGTATTCTGCTTTTAGGAAATTATATATTGTAGGAAGATTTTCTGTTTGTTTTTTTGTCTCTGAGGATGAGATTGCAAGATGTGAGGTTGAAGCAATCCCCTAAAACCACATGAAATAAGCTCCACATCACTTCCAGGCTGTACCATGCTTTAGTGTGCACCTGAGCAGATGGAATGTTCTGGAGGAGATATCACAAAAACAATCCTAACACCCAGCTGACAGTGGTGTTGGGGCACCTCTCCTTCAGTGTTGGGGACTGCAAAAAGAGATCATCAATCAGTCAAGTGCTTAAGTAAGGTCAGAGTTCAAAGGGAGTTTAACAACTCATAAGCAAGAGTGGAACCTGGATAGCCAAGCTCACAGAACCAAGTGTTCCTGCTGAAATGAGGGGAAGAATTTACCAAAATGTGTAGCAGAGGGGCATTTTTCACATCTATAATTCCAGTGGGAGTCTGATCCCATTTTGAATATTAAGTGTTCTGTAGTATTTAGTTAATTTAATTGGCATTTACCATGGCAAGTGTGGAAGGCCATAAAAAGAAGAGAGGAGTAAAGTGAATTTATATGGATGACTTTCACTCTGGCTTGTGGCTTCCCACCCATTGAGTGCCCATGAGCTGGATGGTGCAGAGCTGTCACTGAGGTGTCTTGCAGACGTTCCGGCTGTACCAGGAGTACCGGGATGACATCCTGGTGAAAGCTTTCCTGGAGTGCCAGAGGAGGAGCCTGGTGAACCGGCGCAGGGTGAACCACACGCTGGGGCCCAAGAAGAGCCGCGCTCTGCCCTTCGCGCCCATGTCCTACCAGCTGTCCCAGAGCTACTACAGGTGGGGGCACTGCTGGGCCTGGGGCAAAGGGAAACATCTGCCCAGGTGTGGTGTGGTGTGGTGTGTGGTGTGGTGTGGTGTGGTGTGGTGTGGTGTGGGAACCCTAAAAATCCCCTCAGGGAAACTTACAGGCTTTGCCCTGGAAGAATGTACCATAGAGTTTCCTTGCCTAGGCTGAGAGAGGACTTCCCCCATGGTGCCCTGCAGAACTCCTGCCAATCTATCTTGGATTCCAAGATAGCTTCCGCTATTGGCTCCTTGACCCTGCCCTCCCCAGTTGTTTGTCCCTCATCCCCCCACAGGTTTGCTGCCTCCTGCCCTGTGCCCTCAGACCATTGGTTCCTGGCCCCAGACTTAAACCAGGGCAGCCCACATGGTCCATGGTCTTCTATCCATGATCCCTTTGGCACACTGAAATAAACCTTGCTGGAAAATATCACACAGGAGGCCCTTCCTGTCTTTCCCCCACTGAGGTGTGTGTGTGTGCATGGACTGCAAATGGCTGTTCCTGTGGCCTGCTCGGAGCAGCTGCTGAAGGAGAGCTTTGAGGAGGGAGCAGCATTTCACCATCCTGCCGCGTTGCTACAGTGTGAGGGTGACAGCACACAAGAAGTGTGCAGAGCAAGGAACCTTCACTGAGGGTGCAGGGGAAGGTGGCATCACATCAGTCAGTCCTTATGTGGGGAGCAATCAGGGCACTGAAGGAACAGAGCCAAGGGTGCTGGGCAGAGACACGTGGAGAGGGGAGGAGATGCAGCACCACAGTTGTAGATGTGGTGGGAAGATTTCTTTAGCATTTCTGTGAAGCAGAAGATGATACCTTTGCTTTTTATTTGCTGTATGCTACCTGACCTTTACACAGTGCATAAACACCTAATGTTCTGGAAATAGTAAAACGACTGTGAAAGCAGGTGTGGAAGGTGCTTGGTCACCAGCTCTAGCATGAAACTTCAACTGTTTGCCTCCTTTGTGCTACCATAATTGTAAAACTCATTCTCAGTCAGAGCAGATTTTGAAGGATTTGTGCTGCTTTGTGTTTTTGTGCAGAGTTTTTACATGGCGCTTCCCCAGTACCATTTGTACAGAGTCCTTCCAGTTCCTGGAGAAGCTCAAGGATGCTGAAAAATCAGACCAGCCACACAACTTCTCATTTAAAGATGAAGAAAATGCATCATCAGAAGTCATGGTGGCATTTCCCATGGATGGCCCTGGTGGCCAGTGTGTGGCCATGCTCTCTCTGTTCTCCCTGGGACTGGTGGCTGTGAATGTGAGAATCCCAGAGCAGATCATTGTGGTGGACAGCTCTATGGTGGAAAATGAAGTGATAAAAAGGTAAATGCTGTTATTTTCATTAGAGAATACAGTTTGGGGATAACTTGGATGAAATTGGACAGGAATTAGCATTTCCTGCACTGCACTGTGGCATTTTTACTGTGCTATTGTTTAGATTTCTATTTCTGAGGAGACTTAATGGCACTTAAGTTAGTGCCTGTCATTATAGCCCTGGACTGCATTTGCCTTCACATGTGAAATTTCAATTGCTTGGCACTTCAGTGCCATCAGAGCTGACAGGGAAAGGAGAGCACTGGGTGCTACAGGAGCATTTTCATCAGCATTGTGCCTTGCCATGTCACAGACTGAGAGAACTGGTAACAAGGTTTCAGCTTTATCAGTGAAACCTCTCACCACAGCAGTGCTTCAGTGCACTGCCTCCTCTTGGATTTAATTTTCCTGTAAGCCTGCAGTAATGGCATAAACTGAAACTGTCCCCAGGCAGTGGGAGCCTGTGAGCCCTTTTTCCTTACAGTCATTATGTGCTTTCTTAAAAGTGCAACTAAAATCTCCTAGTAATTTGACTGCTGCTTCCTGTCGTGAATACACATGGAAAATACTTTGTTCTCTTTCTCTGTAGAGCAGCTTAGTACCTACTTGAGGGTTGTTATTGTGGTCCCTCTCCCATAACGTGCTGTTCTTTAAAATGAGCAGCTTCAGTTCCTTCATTCATGTTACCCAGTTCTCTGTCTTTCTCATTATTTTCTTCTGCACTGAATTGTGATATCAAAAAACAAATGCCATGCTCTTGCTGGCAGCTCTGAGCCAATTCCATCCTGTTAAATAGGTGAAACACCTGCTAGTGCATCCCAAGATTCTGAAGGGCCATGGCCTTGCCAAAAAAAAGCAGCCAAAATCCCCCAGCGCAGTGATCCATGCACAGTTTATGATTCTTGTGATTCACCTAACAAGCTTCTTTTCCTTTATCTGGTTAATTGTTCCCTCTCAGTGTGGAGGGACAGATGCAGAGTACTGTCATATAAATAATATGCATTTGTCATAGGGAATTGCTCCCTGCTCTTTTCCAGGCTGAGTCTCCAGTGTGCTGGAGATGTTGTGAATGCAAATCCCAGCTTCTCATATACTTGCAGTGTCCTCAGTGATCCTGTACAAGCTGAATGAGCTGTTTTATCAGCCAGGTCATTAACAAAAATACACTGAGCCCCATTGCTGAGTAGGGGTATCTTGACTAATTTTTCTAAATTATGTGTTCCCTTTCAATTTTAAATACGTTTTAAAAGAAACCTTTTTTTTAGACCTTACTTAAGGTCTAACTCATCTTAGAAAAGGTTGGAAGGAACCTTTCATTGTCCCTGGCATAATCTTCTTAAAACAGAGGCAACTTCAGAGTTAGATCAGGTTGTTCTGAGCCTTCAGCTTTAACCATAGTGGCTCTTGTCATGTCCTGGAATAGTGTTGGTTTGACTAAGTTGTGTCTGGGAAATCCATCCTGACTACTACTGCTAATCTTTACTTGGAGGATGTCTGCAGTTTGGTTTTTGGTGGTTTTTTAATTATTATTTTTTAAAGTAACTGGAATCTATAACTCTCCTCCTTTTCACCCTGAAAAATAAACAGTCTGCCCCATCCTGCAGCATTCCTCGTGCTCTCAGGGTCTAACAGATGTTCCTTCAAAATGAAGCATCTGCTGAATCAAAGAGCATCAGCACTGGAAGCTGAGATATTTTGGGTTCATTTCAATACATTTGCAAAAAAAGAGAGTTTCCCTTCCCAGGGACCTTTAGTGTATTTCCTTTCCTGTAGATCTTGTTGTCAGTGCTCTAACTCAGCCTGGTGTGGACACTGCCCCAGCTGTCCAGGACTAAAGCCCAGAGCACAAGAGCTCCATGTTCTTGCTCTGCTCAGTGTCATGAATCGCTTTCTTCCTTTGGGAAAAAAAAACCCAACAAACAAATCTAACCTCCTGTGTTTGGTGTAGCTTGGGAAAAGAAGGACTTGAGGATGACGATGATGACGATGATGACTTGGATGACAGCTCTGGAGGCAAACGCAGAATCGAAGTGAAACCTCGCCAAGCCTCTCACACCAATTATTTACTGATGAGAGGATTCTACTCCCCTGGCATTGTCAGCACACGCAACCTGGGCCCCAGTGACAACATCGTGGTCAACTCCTGCCAGGTGAAGGTCAGGCTCAGGTGTACCCCCATCCCAGGAAGGCTCAGCTCTCCAGGTGAGTTCTGTTGGGCCTAAAGTGCACAGAAGTGGCTTGGAGCAGGGAAGATGGTGAACTCACCTGCTGAGGAACTGATTTAAACAAAGCCCCCTAACAGGAACATTCCGTTTTCATTACACATCAAGTTTGTAAGGCTTTCTCTCCTGATTTAAAACAGATGGCTGACTCAGGCTTTTGTTGGTAACAAGGCCTTGCCTCTGTTTCATGTTGTGTTAAATTATTACCGCAATCTGTCCTCTGCTCTGTTACCCCTCTCCAGGAGGTTTTTCAGTCCCTTCAACAACTTAAAATACCATATGATGTCACAGCCAGGCTTTCTTTTCTGTAAAGAGAAAAGAAAATCTTTCAGAGCTCCTTGAATGGAAATTTTCATTTAACTCATCTCATGCAAGTGCCTGAAATAGTGGTGTCCAATGTCTGGCCTGTTACCTCAATAATTTAAACATTTTTATAATATTTAGAGCTTGACTGTCTGCAGTTCATCAGCACTGCCCCTTAAAGAGCATCTTGTTTTCAGCTGTAATGCAAATGTATCCAGAGCCTTGAGCTCTTCAACTGACATGGTCTAGTGCTGCCCCTGCCCATTTCCATTGCTGTTGTGATAGAAGTGAAACAGAAATTCTTTCTCCTTTCTCTGCTGCCTCTCATGCCCTCCAGCTGTGCTGAGCTGACTGTTCATTACAGCTGAGCCCATTTGTCCTTGGCAGCTGCCTCAAAAATTCCAGAGGAAAACGTGGAGCAGCGTGCAGGTAAAAGAGAAGGAAGCAGGAAGAGCAGTGCCAGAGCTGCCTCCTCATCCTCCAGCACTGGGATAGGGGTTTCATGGCTTCAGTTGTGGATACACTGTACAGGGGCAGTGCTGGACCAGTCTGTGAACACACAGATGCTCTGTTGAGCTAATTGTCTAAAGCAGTGTTGAGTGGTAGTTCAAACCGTATCTGGTCAACAGCTTTCTGCTGTGGATTTTTTGATTAAAAGTGTCCTCTACAGCATTTCCTTGCCCTAGAATTTTCACTTGACCTTCTTGAAGAAAAAAGGAGATCATTCCCTCATTAACTCAGAGCCGAGCTGACCCAGTGTTAGAGAGAACACCACTAGGTGCTCACTGCCTTCCAGCCATAATTTGCTTTGTTGGGAGGGAGAGCCCTTGTAAACCAGTTTGCTCTTCTTTACAGGGCTTTTCAGATAGATATGCAAGGCAGAAAGGAAAAAGGGAACTGCAGCAACAAAGAGAGAAAGCTGAGCTCTGTTTTTCATTGGTGTAGAGCACCTCTAATCTGTTTGTCTTCCTGCAGTGTGTTGCACAGTAACTGCTGCTTCACAGCTCAAACTCCCATGGTTTATTTGCTTTGCAGTTCCTTCCCTGCTGGATCACATGGCTGTGGGCATCTCCTGCCTCCCTGAAACTTTCACCAGGCTGATAAAAATTGAGGAAGAAAACTATGAGGTGGAGAAGTTTGTCCATGAATGTACAGAGCGTTATGGGTACAGCCCCGGGGATGTGGCGGCGGTTCTGGAGATCAGGAAGGCCATAGAGGCCACTTCCCACTTTGGGATTTGCAAAGCTGAGCTGAGCAAACGTTTCTGCAGCTATGAACAGGTGGAAGCTGAACGCAGCAGGAGCTTGGAGCAGTACATTCAGGTGGGTTCACAGCCAGCTGCTTTCCATACATTAATGTTTGCATGCTTAGTATTCCCCTTGAACAGGACGAGCTTCCAGGCTGTCGGAAGCAACTATAAATTGAACAGAGTTATTTATGTTAGGCAGGAGATCACACACCACACCTGACAGGAATCTTGCCTCAAAGTTAGGAAGGCCAAAAATTAAAGCAGCACTTATTCAAAGATAGGAATTAACTGTTTCAGAAACCTAGAGGTGCTAACATCAATCTTTGGAAGCAAAGTACTTGTTCCCAGTTATATTTTTAGCTTACTTTAAGCTGAAGAAAAACATCTCGTGCTGTAATTTCTGGAAGCCTTAAGGGATAAAACATCTTTTCAATTTCAGTGCAGCTGGGGGAAAAATTGAATATTCTACTAAACACTTGCTCCTCCCTTGCTGCCAGTTAAATCATGACAATTCCATGACACTGGGTTAAAGTGACATTTTTCAGTGAAAGCTCCTGAGATAAATTGTTGTGGGGATTTTTGTTTGTTTTTCACAGGACCTCATTGAAATGCAGCAGGTTTTAGAAGTAGGAGGCCACAGTGTCAGACTGGTGGCAATAGTGTTTGCCAAGCCGTGGCTGCTGCGCTCGGTGTGCCTGAAGAACAAAGCAGAGGATGCTGAGCAGGCAGGGGCAGACACTGCCCCCGATGTGCCACAGGAACTTCTGCCCTCGGAGCCAGGGCAGGGACAGGAGTGTCTGGGAGAGGAGCAGCTGGGAAAAGACGCACAGTGTGCCAGTGATGACGAGCCCCCGAGGAAGAGGTGTAAGACTGATGTCCTTCAGGGTGACAGTCACCTCTTCCAGGGTGCACAGCCTGCTCTGGCAAGTGCAGATGGCAGGAACTTGGATGCAGCTGTTTCTGAGCCTGTCCCAAGGAAGGAAGCTGGTACTGGGGGTGAAGATGCTCCAGGAGGAGGCTCCCTGGGAGCGCAGGAAGAACCTCCAGCTGAACTCCCAGAGCCTGCTGCAGAGGCTGTGGATATGGACACTGACAAGGAACAAGATAAATCTTGTTCTGAGGACAAAGAACTCGAAGTAGAGAACAATGAGCTCAGCACTGAGCACAGCAAGCAGATCCCTATCCCTGAACAATCGGCCAGTGAGCAGGATGATGATCTTCCCTACTTCCAGGAGAACCCAGGACTCTCTAAAGGTATGGAGAGCCCTCTGCATCCCTGAAATACAATCCAGCTCATCAGCAGTTGATCCCAAACCAGTAGCTCCACTTTATAAGCAAATCCTAGATTCTTCATGCAGTTGTACCAGATTGTCTTCTCTCACAGATAAATTGGCATAACACTAATTCATCTGGAAGGTCTTAGAATTTTCAGATACATCAGATAATCCTTTCCTATGTCTTTTGCTGGAATGACTAGTCCAGAAGTATATTTTCCTTAGAAACTTGTTTCCATGTCTTAAACTTTTCCAGAATAATTTGGATCTGAAGTTTCTCATCTCTGGCTTCAGTCCAAAGGTCAGGCATCTCTAAGCCTAGAAAACACAGCACTGCTGGTGTGCATTTAGCTGGAATGTCCATGGCTGAAAGTCCTAAACTCATTAAACCACCAGGAAGCAGCACATGCCAGGGAGATTAACAGCCTCATTTGTAACCCAATTGGACTTCATTTTCCTTTCCTTTTTACTGCCAGTTTTCTAATAGCTAGGAGTTCTTGCCAAGCTTTACATTTAGTAGTTTGTGAGGGATTTCATTTTGGTTTGGTTTTTATGAGCTCTAATCTCAGTGAACCACAAGCTCACTGCTCCTGTGGTACCTGGCCAAGCCCTGCCAGTACCCAGGTCCAGAGGGTGATCCCTAACATCCCACAGCTTGGGATTGTTTAACTGGAGCCTTCCTGCAGGAAATGCACTCTGGGCTGTCTAAAAACCATGGACCTCAGCAGTTCTTAAATTAAACTACTGTAGTACTCTCCTGGATTTAACATCCTTGACCTGTTTGTAGCATAGGAGGGAAAAAACAGGATTTCTTTTATCAAGCAGTGTTCTCACTGGCCAGTGAATGTTTACACGTGCTTAAGCCAAAGCTGTTACCCTCTGGGTGTGGTAGGAATACCTCGTTAAGTAATTGTCTCATTAAAACCCATGACCTAATGGGAGTTGCAGAGACAGCCTTTGCTTTGAAACTGAGCCCTGCTAGAATCGTGAGTTTCCATTCATGTCTCCAGCTCCTTGGAGTTCTGCCCAGCTTCCCTCTGATGTCCAGGAGCTTTAGGTTCCCCAGACCCCTGAGAGAGCTCCAGGCTGAGACCCTGCACCCTCTCTGTGAACCTGTTCTGTCAGCCCATACAATCACCGTGGTTCAGCCATAGCATCAGACTTCTAGGAGTAAAACATGCTGGGGTTGGGGAAAGGAGCCACAAAAAGTGGGGTTGACTTAAGAGATGTGGTTGTGGGAGGAGGTGTGGGAAGAGTGTGCTGCAGGCAGGGCAGAGGGGCAGCTCAGAGCTCCCCAAAACTGAGAGTAGTACATCGAGTAGTTTGCTGCTGTGGTTTCCTGGCAAGCTCTTGCACTTCACAGCTTGGCTACCTTTAACTCTCCTTCCATTAGATAAGGAGTTTGAGTTAATTAGAAAATATGTGTCCTTTTCTTTCCAGGAAGCTCCATGACAGATGTCTCCCAGGCAGCCAGGGACCGGTGAGTAACAGAGATGTCTGCAGAATACCAAACACTGCTGAAAGAATACTGGAAGCAGTGGTTTGGAAGCCTCAGTTTTATGCTCTGATGAGCAGTGAGCATTGATGATGGAGAAACCCCACTCCTGTTAATGTTCCTTGTGCTCCTGTGCAGGCTGAAAAAAATGTCTCTGATAGATATTTTTACCCAAAAACCAACGAGCTCCAAATATCAGAGGACCAAAACTGATTTACTGCGCAAATAAGCCCATTGCCAGCTTCCAGGTGCCCAGGAAAGGCCTGGAGAAACTGCAATGAGAAATGTGAATTTCCATGCAGGGACTGTACACCAAAATGCTAAAAATGAGGAATTTGCTTCCCATCAGAGCACTGTTGCTGCGTGGTGCAGGTCTTGAATAACTTTTGGAGGATATTAGAGCTAATGCCAAAGCTTCCCTGCACATTAAGACCCAAGGCAGCTGCTGGGTTTGTAATGGTGCTAAAAGGGTGAACAAAATGCAGATTTGGTGGAGCAGCACCAGCCCTTGCTCAGAGCAGCCACAGGATTTACACTCACATTAAAATGGATGTAGCGAGAACCTCTATTAGGCAGGAATTGCACTGAAGAGAAACCCATCCCAAGGAATTCCTGACAGCTGAGTTCACCTGTCTTTGGCAGGGCCTGTGAGAAGGTTTGCTTCATTGGGAGGCCGTGGAGGATCGTGGATGGGAACCTGAACAAGCCGGTGTGCAAGGGCATGATGGAGGCTGTGCTCTACCACGTGATGACGAAGCCAGGCGTGACGCAGGTGGGGCTGCTGCAGCACTACTGCGGCGTCCTGCAGCCCGTGGCTGTGCTGGAAATCCTGCAGGTACAGGGGGCTCTGACACACCCAGCCAGCAGGGACAGCACTGCCAGGCCTGGGGAAATGGGGAAAAACAACCTTCTCCCTTTGGTGTAAATTCACCAGAGCCAGAGCGAGCCACTGCTCGCAGTGAGGGAAGCCCAATTTACCTGTGTTGTCACAGATTTTACAGTTCGAGCTTGCTTCTGAAATGGATGTACAGGGCAGTTGCTGAAGAGTGGGGGCTTGTCACCGTGAGAGACTAAGTTGATTGTTTAATGCAGTGGTAATCACAGCATCATGTGGAATAGTTTGTGTTGGAAGGAACCTAAAGATCCTCTAGTTCCAGCCCCCAGTCACCACAGATAATCCAAGGATTCCTAATTTTTTTTCTTATATGGGTAGAATAAATTTTTTTCTAGATGGGTAATGTGCCATGAGAATCAAACTGAAATGTGTCTGTGCTAGACAATGTGTAAATCAGACCTTCTGACCTACCTACAGGTCCTTAATTGTCAAACAAAAGATGGCAAGAAAATTTTGAGTTTCTCATAATTCTGTTCCCACATCTTGATGTTTGATTGCTACCACTGCTACTTTGGACATGGAACTTTGATTTCTTTTTTTTTCCCTATAAATACTCAAAATCTGAAGCAGAGCAGTAATCCTGCAGGCCTTCCCAAAAGCATGACTTCCCTGCTAACTGGAAATCCATTTTCCAGTGTCCATGTGCCACTTCTTCCCCAGGGCTTGTACCCTGCGGTGACAGTGCCAGCTGGGAGTGATGCCAGTCGTCCAAATCCTGTTCTGGGTGTTCCAGTAAGCATTCCTGGGCAATGTGAATTCAAACCCATAAAATCAAGCAATTAATTACCTCTACATTTTACAGAGTGGAGACCTTCAGTCTAACATCTGTACCAATAAATTCACTAAGAACTGGTTTTGAAACCACAGACAGAGCTTGTCATATACAAGGACTGGCACAGAAGTCTGGGATTGACATCTAGAGCAGCCTTAGATTTTTTGTAACTGGTCCTAAATGTTGACATCTCTTGCTGAGCACCTTCTGTGTCAGTAACCATGTATCAATCCCTGTGCTTGAAATTAACTAGATATCTCCAGCTTTAGCCAGAGCTTGCATGTTTTTGTTAAGCTGTTTATCCTTTTTACCTTTGTGTTGTAACCATGGGCTCCTCAGGAGCTCAAGTGAAGCCACTTCTGGTAGAAATTGTCCAACATTCTGAGAACACTGTATATAAAGCACCATTCACAGCTTTTTTTTTTTTCCCCTTCTTTTTTTTTTCTTTTTTTTTTTCCCCTGCAACTGCCCAAATTGAAATATGTCAATTTTTTTGCAGGGACTGGAAACTCTTGGTTGCATCAGACGATTCTACATGAAAAAGCCATCCCCGGTGTCACTCTTTTCTCAGCCAGTTGTGGAAGAACAACTACAGAATCCCAAACTGAGTGAAAGCCCAACCATCTACTACGAGCCCACGATAGACTGCACCCTCAGGCTGGGGAGAGTGTTCCCCTGTGACATGAATTGGAATAAATGGGTGCAGATTATCCCTGTATAGAAGGGGTAATTTCATCTGAGCCAGATGAAATTGGCTTAGCCTGTGGGAGAGAGTGTTCATGCAGATGAAATGTTACAATTTGTGCTCCGTCAAGTTTTTATTAAGTTATTTATCCTTTTTACTTCTGAATGTATTTAAACTGAGAATAAAACTTGATGTTAAAACACAAGTAATTCGTGATCCTATTTAAAGTACTTTCTCTTTTTATCAGTAATTGGTTGCAGTGTATAGTTTGTAGTTCCTGCTTTAACTGATGGGGTTTTCACAGTCACAGCAAAGGCCCCTTTTTTATTTTTGTTATTTTTAAAATAAAAACATTTATTTTGCTCTCTGTAAGGCCACAGTGTGAACATTTCACCTCTGCTTTGCCTTCTGTGCCGTGCCACAGCAGCTGCCTCAGGGCTGGGGTTTCCTCACTGTCCCTCAGCTCTGTTACCTCAGGCGTGTCTGTTTTGAGCGCGGGTTTCTTTATCACCCTGCCCTATGTGCATGAGGGGCCCCTGCCCTCCCCGGGGCCGCAGCACGGGCACAGCACCTGCTGGAGCTGCTTCCCATCCCTGCCAGGCCCACAGCAACCACGCCGCAGCCGCTCGCTTGCCCGCAGTGCCACCTTTATTGCAGGGGCTCATCCCCGCTCCCCGCGGCGCTTCAGTCCCGCCAGCGGTGCCCGCACTGCGGGTTGCAGCACTTGTAGAAGGTGGTCATGGGCTCGTCGGCCGAGCGCGTCTGGATCTGCATGAAGTAGGCGCGGGGGTGCTCGCACTTGGGGCACGGCTCTGCGGGAAAACGCCGTGAGGGGCCGGCAGGGCAGCCCGAGCCCCGCGCGGCCCCTCGGCCCGGCCCTACCTGCCGTGGAGTCCACGTTCTCCCAGGCCGCGGCGCCGCCCAGCACATCGTCCACCTCCTTCAGCCGCGGGTACTTCCTGCTCGTCACCTGCGGGAGCGACATCGGGACAGCTCAGGGGGACAGGGCACCGGGCACCGGGCCCCGGGCACGGGGGGCCCCCCGCCCCGGGTCGGCCCCGCGCTCCCCGCGCCCCGGTACCTTCCGCGTGACATTGCGCACGTAGGGACAGGTGGTGCAGGCGAAGCGGTGGCAGCGCGGCCCCTCCTCGGCCACCAGCACGTTCCCGCAGGCCGGGCAGAAGAGCAGCATCGCGGGTTCCGCCGCGCCGCCCGCCCCTTCCGGCGATGGCGGCCGAGCAGGCGGCGGAGGAGCCGCCCGAGGAACTGGCGCACGCCGAGGTGCTGGAGCTGTTCCAGGCGGCGCTGGCGCGGCTGGTGCAGGACCCGCTGCTCTGCGACCTCCCCCCGCAGGTGCGCCCGGGGCGCGGGGGCCGGGCCGGGCCGGCGGGGCCGGGCTGGGCTCACGGCCGTCTCATTCGCCTGCAGGTGACGGCGGAGGAGATCGGCTCGCAGGTGGCTCTGGAGTACGGGCAGGCCATGACGGTGCGGGTGTGCAAGGCGGACGGCGAGACCGTGCGTGCGTGCGGGGCCGGACGGGGGCGGGCGGGGTCCGGGGCGCGGCGGGCCTGACCCGGCTCTCCGCGCCCCGCAGCCGTGGTGGTGGTGCAGAACGCCTCGGTGCTGGAGCTGAAGAAGGCGCTGCGGCGGCACATCCAGCTGAGGCAGGCTCGGCAGGGTGGTGTCCAGCACCTCAGCTGGTGAGCGGGGCCGGGCGGGTGGCTCGGGAGCGTCTCCCACCCCGGTCCCCCTCCCGCGGCTCTCCCTGAGTGTTTTCCCCCAGGAAGTACATATGGAGGACGTACCACCTAACGTACAACGGAGAGAAGCTGGCGGATGACAGGAAGAAGCTGAGAGAGTGAGTTGCAGAGTCGGTGCTGGGGGGCTGAGAGAAGCGCACGCAGCACCCCACGGGCAGGGCTGAGGTGGGAGGTCGTGCCCTGGCTCAGGTGGGTCCTGTGCTGGAAATTGGCTGGGAGGTGGGACAGCACTGCCCACAGGAGTGGGACAGGCAGGCTGAGAGGTGCTCTGCAGGACAGGATGGCCTTGGGGGGTTCCTCATCCTCAGCCACCACCATCCTGTGCTAGGTTCAGCCGGTTCAGACCATCCCACAGAACCCTTGGCCATCCCTCCCAAGCTCCTGCAGAATGGTTACAGTTACTCAGCTCAGCACAGATACTGATGTAGGACAGGAAAGAGCAGGGAACAGGAACTGGAACAGGTTGCCCAGGGAGGTTGTGGATGCCCCAGCCCTGGCAGTGGTCAAAGCCAGGTTAGATAAGGCTTTGAGGAACGTGGTCTAGTGAGAGGTGTCCTGTCCATGGCAGGGGCATTGGGACTGGATGGTCTGTAAGGTCCATTCCAACCCCATAACATTCTATGATTCTATGAAGAATTTCAAGCAAAGAGGAAACCCAAGGATGGGCGTTGATCTTTGCAGCTACTCAGCCTCCTCTCAGACAGTCCAGTAACAACACTCACAGGTGACTTCCATGTTTCCCTGCCCATTCTTGAGGTGAGGAGTTATGAGGGACTTCCCAGCAGTGCTGGGTCTGTCAGCCTGTTGCAGACCAGCAAGAAAAGGTGGTCTGAAGTACTTAAAATTCAGCAAGATAGCCCTAATCAAAGCTGTCCTTGGAAGAGTGAGCCTGGTGACAGATGTTGCACTTAAGGGGTTGTTGCAGTTAAAGGCAGATGAGCAGATCCTTCAGTGTGGCAGCCTGTCCTGCACACACAAGTGAGAATTTTAATGTGTCCTCCACTAGAGCACAGCATGGGATTGTAGAAGTCCATGTGTCCCTGGGAAAGACAAAGCTATAGGGTTTCACAGGTTGTTTTTCCTGGGAAGCTGGCATTTAACAGCATAACTCTCTGCTCAGGTATGGCATCAGGAACCGGGACGAGGTCAGCTTCATAAAGAAGCTTCGGAAGTAACCTGTGGGGTAAGTCCTGAATACCCATTAAGAGCTCCCAGTTCCTCATCTTCCCCAGGCCATGGTGTTGAGGCTCAGATCTGATGCTGCTGCTCTCTGCTGGCTGGCAGAGTATTTCTGAATGTCTGCACGAGGCTGGGGCCTGTTTCCAGGTCCTGGTAGTGTTGCTTGTACTCCTCTCAGGGCAGGGAATGACAATCCAGGTAACATACACTGGGAGCAGCAGCAGGAATAACTGACTCTATGTTTAGACTCTTAGTCTGCTTCTAGATTGTCTTGAGACTCATTTAACACCGTGGTCCTTTGCTGCTGTGATTGCTTCTAGGACCTTGCTTTCTTTTAAGCTTTTTAAATGTCTGGAAATCATTGTCAGGAGTGTGGCTGCATTTCTAACTCATGCAGACATATTTCTGGTATTAACACTGCTATTTTGAGAAAGTTGTGCACACAAACACAAGATGTGGCCAAGACTCTTAGGCTTAGTAAGTTTTAAATTACGCTTTTAAAAATGGTCACAGTGGCTGAAGAACAGGGATAAGAGCAGCTTGTCCAAAGCCTTGTGTTGTTTCGCTGCTCCAAGTAGCTGGGTTAAAAACTGTTCCTTTTTGACCACAGTTACCTTATTTCTTCTTTCAACACTGCCATATTTTCAAGATCAGTGTAATAAAATGTGTGCCCTAACAACAGCCACCTGCTCCAGGGTGCCTGTGACCAGCAGTCACCTCTGGCACTGGCTGATCCCTCCTGAACCATCATGGCAGTGTGATGAGAAGCATGCAGTAATTATTGTTACTGACAAATATGTTCTTTCTCAAACAGAAAGAGCAGAGAATCCAGTCCTACCAAAACCAGACTGTGGATTCAGCACTTTCCTGGAGGAAAAGGTTGTCACATTTCAAAGAGGAACAAACTCAGTTGACTGGACATTCTCACGTTTTTTACAGTTGCTGTTTGGGGTGTTTGCCTCTGAGCTGTATGTGAATTCATTCCAGGGATTAAAGAAACCCTCTCATTTTCTGAGGATTTTCAGGCCCTTATTTTCAGCTGCAGATCTGTATTTGGCAGGTTTGGGTGCTCCACAGGGTACATGAAACAGCACAAGGGAGATTAAATAACAAAGGTAGGCACAGACTACTTAGAACGATTCACAGTAGCTAAAACGCTACCTCACTGTTTAATCACCACCTTAGCAGTAGTAAACAACTCTGGTTAAAAATGTAGTATTGAAACTAGTGTAATAAAAATAATGGCAGCAGAAAAGGTTCAATACAATTGAACAAGGCACAAACGTTCTGTTTTTCAGAGTCTTCTGAGATAAGGCAAACCATGCCTGCCAAGTGCTAAGGAGACAGTTTAAATTAACCACGGGCAGGGTTAGAAGTGTCATTGGATTAGAGGCTTTGTCCCCATGGAACTGGCACAGCAAATGCAAAGACAGTCCATCTCCAGGGCCTGCTCGAGAAGCCAGTCTTTGCTGTCAGTGGAGCTGTGCATCCAGGTCGTACTTCTCGCAGAATTTGTCTGTGAAGGGTATACAAGTGAGGAACTCGCACCACTCGCACTTGATGGGGTAGAAATAGAACAGAATCACCAGTCCTGAGAAGAGTGCAATGAAGATGAGCTGGAAAACTATAATTTGGCATCGTTTCCTATATAAATCAAACTTCCCAAAGCTAATGTAGGGCAGGAAGGCAAAGGAGAGGAAGAAACCACTGATAAATCCTGAAATATGAGCAAAATTATCGATCCAAGGCAGGAGGCCAAAGGCAAAAAGAAAGAGCACCACAGCCAGCAGCTTGAAGAAAGCCCTCCATGGGCGTGCCAGGATTTGCCAACTCTGGAAGAGCTCCACAAAGAGACAGGCCAGAATTCCAAACTGGGATCCTGCAGGGCCAACCTGCAGAAGAAGAGCATTACAGATAATGTCAGGCTCATGCCACCGGCCTGGCCTCTGCAGCCAGCTCCAGGAATCAGTTACTTCTTACTCAATTCCTGTTCAGTGGTTCTTGGCAAAGAGACTCTGCAACTTCATCCATATAATGGGGTGCCAAGAGTAAAGGGTCCTGGTTGGATTTAGGATCAAAGTGTGAGGCCAGAACAGACTAAAAAGGGCAGATCTGGTTCAAGTTGCCAGAGGGGAGAAACCCTTGAAGGCAATCTCCTGGCTCCCCCCACCCACCATGTAGTTTTCCTTACGAAAGGAGCTGAAAGGCAGTCCTGCAGGTCCAGCCGTGCAGTGTCCTGTGGGCAAGGGGAGCTCTGCTCTTTGCCACTCATGTGGAGAGTGTCTGACACCAGGTACAGCGCTTGATTCCCAGCGTGCCTGGGGCCTCTCTCACCGCATGGGTGGACAGTCCCCCATCTGTGAGGAGAGGCAGCCTTTCCCCTGCAGCCAGTCCAGGCCAGTCACTTGGGAAGCCCATGGTACCCCAGGGATGTTGCTGCTCAGCAGTTAAATGATGGTGTGGTGCCACCTTCGAGCTACCAGTGTCAAGGCTGCAGTGGTGAGCCCAGCTCTGGTGGCTCTGCCTCAGCCACAGAGGCAGAGGCACATAGAGAAGGGCTGTGCTCAGGGCAAGTTACCAGGAATCTGGGCTGCAGGAGACCCACCTCTGCTCTGTAGGGTAGAAATATTGCACTGGCAAGGTTTCCAGTGATGCCACTGAGAAGGTAGATGATAGAGATGCGGTGCCATCCTGCCAGCTTCTCTAGGTCCCGCAGGATCGTCATTTGGAAACAGACTGAAACCAGACAGTGCAGGATCCTGCCAAGTGCAGAGTACAGGACCTGAAGCAGCAGCCACTGAAGTCATCCCTGTGCTCATGCTCAGTCCCCAGCCTTGCTGAGAGTTCCTGCTCTGGCCTTACCCAGAGCTAATCCCTCCCAATAAACACAGAATGGCAAGAGCGATTGGCTGAGAGCACAGCTCAGCGTCCCTGTGTCCCCCCATGAGGGACAGCCACAGCAACCCTCACAGCAATCCCTGGGCTGAGAGGGCCCCACCCCAGTAGTGGAAGTTTTACTCTCTGCTTACCCAGCATGGAGGAAAAGCGAGAGCCAGAGGCGGTAGAACTGGTCAGGGACTTCTGGATTTAAGAAAGGAAGGAGCCCACACACATCATCCATGCAGTGCACCTAGGGCAGAAGTGAGTGTTGAGAGGGGCCCTTTTCCAAGCCCAGGGCAGGCTGCAGATAGCTCTGGAAGAGGGGCTTCCCTCCCACTTCTCTGTTGAAACAAGTCCCAGGCCTTGTCTCCAACACGAATTTACAGGGTCACATCCTTTCCCTGTGGCAGCTTTAAGCCCTCATTTTTCACCCCAGCACCCAGAGCTGAGGCATCTGCTCACCCACGGAGCAGACTGCAGATCCTTTTCCCACTGCTTTCACAGTGGTCCTTGCTGGGCTTTCACAGCTGCCAGCCCGAGTCCCAAACTGGCCCCAAAGGGGGACACATGCAGCCAGCTCTGCCACTCCAGTCAGGAGCAGCAGCTTCCCCCAGGCTCAGGGTGGGACAGGACACAGGACTCCCACCTACTCTGCAGCACTGCCACCCCAGATCCTGCCAAGCTGCTGAGGGCACCTGGAGGGAGAAGGGCACCCATAAAACCCCCAGCTGCACCCTTACCTGAGAGCAAAGCGTGGCCTCCTCATGGAAATAGCCCCGCATAAATTCACAATACTCCCGGGAGGTTATTTCACACCTGCAGGAGGCACAAGTCGCACATGGAAAGCACAATGGATCATTCCTGTGCCCTCCCAGGCCACCCACTGTCCTTGTCTCATCCCATTAATGAAAACTGATGCCTTCAGCTGCCCCTGACAGGCTGTAGAGTCTCAGCAAAGGCACAAACACATTCCCATTTGAGCTCAGTGCCTCTCCACACACCCCTCCTGCTTCTCTCCTCCAGGAAAGCCTCCACAGACCTGCATGCCAGGGCTCCAAGGCAGGTCCTAAAGCTGCTGTTTAGAACTGGGAAGAACCACCAGAGCCTGGGGAAGCTGTGTCTTAGGCTGAGGGAGTCTGGTGCCTCTGCAGCTGGCAGAGGGGAAGGTGGGACTATGCCAAGAGTATCCCAGTCACGACTTTCAGGGACAGCAAAACTCCTTGGGGCAGAACACATTTTTCTCCCTAGCAGGGAAAGCCAAGCCCAATCCCTGGGTTATTACTCAAGCTCAGGGATAGCATGAGAAAACCAGCATCTTCCTCTTTTGCAAACCCAGAGTGGGTCATTTCCTGGCATCTCCTTTGAGTGCCCAGGGACCGTAGGCTAGGGACAATGGAGCCTGGCCATTCCTAAGCAAAAGTGCAGGACTCTCCAGCAGAACTGTTCCGTCCCTCCAAACTGGTATCCAAATCCCTCCATACTACAGGACCAGCTGAGTGAGATACCCTACTGTGCCACAGACTCAGGCTGGCTGTTAACTCCTGCTCATCCCAGACTCCTGCTCCATCTGGGAGAACTGTCATGGCTGTCTTATCAATTGCCCTTCCCAGCAGGGCTCTGGACTGTGTGTGGAAAGGACAAGGAGGGTAGATGGCTGTGTCTACAACCTGAAAAGGCCCCGTGTCTCACCCCAACACCCAGCCCCTCCATTCAGGTAAAACTCACTACCTTCCCTTGGTCCCAATGCAGCAGGGCCGGCCTGTAATCACACAGTCCATGTGGAGGTGGTTGGTGTAATTCCCAGCACTGTTTTTTGTGCAGATCTGGAAAACAACAACAGGCTGCAGTCAGACAGCCACAGCTTTGCTCGCTGGCTGGGTAAAATCAAAACAGCCTCTTGGGAAGAAGCCAGATTTCAGACACAGCTCCCTCTGACAGCAGGATAGTGCCTGATACTCCATCTGCCTGAGCATCAACTGACACCTCCTCTCCAGCCCGAGGCTGAGTTAGCTTCCATCTCCCTGTTACCCTGACAGGATCCAGGGCTTTAGCTGGCACAGAACAACTTTTGTTATTGGAGGGCTTTGAGCCTTGGCTGGGCAGAGCACAGCCGCCCTGAGCTGGTGTTTGTGACAAGCAGCAGAAGCTGCACCAGAGGCCCTGCCCTCCCACCAGCACAGCTGAGGCTCTGCACAGTGGGATGCAAATGCCACACTGCAGCTGCCCATGCAGGCCCTGCACCTCTGGCCATGCTCACCGGCCACTTGGTGATGTCATCTGGCCACTCGTGGGGCTCCATTGAGGCTGGCTGCTCACACACCCTGCAGCAACAAAGCATATATCAGCCTGAGAAATACCCTTCCCCAGCGCCAGGTAGGATTTCCACACTCTGCCTGTGCCCAGGCTGCCATTCCACAGCTCCCTGTGTCCCTGGGAAGTGACAATGACACACTAGACCAGATGAGCCAAGGCCATGCTGGTCAAAGCCTCAGCCTCCTTCCAGCAGAGATCACAAAGGCAGTGAGCACACAGCTGCCCAGCAACAAACTGGATCCTTTCCAGGTGGACACACCCCAAGGGCAGGAATTCAGCTGGTTTCAGCTCTGCATTAGCTTGCAGTGACTGTGTGCCAGGGCACCAGCTGGCTGGGCTCCTGGACAGAGGTGTGCTAGGCTCATGACTGCTGCACCCCAATCAGGGAGCTGTGCAGGGAGCAGGTGAGGAGGGAGAGAGGGTTGAGGAAGGCACCCACAGCTCACAACAGGCCGCTGTTCAGGTGGGCAACCCACAACAGAGACCAGGGCCTAGCAGAAGTATGATCACACCCTGCATCAGCCTCCCCTGCCATGTAGGGACATCACTGCCCCACACCCCTCCAAAGCAGCTGCTGCCTCATCCAGCAATCCACTGGCCTGGGACTGACTCTACAGCAGCCCTGTCTCCCCAAGGATGGCAGCTGGGCCAGGCAGGACCTACCTGGGGTCCTGATGACAAACAGAGCCAAACTGCCTCTTGTTTCCGGCCAGCATCGGTGTGCTGGGGTGATGGGGCCACTTCACCCACACAGCCAGAGTGGACTGCAGGAGAGAGGAGGGATGTCACCACAAAGCCCAGAGAAAGAAGCATCAGCAGAAGTGGCGCTGAGCCTGCAGGGCTGGCAGGAAAAGGGCCATGGCACTCACTGAGCACTCCTCTTCCGAGGTCTGCACACAGCCTGACTTGTCGTTGCGCACGCAGCACGCCGAGTGCTTCTCCTTCTCCCGCTTGGCGCTGATGAAGCTGTGCACCTGCTGGTCCTGCCTCATGCACGGGGAGAACTTGGCCCCCAGGTGGATCAGGGCCTCCTGGCAGAGATGGGAACACTCAGCTCAGCCAAGGGGCAGGCAGCGATTGCCTGGGCAGAGCAGGCTGGGGGAACTGCTAGGGGTACCCCTATCCAGACTCAAGGGTCAGGGACAAGTCCTACATGATGAAGGCCAACACACACCACGCTCATTCTCTGTATTTGCTTTGGAGACAGGTCCAGAACAAAAGTTCAGAGATTTCTTTGCCCGTAGGCCCAGAAAGGCCAGCACTACGGCTGGGAAAGAAAACTTTTGTGACGTTTCCTCTTCATTTTTGTCTTTCCCAGGGGGAATGGCATCAGGAAAGCTGTCACACACCATACAACTCCTGCATTTTTTCTAACCCCATGCTCGTCTTTGTAGGAACTGCGTGCAAAGCAGAAAAGCCAAGGTCCATCCCAACCTCCAGGCACCCCATTCTGCAGAGTAGTTGGGGCTGGGAGCACTGCTGCTCCTGACAGTGACAGCAGATCCCTGAGCTCCAAGCAGCAGAGGGCTCTGGTCCATGAGGTGGCACAGCTGCAGCACACAGTCCCCCATCCACCCACTAACAGTCCCACCAATGGCACTCACTGAGCTGGGGCCGATCCAGAAGTTTTCCTGCTGAACATATTTGACATTTTCATAAACCCCTCTGTTTCGCAAGACCTACAAGGAGAGAAAGCAAGAGCCCTGTGAGCTCCAGCCTCAAGGGTCAGCAGGGCAAGCAGCAGAGAGTGGTGAAAACAGCCCTCAGGATGAACAGGAGTCCCCACAGCCAATGATGCGGCCCACAGCTCTCTCCAACTGGTCTTCTGCAGGATCACATGTAAAGCCCCATCAAGACGTGGGCACCTTCATGTTAAGGCTTCATTTAAAATGTCTATCTCTGGCTTCTTTAACTTCCAAGAAATCCCAGCGCCTGGAGTCCTTGGAGTGGCCTGAGCCTGCATAAAGCTCCACACAGCTGAGGAACACAGGCAGCACCCACAGGCAGGGCAGGCCCAGGGTCTGGTGGCAGTGCTCTGAAAGCTGTCACGGCCCCCCAGGGCATCTCCTGCATGGAGCAGGGACATGGCTGTAGAGATACCTGTACCCCAGGAACCTTTAACAATGTGTGAGAAGGCTACATACAGCTTCAAGATCAGGTCCCAAAGCCAGAGAAGCCAGTTTTGCTCCTGGCAGAAGTAAAATCCTGCAACTGTTGCAAAAACTTAGCTCAGGTTTGAAGTATTTCCCTGCAGTGATCATCCTTCTGGTCTCCACCAGGAGGGGAACAAGCTGTTTGGAAGGGCTGCCAGCACAGCCACCATGCTTTGTGTCAGATATAATCTGACATCAGGAGAAAGGTGGCTGCAGGAGGGAGAGAACGTGGTGTGGGGGCTCCCAGAGACCCTCCAGGCAGCCCCCAGGGCTGGACAGCCGGCACCCAGCCAAGAAGGCAAGGAGCCAGTATGCTGTGACACAGCAGCTGAGGGCTGAAACTCAATCACACTGCAGGCAAGTCAGGGGGATTCACTTACTGAATCAACAGTTTCATGTTGTGAGAACCCCACAGGGGCGATGCCATAGATGCACACAGCAAGGATGGTGATGAGTGAATGCACAAAGGTGACCCAGTAAGTGAAGAAAGGCCTGGATGGAGGGAAGGGGAAAGGATCAGAGGCAGAAACACAGGCATATTACATCTGCTAACAGAACAGAGAGAGGAAAAGCTGCTCTTTTCCCCCAGAAACCTTGCCAAAATCTGGGGTACATGGCCAGGATCACCTAGGAGTGCGCAGGACAGGATGGAGTGACTGAAGGTCTTACTGGCAGACAGAACCTGTTTACTCTGACTCCCCCATTACACTGGACAACCACCCTTTCCCAAGAAAACATCCATGAGAACACCAAAGCCTGACCGAACTGTGCTGCGTGTCTGAAACAATGACTCTAGGGGAATACTCAGAGGCAGGAATAGCTGAGCCTTGCTGTTCACCACAGGACAGCGGTGGTGGCACAGAGACCTGCAGTCCCTCCAGGTAGCATGTGGGAACTGAAAAAGCAGAGGACTTTCACAGCGTTGCAATAAGCTTACATAAAGGTTTGAAACAGAGTTGAATTTCAATAATAATGAATTTTAAACGATGAATAAATATAACTATAACTATAAATTAAATAAAAACTTGTTGAAGACCTTGCAGTCACCCTATCCCACCATTAGTGATTAGATCCAGCAGTAGCAGAGATACACACCATGAGGAGCTGGGTGAGGTCCCAGTGCACAGTGACACAAAGACACTGCTGTCAGCTGCAGCTGGCTCTGTACTCCAAGGGACAAAGATAGGGACAAAGCAGCACCCAGTGGGTGAGCCCCCGAGGGCCAGCAGTAATGCCTCGCTCAGCAGTTGGGCTGGGAACCCCTCCAAGCACAGCTCTCACCTGTGGTCATCCATGTCCTCAATCTGCCGTTTGACGTAGCTGTCGATGCGTTTGCGGTAGGTCCTGTTGGTCAGCTTGCCCACCATGCCCAGCCCGTAGGGCCTCTTCTCCTTGGCAAAGAGCTTCCTCACGGGCACGGCAATGCGCTGGCCTCGCTTCTGCGGGCTCACGCTCACCACCTCCTGCCGCAAGCGCACCTTGGGCTGTGCCAGGCCCCCGTCCTTCTGCTTCCTCCAGCCTCGCTCCAGGGGGCTGAAATCAAAAACAGGACAACCATAGAGACCAGCCCTTCCGTGCTCTTTGGTGGCAGCAGAGCCTCTGTCCGTCCCACACCCTGCAGGCTGGAGGCAGCTGATGGCAGACAAGGTGCCCCGAAGTGGGAGCTGTATTTCAAAGGGTTACACACAGGCAGTAAATGAAAGCACAGAAGTGGCAGAAAGCGCAGCAAACACGCAGGAAGTGGCACAAGGCAGCTGTGCCAAACTAAGCCCCACCACTGGGAAGCTCTCGAGGCTTTAAAGTGTTTCAGCAACAGCCTGAAACGGGGAGGCTGCAACAGGCACCTCTGCAGCCTCAGGCACATCTACTTCCTCCCCTACTTCAATCCTCTTACACTGCCCTCTGCTATGAAATGGAAGTGGAGTTTAGCCCAGCAGTGGAAATACCCACCTTTAAATGTCACTTCAGTGTCTCATTTCAATGTGACTGAACTGGCAAATTGGACAAAAGTGAATTGAAGCACCTTCTCAGACCAAGAAAGTGGCACTGTCACATGCTGCAAGCTGTACCAGCTACCTCTCACAATCTCTCTTCCATTCCTCCCTTATTTGTACCAATGTGTGCATTTTTCAGAATCAAAAAAAGCAGGCTTCAACAACACAATAAAAATCCCAAGCATCCCAAGATAAAAGACGATTTTTTTGTTAAAATATTTCTGATGAACATTGCACAGGTTACTGATGAATAATACCTACTTCTTAAGTCTCCATCACATCCAGATAGTTTTGTATTTCCTTGCTCTTAGCAGTGCGAAGGTCACATTTACAGCACCCAGATCTGACCAAAAAAACCCAACTACCTCCCATTTCACGCTCCTCACTGCCTGGCACTGTAGTAGGCATGCTCCCAACATGTGCTCTAGTCCAGTGTACCTCCTCTGGCTTCCTAAATGTCCCACTCTGCACAAAGACAGTGCTTGTCAGAAGTGCTGAGAGAAAACAGCCAACAGTCTTTCTTTGAAAGATGACTAGAGTACCTGGAGAGATCATGACAGCTCTGAAGTACGGGCAAGCAGCAGCGTAAGAGAGAATCTGAACCTCTGTAGCCAAAATACTGCTGGAAACTTCAGCTCTTTTCATACTGCACCTTGCAGAAGATGCATTTGGCTATCCCAGCTTCCCCTTGGGAAGTCCTTCTCCAGCGGGAGGTGCAGATTCCACTGCAGCCTGCTCTTGCCCAAGAGGTCAAGTGGTTTCTGTGCCGCTTCCAGGTATTTCCAGTGCTGGAAATCTCCCCGTGCCCAAACAAACACCTCACCATGTGAAAGGACACCCAACTGCGACTCTGATAGCAGCTCCCTGAAGTGTGAAACAAATGTATTTTCCTCAATAAATTAAACTATTTAAGGAGATTCAAAGGGAGCCAAGAAGACTGAAACCATCTCAGAGGAGTGACAACAAACTCCCACCGTTTGCGCTTCCCCTTATGTTAAACTGAGTCAAGTTCTTGGAAACACTTGAAGGGAAAGTGCCAACACAGCAAGACAGGCTGAGAGCAGGAGAACCACAACAAGGACCTCCCTGTCTGCTCCATGTTCACACCCAGCAGAGCCCTCTGCTGGGGTGAGCTGACTCGGACGCAACACAGAGCAATTACTCAGTACCAGTTACTCAGGTGGAAAAAATCCAGGCATACAGTACAGCACCACCCACATATTTGTAGGGCTCTCAGCATCAGTGCCCCACCTTTCTCTCATTTCAAGTGAGGAATGCAGCCGAGCTCGACACTCTGCAATGCTTCACCGCTCCTTGGGCCATGACAACAGTTACTGGTGACTGTGGCAATGATAACAGCTTTCTCACTTTGCCATGCTCTCCATAGCCAAAGGCTGGGCCCTCAGCATCCTCACAGCTGATTTAAAGTGTCTTTCGCTTCCTCAAGGTATGATACAATCTCTGAAACATATTAGTATGGAGCTGGAGATGCTGGAGTGACTGCAGAAGTGGCCTCAGAGTCACCTTTTATATTGCATGGGCAGCTGGGGCAGGAGATCTTCAGCTGGATTTAAAGAAAACCCATCACTGCACTGCTCTGAGCTCTGCACCAGTCACCCACAGCACTCAGATCTTGGCTTCCTCCACGCAGGAGGCCCCGCTCCAAATGGGTTGGCTACCCCATGTTAGGCTTTGGCAGCTGCCATGAAGATACTCACAGTAATAAGTGGCTTCTTTCAAGCTCATTTTTGTCCAAGGCACCTCCTGTGAGATCTGTCTGATCTGGAGGTTTCACCTCAGCATCTTTGATTGCAGCTTCTGATGGCGATTCGAACACTTCATCCGGGTAAGTAGAGAGCTCCTCCTGAAGGACTCCTTCCTGGGCAGAGAGACAGCAGTCCCATCAGAAGAAGCCAACATCCCATTTGAGACAGCAGCCCTGGCAGAAAGCAGCGCTGCTCACAGCAACACACAGTCCTGCCAGAAGCAGAGCCCTGCTCTGCCTCTGGGCCAGCACCATACCAGACCGGCCCCTCACCCGAGCGAAGAAGGAAGTGTCGAGCTCATCTGGGAAATCCACCGTGTCCTCCTCCAGGAAGCTGGCAGGGGTGAAGCTGCGCCGCTGGGCCCTCCTCAGGGTGCTGTCCTTCACAGAGCGGCCCTGCAGCCAGGGACAGGGGCATAGAGGCACTGCCAGAAACCTGAAACCCCTGCTCACAAACCCACCCCAGCCAGTGCACAGGGAGCCCAAGTGCTGAACTTAGTTCGTGCTTGTGGATGGAGCACAGCAGAGGAGATGGGTGACACCTTTCTGGTGAGATACACAGCTGTCACCCCACGGCACCCACCTCCAGGCTTGCCATGTGCTCCTCTATCACATATTGTACAATGAGTCTGACCAAACCACAGTGATGGCTGCTACTGGACGCAGCAAAAAACATCACTGAGCCCAGGAAAACAGGCACAAGGCAAGATGAAGAGACCTGTATAGCAAGAGCCTCAGGTATTTCTGCTCTTCCATGGCTGCTTACCAGGTGCAGACGGACCACTCAAAGGTCCAGACAGGCTGAACTGGGCCTGCTAGAATGCTCTGAGGCTGCTGACTGTGGGAATCAAAGTCCCCAGGCCAATAAAGACAAGGCAAGACCTGCACCAAAACTGAACCACCCTCCCTGCTTTCTTGCCAATCCTGCCTCCTGTACACATGGCTGAAACACAACAGGAGCTGACTTCATTCCCTCCCCTCCACCACAGCTATCCCCATCCTCTCTGCTGAGCAGCTCCTTGCCTTGCACCCATCTCCCAGGGCAAACACCTGGCCCGTGCCCTGGCGCAGGCAGTACCTTCACCAGCGCGGCGGCCGCTCGGAAGCTCATTTTGGCCACGGACTCGCGCTTGCGGCGCCGCGGGAGGCGGTTGAAGCCCGAGCGGGAGCTGGTGAAGGAGCAGAGGGACGTGGCCCCCGGCGTGATGGGCGTGTGGGGGATGCTGCAGCCGTCTGTGTCCTCGGCCATCCGGAACGCTCGTCCCCGGGCCAGCGGGTCGATGATCTGCCAAGAGGAGCAGCCCATCAGTCCATCCACCCCCAAACCCTTCCCAAAGCCTCCTCTCTCCTCCTGAGACCATGACGGGGGACTGGCTCCTGGGATTGACCAAGAACGAGGCTGCAGGGATCAATAAGCAATTCTACAATAGGGAGATAAGGAATTGCCTATTGGTTTTTTTTCTCTTTTGTTAGTTTTGACTATTGTCAACCAGTCTGTCTCAGTATCTCACATAAGACTCCAAACCTCCTCCAGCCCTTCCTAAGCTCTTGGTTTCATTGTCTCCCATGCCAATGAGCTCAACAGTCAGAGAATGTGAATAGGAGTTTGAGAAACCCCTGAAAACAGAAATGTTCTTTCTTCAGCTAGTTTCCTTCCTGATACTGGACAGCCCAGGACTTAAGCAGTTTCCTGTTATCCTGTTGAAACTTTACTGTATATTTACATCTGCTTCCATTAATTAAGTTTAACAGCTGGATAAAGCAGGCAAGCTTCCAGGAGCTGCAAGTCCTTCTTTGGGACTCCTCAGGCCAATGCTCTCACTTATTCCAAACATACGAATCAACATAATAAAAATATTGCCTTCAGCTACAAACCTTGCCTCTGTCCTTACATCATCACAGCTGTGGTTTCCATAAGACCTCTGTGCTTTATCCCAAGATTTTACGAGCTTTTTTAATCCACAGTTGCACACTCAACAGGAAGCTTAATGGGCTCACACCTACTGACACCATGTTCTGATTTAATGTAGCCCACACAGAGCTCAATAATATTCCTAAGTCTCCTCTGACCAAAGATTAGGTGCAAGACATTTAACAGGAAAGAGGACAACAAGGTGAAATGTGATTGAAAAATGCACAACATTCTCCTTTGCTTTAGTGATGCCACCAGGCGGCAGGTCACAGACTGACCTGCTTTGGAAGGAATTGTTTTCCCACTCACCCAGTGGTGCTCACTAAAGCACAGTCATCAACCACACCAATTATTGTCGCTGAGTGGAGCAGTGGGAAGAGCTGGATATTGTGGTTCGTTCTGGTTACTGGATGTGCTCATCTGGGCCCTGCCCCCTTGCGTCACGCTTAAAGGTAACGAGCAGCAGGTAGCACCAAACCCAGGTGCCCTTTGCAGGCACTCAAAACCACTTCTGAGGATCCATGAGCAGAGCTGTAGCACCACTGATACAAGAGACAATTCTCAAAGTCCTAAAACATAATGAGGTTTCTATGGGGACAGTAGCTATGCTACAGCCTGCATTCTGCTTGGGGCAGGGCAAATGTCCCCAGTGATTCCAGCCCTGGTACTGTACATTTGGGTCCAACGTAGTGGCTACACTGGGTACAACATAATTGTGTCCTTGCAAAATGGCAGCAGGAAGCCTGAGCTGAGAGCTCCTGGACATGCTGCACACCCCTGATCACCACAGTCACAGTGTGGCAAACACGGCTCCAAGCCACCAGCACAGGTGAGGGACCTCAGCCAACGAGAGCCGAGAGAGGCTGCTGGAGAGAGAGCTGCCAAACCGTACCTGGGACGTGACAAGTGTCCGAGCACAGAGCCCAGACGTGTCAAGGCAGAGCTCAGCCCACAGACAGGTCACAGCTGCCAACGTGGTGAACACACCAAGCAGGGAACTCAGCGATGGCCTTGCCTCTGTCCCAGGTTACTCACCTTCTGCATGCCCAGCTGGCAGGGTCCCACGTAGAGCGGAGGAGGGGTCTCTGTGCTTGTCAGAGAAATATTGTCCTGACTGGGCAAGTCCATCTCCCGGATGACCTGAGGCTTGAGCTTCCCATAGCGCAGGCTGCAGTGGCGGAGGCTCTTCCTCTGCCATTTCTGAGTGGCATCGCTGTCTTTGCTCACCCCAAACCAGTCTGCCGTGCCTCTGAAAGATGCCAGCAGACAAGTGCTAAGAAGAAGGATGTTTGCTTGGACTATGCACGTGAAAAGACAAAGCCCAGGTGGTCACTTCCAGCCCACCCCAATTCAAAGAAAGAACTCTTCCCCAGGAGCATCTTGCAGCTTGTCCTCAGCTGGTTTTAGCAACCTGGCAGATGCTGGCCAGAAATGTTTGACCGTCAACAGCATTCTGTCTCTTAAGACAGAAGAAAAATTACAGGAGATATTCACTGTGGGTAAAGGACAGCTTATTCTGACTTTTTCTAAAAATAAAGGAAAAGAAATGGTACAGAAATTCAGAAAATAACTTGGTGAAAGGGGTTTTTTTTCTCTTTAAAAACCATCTATTGCAAATACTTACCATCTTCAGGCCAGCTCTAGGTCCCCATTGTGAGACTGTACTGTTTCATAGCTCTGTAACTTCTCCCAAATGCCACCAGAAATCACTCTTCTTTCCCAGCCTCCCCTCCACACTCCCAGAATCTCCCTAACTTCTCCATTTCATATTGTAGGATTTCTAACCTCCTCAAGGGTAGCATTAACAGGAAAACTTGCTGCAGTTCTGGTCTCTGCAAAGGCAGACACACACAGTTCTAAGCTGCTGGTTGCAGAAGCAGGAGCACAAGGTTGCAGCCACGAGGCAGGTTTGCTGCCAAGTGGCTGCTGCCACAGAAGAGCAGTGGATCAGAAGCAAAATCCCAAGGAAGGCAGGGAGGGATCAGGATAAGTCAGACTAAAAGCCTATATCAAATCCTGCAGGACAGCTGGTACAGTAAACTTACAGGGGGCATGGCAGCCCTGCCAAGCATTTCCCACCATGGCTAATCCATCCTCAGAAGATGACAAGCTGTCTCAGCCTACAGCTGACTGGCTCAGGTGTCTGAAAGTCTTTCCAAACCAAACCTAAACCCCTGGCCTCAGCCCCCCTGCTCAGGGGTAGGATCTCCAGCTGCTGAGAAGCAAGACCTCACAGATCACAAAGGGAGCATTAAAATACACACTGGAGTAAAGGCTGGGATAAATCTAGAATTAGGCCACACAGGGGGACTGAGACGGTGCACTGGAGATAGGAAACTAGTCCTGTGGTTTTGCATCCTTCCAAGCAAAACCCCCATCAACCAACAGGTGAGGGTGCTCTGCCACCATGTCAAAAGGTGTGTCTGAAATCCACAGCCTTCCTGGCTAAAATCTTCCACATGCGACCACCACGCATTTTCCTCAGCCCTCCCTGTTCTCACAATGATATAGAACAGACCCTTCAGAGGTCATGTGGGCCACTGCTGGAATTCACCTGACCTCACTGACCCAAATGCCACCAGCAAGTCAACGTGCCAACCTTTGGAGATAGGGCTGTGAGAAAATCTTGGGACACCTCTGTCCTCCCACAGACCCACATCTCCTTGAAGCAATCTTCCTCTCCATCCAGAGCAAAGGCCCAGGGCCAGCCCCTGCCATGACAGACTCACCAAGCCTATAGCACAGAGGTCAAGTTGCCAGCTGCTCTGGCACAGCACACACCACAGAACACTCTGACAACTCAGAGGGCTCCCCACAGACTGTAACCAGTATTTCCACTGCAAAGGTGACAAGCCTTTACACAGGGCCTCAAAGAGAGAGGGGATGGGGGTCATTTGGGCTCATATGAGCCTGCTGAGGAATGGCACCACCAGCAGTCTCAGAGCTCTACAAAACTGTGCTCCCACTAGTCTGGAAGGACAAGCACCACCACAGCTGTTGGCACTGTATGGAACACTCAGACTCCCAGAGACCACTGCTGTGCCAGGGTCAGGGGCAAAGAGCTGTCCCGCTCCCTGATCATAGCCAAAATTGTCCACTAAAGAGTTTAGGACATCTGGGGCAGCCTGAAGATGCTGCATGCCTGTGTTCAGCTGGGGAACTCCATCACATCCTATGGAGTCCCCAAGGCACTGTAACAACCAACATCAGAGTCAGCTGTCACTCAGCTGTCATGATGAGCCAAGCAGCCCTGAAAGCCCAAGGCCAAACACAAGCCGCCCCAAAGGTGGTCACAGTGCCAGAGTGGCAGCTGGCCAAGGGTAGCATTGAGGATGGCAGGACAGGAATACAGGGCATTAGGTCCAGCTCCCGCCATGCACAAAGTCACACTGTCTGATTTAAGTTTCCTGAGCTCCAGATTTGGGGTGATGGTCAATGGGCCGTTGTGCCCAGGACTCTTGGAGTGGCTCATCTCCTTGGTGCTAAGTAAACAAAGACCTCCACCTCAAAAAGAAGACAGTCACATTTGCATTAGAAAAAGCCATAATGTCAACAGGGAAAGAGTGGATGCTCTATTCCATTCACCAGCTCTGAGCCCCTCTG
This sequence comes from Acrocephalus scirpaceus scirpaceus, assembly GCA_910950805.1. Lineage (NCBI taxonomy): Eukaryota > Metazoa > Chordata > Aves > Passeriformes > Sylviidae > Acrocephalus > Acrocephalus scirpaceus. Next base: position 3,099,297 of record OU383786.1, on the reverse strand, counting down.
GACCAACAGGACAGTGTCTGTTTGGTGCTGCTTCCTCTCCTTCCCCTCTTGCCCCAAGAAGGCTTTGGGGCCAACATAAGCTGCACTGCTGCCAGCAAAGGCAGGCTGGGCTAAGGCTGCCATGGGGAGATATTCCAGCTATGGTGAACACCAGGAAGTTGACAGCTTGTTAGGAAAGGCAGGAGGGAGTGAGGCTGGCGGGTGGACAGCTTGTTAGTCCATGCTACTTATTGACAGCTGCCTACACATTTAGTAGGAGTGACAATTGTTTTTTGTTAGAGGCACACATGAACTTTCTCACTCTGCCTGTCTGTAGGCCTCTTGGACAGTCCTGGGAAGGCAATGTGATCTCAGCAACAGCCAGACTCTGTGCAGCTCACAACAGCCCTGGCACACACATGCAGGGGTGGGTTTCACACTCAGTGCTACCAGTACCTGAAAAACGATCGGGGCAGGGACTGCCGCTTTCTCAGGGAGCTCCTGCCCCCCCGGTGCCCACGAGCGGGCAGGGTCTGACTCCTTTGAAACCGAACCTGCCTGCTGCAAAGAAAAGAGAGCTGAGGGGAAGGAACCTCCAGGGCTGTGGAGAGGAGCAGTCACTGCATCTCCTTCCATAGCCCCATGGGCAGCAGTTGTGCCCCACTGCATGTGACAGTGGCCTTCAGCTGAGAGCACGTCCTAAGAGAAACAACCAAGCTCAAGCCACACAGCAGCATCTTTGAACCCAGGAGGCTGCTGAATCCTCTTGGTGCACCTGTGAGGTGTCTCACATTGCTCTGGAAGGTACCAGGAGTACTGCCATCCCCCTCAGCTCCCCCTCTAACACCTGCCTTCTTCAGCCCAGACACTGAGCTACAGATTCCACGGCTGGCTTTGGACACCAGTGTGAAACCATGGAGGTGTCAGCAGGCCGAGATATGATCTGCTTAGAGACAGGTGACTGCTGCCCTGACAGGATCCTGCCTAATGCACAAGTCTACCTGTGCCACATCTGCTGCCTTGCATGGACACCCTGGGAGACTGGAAATGGTGTTAGATGCTTTCACAGAAATCACTCCCATGCCTTCTTAGGGACTACACAGGCTTGACTTTATGTTCACGCTTCATCTGTGTCCTCCAGGGAAGATGGTATGGAGTCCTGCTGCAGTTTCACATTCTGTGCATTCTGAGGGCTGTGTTAAGCAGAAAACTTGGCAGTCAGCCTTCCTAGACTCACAAAACAAATCCCAAGACACAACTTAGGGATGTATTGTCCACATTCTCCACTGCATCCCTAGCTCAGCTAAATGGAAAACGGGTTTAGGCCTTGGTACTTTCCAGTTCCCTGGCCTTGTTTCTGATCCACTTATTTCATGCTTTTATTGCTAGGGTTGTGTAATGCGTGCATCTCCTGCAGTTCTGCTCCTTGTAAAGTCCTTCCCACAGTAAATTTGTCACAACAGCAGTTCACAGTTCCTCACTCCACTTCATACAAACTGCACATTGTGAGGACTTCTGGGGCCAGTTATCCTGGCCCTTCTACCCAATGCTTCTTGTCAGGACCTCCACAGCACACTCCTAGGATATCCCCTCATCCTTGATGTGTTCTTGCCTAATTGTTCTGGCAAGGAACATGTCAAGGGCAGGGAGGCAAGGGAAGAGACTGTGTAGGTGTGCCAGGACAGCCTCAGCAGACCCAGAGGCTGCCCAATGCCCTGACAAGTGCAGACGCTGCTTCACGGGCTCAGCCCTCCCAACCTCACAAGAAGCAGGATCAGAGTGGGCTGATGCAGGAGAGCTTCACCACCGAGGCAGCTGAGGAACATCTAAAGCAAAGGAAAACAGTGTGTGGGAGATCTCCCAGAGTTGGAAAGCTGCTCCTCTGTGAGTGGGTGAAGCCTGGCTGGATGAAATTACCCCGACCCATGGAGCTCCAGGGATGCTCCTGGGATCTGGGCAGGCCTGACACGCTGCCAGAGATAGAAGCGAGTCATCTCAGGAGAGAAGCTGGGAGAGCCACTCCCTCTGGGCAAACTGGGGTAAGCCTCTGCTATGGTGAGGGAAAAAGCATTCAACTCTGTGTGACCATATCTCAAGAGACTCCTAATGACAACTCTTTGTAGGAGTGGGATACAGGACCAGAGTAGCCTCTCTCTGCTCCCCACCACCCCTCAGAGCCATCTCAAGGACTTGCCAATGAACCAGTGCTGGGAGCCAAGCTGCTGAGAGCCCTTCACTGCTCTGATGGGCTTCTGCTTCCCCCAGCAACCACATGCTCTCAGACATTGCACCAAAGCACACCCAGCACACTCCATCTACAGTCACAGCTAAACATCAGGGCCTGAGACACCCTGTCACTGAGAAACAGCCCCCTTGGGGCATGGGGGCAGCCAAAACCTGTCTGTAAGTGGCAAAGACCATTCATTGTCCCAGTCACCAGCATCTTCCTCCCAGGACCTGTCTCCTCACGTACTATAGACAGGCTATACAGCACCACTGGGCTTCTATATTGGGGACCAACCTGCACCCACCCTTCCACAACCTCACAAGGTAATGAGAAAGCCACCCTAACCCTGCTGTGACAGGCAACTGGATGAGCAGAGAATCATGAATGCACAACTCCAGGATGGCACTGGATGGCAGAATGCACTGCAGCAGACTCCAGGAGCTCAGTGCCTCACCTCTTGATGGTCTGGGTGATGGAGGTCTGTCGTTGTAGCACCGGTCTCCTGGCGGGGTCGTGTGGCAGGGACGGCACGCGGCTGTTGTCGGCCGGCATGCTCACGCTCCGCAGGAACGCCTGGCGCCGCGTCGGCTGCCGAGGGAAGCACGAGGGAGTCAGAGCTCTGGGAGTCAGGATGTTAGCAATTCAACATGTACTGCAAGAGCTCCTGCAACACATCCTCCTGCCTGTTGTCTACCCAAATCATATTCTCCTAGACCACTTCACAAGGTCAAGAGAAGCACAGTCAGTGGGATCTGCTTCTTAAGTGGCTCTGGATCTGCACTAAAAGCCTGTGAGAGCTGTGGGTGGGTCTGTAGTTGCTGCCTGGTGCAGCCTAAGCAAGCTGGGAAAGGCTTTGTAACTGCTTGGGCACACTCACATGTCTTGGCAAAATGTCGCCTATCAAATGTGACACAACTCACCAGGCTGTTCTCAGCTCACACAACTGCCTCCCCAGGGCTGCTATGGATCACATTTTTATAAGCTAAGCAGAGACACCATCTCCCATTTGTAAAGGGCAGGCTAAGCAGACTGCCCTTCTGGCAAGTGAAGCTCTGATTGATCCTCTGGTCAGGCACTGTCTGTGCCTCAAGACTACTTCAGCCTCTCTAGCCCAGAAAGCTAATGATTTCCACTTACATTAACAGTTTTGATATCTTTTATGTAAAAGCAGTGCACAGACACTCCGGTTGTAATCCAGAGGAGCACAAAATGCACTCTTATCCTGACAGCTTGGGCTGTGCACACAAGACCCCAGAGACCATCACCTCCACAAGCTTCCATCACAAGCACAGAGGGTCTCTCTAGGTGCCCAGCTGGATTTAGAGATTCCAGATAAGGGAAGATCCATCAAAGCCTTAAATAATTCAGAATGTTTCAATATGCACGGGTAAAATTCTGAACTCCACTTCAGACTGACCCCCAAACTCTTTCCTTCCAAGGGAAGACCAGAACCATGATTTATCTGCCAGGAGCCATCACGTAAGTGAAATGCATTTGAGTGCCTGGATCACAGAATGCTGAAGAGAACACTTCTTGCTGTTCCAAGTGCAATAGAAGTTCCCTCTTAAGACAAGCTTGTCCTCAGCCCCCTCCAGAGAAGCTGCATAACCTTCCATTTCTCTAATGACTAAACTTCTTTTCACATAAGAGACTGAACCCAGGCCCTATACACACCCATGGAGCTGGGCAGCAAGAACCCTCTGGCTCTGCCTTCGGTGCACAAAGTCTCTGCTCCTGCAGCAAGGCCACACAAGCAGCCAGCAGTCATACCCAGGTCTCAGCCCTACAGCAGTTTTTAATACCTTGTAGGAGGTATTCCTGATATTCTTCCTATTCCCAGCACAAATAAGGGTGTTTAACTCTCATGATTTGCACAGTTCCTATTAACCTATCACCTCATCTCTACTTCAGCACTCCTCAATGTTATGTATTTCTCATCCCACATGGTCCTCTAATGTTCCTCATGCTGCTAACAGCTTCATGTTGCCAGTAACTGTTCTTTGCTGTTATGATGAAAGTCTGTCATTATCTTGGCTGTTCATAAGTCAGATTCATACTCTGCTTATTTCAGTACAAGCTCCAGCACTTCCAGGCCCTCATGCTTGTCTGGGAGTCAGGATGTTAGCAATTCAACATGTACTGCAAGAGCTCCTGCAAGTCCTCCAGTCCCCTTAAGAAATGCTTGTTTGCATATCTCACTCTCACATCCCAGCCAAGACACTTTAACAATGCCCACATCCAAACAGTCACATCCACTGATGCGAGCACATCAGCCACCCACCCTCATCCTTCCCACACCCCCTTCAAGGGGAGTAAATTACTGCTCATAAATTTACTCAAAGGCTCTGCCCCTTCTTATGTGGCCTCATGACTTGCCATCACACGCCAGCTTTCCCTCAACCAGGACTGATGGGGACCCCAGGCACAGGGATGCTCCCAGCACATCCCTTCCCAGCTCCACAGATCCTCCCTCCTCCCCAGTCTCTGTACCTGCACAGGCTGGGGGGGCTCTTCTGGCACAGGCATGGGCACCGGCACCGGGATGTCCAGTTTTAACCATGGTGGCTTCTTCCTCTGTAAACTGCTCGTGCTGTCGTGTCGCGCCTCCGACATCATCCCACGCTTGTCCTCAGGCCTAGGAGAGGGGAGACACCAAAGTCAGGAGGGAATCTGGCATCTCATCCTTCACAGCCCATGCTGACAGGGTGAGCAGAGAGTTCCCCTCCCGGCTGTGACTGATGGGCCCCAAGCCTCACGTGGGATGAATTCCCAAAGTGCCTCATGAGGGCTCAGCTTGTGCCCACGTTGGTCCTTCAGCACCTGACACTCAGAGGACACAGAACCTCAAGCCAGATACAGAGACTGCAGGCACAAGTTTGAGTCGCCTCCCATTAAGATTTTTGCTGAGACTACTGTGAGATCCAGATTCCTTAAGAACAAGCCATGAATTAAATCTTAATGAGATCTGGATCCAGACCAACCAGCTAAGTAACTGCAGTATCAAAAGCCACTGACCTCCCTCTAAAACCAGCTTGTGACTCACAGACACCCTTTTTTGCCCACCCAAACCCAAGCACCATACTTTCCAACCCACCTATCCCTTTACAGTTAACAAGTTAATTTCTCATCACTGTTTCTAATCTCTTTTAAATGTAATGATTTTCTAGAAACACAACATAGTGCACAGAGCAATACCAGTATAGCATGAACATTAGAGAACTGGCACTAATCCTGAACTAAGAGTGGTTTTCATACATAAATAATAATGATATGGTATTTAAATAAAAACCGCTGTGTAATCCAAACGCTGCAGTGAGCAGAGTGACTCGCTGTCATCCTGCCCACTCTGCTGCAGTTTTGTCCTCCTGTTTGGGACCACAGGAGTCTTTCGGGCTGGCAGAACACCCACTTCACTGTGCACGCTCAGAGAAACAACTCGGAAAACCGATTTCACTGGAGGCAGATCAGCTCAGATACCTCCACAGGTACCTTCCAACCTAAATGACACTACAAGTTTGTATTTCTTCCTCTCCTATCACACACACAACTTCAAGTGAACAGTGGGAAGCACGTGTGCTGAATGGGACAACAGATTCCATTCCCTCCCAGCTCTCTCCTTGCATGGCCCTAGCATGGCCTTAGCCACAGGGGACAAAAATAATCATGCACCCCAGCCTCTCCACCATAGTGGACAGATGGAATAAGCAAGCAGTTAAATCAGCAGGCACACATGCTTCGACAGGGAGCACGAGAAAAACAATGTTGGAATTAAAACTTAGTGCTCTTACAGTGTTAACACAGCCCATTTATTTTAAATGCAGACTGAGTTTAACACATAAGGATTCCTCCTTGAGAGATGCCAAGTCCTAGGCCAGGACCAGAGGCAGAGGGATCTCCACCCTCTGAGACATTTGGCATGCAACAAAACAAGGCCTTGAGCTGCCTGAATTATCCCAGCCTTGCAGTGGCTGAGCCAGTCAACCTGCACGGGTACCTCACAACCTAAATTAGGCGCTGGTTCTCTGAAACGTGCACTGCCTTGCAGGGCATTTCCACCATATTCCCACAGCTCCCTACAGCTGCTCTGGGAAGGGAACTGCACACACCATCGCAAAAGATACAAGGCAGGGGGGCAGGCAGGGGGGAAATAGGTCAACAAATGGGAGTGGGGGATGATCTGGATTGGGTTAGGAGAGAATCTCATCTAAAAGGAGCTGAAGGCCAGCTGCTGGTTCAGTCGCGCGAGCTGGGCCGGCTGCCAGGAGCGCTGTGCTCAGCTGAGCCGGAACGACAGAAAGGGAGGACTCAGATGTAGGTGGATGAACGTTGGGTTTCAGCAAATACCACAGGCCCCCAAAAGTCTGGGAATTCATGATCTAGCCTGTACAGACATGCCCTTCATACATGCACCGCAGTCCTGTTGCACAGATGTAGTGCTGTGCATGAGAGGGACACAAATCCTTCCTTCCCTCCCTGCCAAGCTGTAGGGGTGGCTAAATACAACTGTTCTAACTTCCTGTAAGATAAAAACAGTGATACTATTAGGGGAACTCCTGCCTATGCTTGGTATGAGTAAATCTGCTATGAGACACAACTTCCTGAAAGGTCTGGCAAATTTGTCTTCATGGTGAGGTCAGAAAGCAAAGAAGATTTCTCATACCTGAAATACTCCAGCAAAGAGCTTCAGCATTTTCCCCTGAGGATCACAAGCACGACATCTCCTCGAGGTGCCCTAATCAGAGACCAGCCAAGAGAGACAGAGACACCACTCTGGCATGACCAAACACAATCTATTTCACATAACTCAAGAGCCTCCTTCCTGTTCCTTCAAGGGCAAATTCAGAGCCTCTGAAGTACCAACTCTGCTTTTTCCAGCATCTCACCACTGAGCCAACATCACTCAACATCCTTCCTGTCTACCTACAGAGCTGCCTTTGTGAGCAGGAGCTCTGGGTGTAAAGAATAGAAGAGTGTAAGATCTGCAGCTTTATCAATCAGTGAGGCCAAGCCAGGAAGGCAGAGGATGAACCACGCCTGTATTGCCTGAAAGTTGCTGCAATAATGTGAAACCCCGTGAAAGACTTCTGATTAAATCTGTTTTGAGTTTCCCCTCCTAAATTGCCACAGACCACAGACAGTGATGTCCACCTATCTTCACTGCCTCCCTTGCCCCCCATGCAGACTAGCACATGGGACCTCCAGGGTGTACACACCTGCCAAAGAGCACAGGGCATGCACACACAGGGGTCAAGCCTGTGGCTTTACAATTACCCCCAAAGTTGACTCAACTTTGTACTTTAGGCAAGGTGAAGATCTCAAGATGAAATTCACGTTCTGACAGAGCAATGGATTGCTCTGCTTTCTCCCCACTTCAGCAGTTAAAGAGTTCTTTAAGACCAAGGCATAAAAATGCATATATAATAATTGTCTAAATGCATTCAGTATTTAAACCCCAGGTGAGTTTCCAGGGTGGCTGTAAATAGAGTACATAGGAGCAAATTCCTTTACCAGTTCAACCTTCTTTACTCAGTAACAGGTTCACCTCCTAGGAAAAGAGTGCCATGAAAGCAGAGCTGTTCAGCATTCCCAGCTCCCTGTGTGCATTTGGAGCAGCCAAAAATAAATCTTACAAACACCTAAGACCGGATCCGGCCCTGCCAGGAATTCTGTGAATTCTGTATGAATAATCAGCCACAGCACAGGTCAGCCAACTGCCTCTGCCCCAGGCACAAAATGGCCTGGGGTATGGTCATGAGAGACAGGTCTCCAGGGGGTTAACGAGGAGCCTGAATGTGGATCCAGCTGAATATACAGATACATAGACCAGATGAGCATCAGTGTGTGCACAGATGTACAGAGACACGGTCCACCAGCCTTTGCATGGCAGGGAACACCCCCATTACACCTAGCCCTCACTCAAAGTGCTGCAAATTTCTGTCTCAGCACTGCAGTGAAAGAACTTGCTGAGTTTCACACTGATCCCTTGGTTACTTTTAGGGGTCAATGTTTCAGGGTCCAGTGTCCATGTATTTTCATCAGGCCAGTGGGCTTTGTTTCAAAATTGACTGCATTGATACACATTTTGCTTAAATGGTCCCACACCATCAATCTCAATTTCTCAGTACTGTCAAGAGGCCACCAACAGCTGCAGGATGGGAACACACACAGCACAGCCATGCAGGGTCAGGCTCAGTGTCCCTCTAAAGCCAGTATCTCATTTCCAACTGAGGATGCCTGGCACGGGGTAGGAGTACAGGATCACTCGACAGTCCTATCTCCCAGGACAGAGCCATGGCACATGCTATGAATAACTCACAGGCTTCTTATGCCAGAAATGTCTTTGCATGTAACAGTTCTGTATCCATCTCTATATCCATCCAATGGTTATTATTTCAGAATTTATCCTGCTCATTTTTCTAATCCAAGCAAACTTCTAGTATTCATAACTGCACATGACAAAGCTCCAGAGCTGAAACACGTGCTGTGTGACAAGTCTGCTGCAGCTTGCCTGCAAATGTGTCATTTCCTGGGTTCACTTGTTGCTCCTTAGTTCTTGGGACTAGAAGAACTAGTTCTTCTAGTAAAAAAGAATCAGCTTTTCCCTATCCCCTTTCTCCATGCCAGTCCTGACTCTATAGATCTCTTCCATGCTCTTCCTACCATGCCCTCTTCCCACACCCACATCCAGAAGCTCAATCTTCATACAGGGGCTGTTTCAGACTTCTTGCCTGTGCTTGCTTAGTTTGGACTCTATTCCACCAGCATCACAAAATGCTCAGGAATATGCAAACACAAGGCTGAATGAGAGGTATTTGCAAATCCAGCTTCTTCTAACTGACCAGCTGGTAGCAGCATAAAAATTATTAATAATGTCCATTTCAATGAAAACAAACAAAAGGAAAAACGTATCAATAGCAGATAGTCTGGGAAATTCATCTTCAAAAGGTCGCAGGTGGTGGTCACAGAACCAGAATGAAAGGCAAATCCACTGTGCTCTGGGTCAGGCTAAGAAACGGGGAGAGCACGTTAAATACCAGAGTTGGCACATGATCAAGGAAAGCTGTTTAGTGAAATCTACTGACCCAAAGAGCAAAGAAAAAGCTTTGTCCAGAAGCCTGAGCATGTTCTAAAACTGACAGGCATCCTAAATACATTTAGAAGCTCGCACAGTCATTTCAAAGGAAGACCATCCTTCCATTTAAATAGACAACTGAAGCTATTCCCATGTTGTGTTCTTTTCTTCCAAAATCTCCATTTTACCAGCATTCCCATTTAAAATAAAGCTGGCCTTTTTCCCCCAAGAAACATTCCAAACAAAAACCAAACCAAAACAAAAACCCTAACTTAATTCAACACTACCACACAAACAAACAGCATCTGCTTTTTCCAACACCACTGCTCCTCTCCAGCACAGTGTGTGCATGTTCCTACAGACACCCCCAGGAGGTAACAGACACCGGGGTTATTCTGCTGCAGTCTGATCCCCACGTTCCGCGGTCAGACTCCAGCTGTTTTCCTCCATTTTTCAAACCCCACCACTGCAACAATTGTCTTTACAAGTGCCTGCTACACAAAGTCCCAGGCAAGCCCCATGTACCTGAAGGGGTCTGCACATGCAGCTGTTCTGGCTGAGGCACAGGAATCCAGGTGGACACAGCAAAGAAACTGGCATCCTTAATGTGTTCTCCGGACAGGATGAGCCAGAGGAGACAGCTCCTGGCTGTGCCTCTCTCTCCAGGAGGATTGCTGCTGGCACAGCAAGGAAAAGGCAGGAAGTCCAAAGACAAGAGGAGCAATGGGGTTTCAGTCTATGGCTGCCAATAAAACCATCTAGCATGGATCAGACCCAATGAGTTACAAACAATATCCCAAACCCCAGGCGTGAGCCAGCCCTTTGAAACAGGCCAGATGGAGGAGCTGAGGGCAGGCAGGGATGGGGAAGGTGGGACAGGCCTGTGGCCCTGCACTCTTGGGGAACACTGCTAAGGGCACAGCAAAACCCAAGCTTTGGCTGAGACCACCACCACTGCCCTCCCTAAGAAAATACCTGAGAAATAAAACAAGGCCAACAGCACTGCCCAGGGCCCTCTCCTGCTTTCCCAACACTGACTGCTGGGAAATGCTGTAAGGCTTTGCAGACCTGCAGGCTGCCACAGCAGAAGCTGTGTCCGAGCAGCCCAAGCAGCTCTGAGCACAAGGCTGGCAGAGAGCTACGCAGACACACTGCCCTTTGAGCCCTGCCCAGCAGGGAGCTGGCAGCACTGCCATTCCCACACACACCCCACTGTCCCTCTCACTGCTCTCTGCCATGCACAAGCTCTGCCTGAGTGCTGGTACAGGCTGATGCTGCTTTCAAGAGCCTGCACCAAATTACACAGGCAACAGCTCCTCAGGGCTCTGGGTTCTGCTCGCAAGCAAACCCATCTGCCAGCTAGCTGCTGCCCAGGCAGCAGGCTTGCCTTACTCCACTGAGCCACTACAAGGTGTTTTACCAGCACAAACTAACCCTAGTAAATTATTTCCCATTGATCTGGCATCCTGAAGAGGCTCAGACAATTTCAGATAAGCCCTGTGCAACCCAGAGAGGAAGGATAGGACCAGCCTATTCAGTGATGGCTCAGCATGACAGCAGCTCAGGTGAGACATCAAATAAAGGCCTCAGCTGTTGTCCCCTGCCTTCGTGAAATTGTCCTACTCCATCCCCACTGGGGATCTCACCACGAACCACTTACTTAAATTAGCTGAGAAACACCAACCAAAACTGCCTAGTTTGGAAGAGGCCAGGCAGACCCCTAGACAGGAAATTGGGTTGGTATTTCATGCAAAGCCTTGTAGAGGGATGGTATTCAAAGAGGCACAGCAGGAGGGCAAAGCTTCAGCTGAGACTCAGTGAACTTGGAAAAGGTTCAGCTGCATGCAAAGACAGAGGGTTTTAAGTACAGTACAGGTAATGAAAACATCTGCCAGTGAAGTGTGAATGTATGTGAGCCAATCCCATGATCAAGAAAGGAGACCTGACATCCCTTTGAGCAACTGATTTTCTTGATTTTCAGAAAAACATGAAAGTCATGATGAAAATCAAACAAAAATTAGTTCCTACTTGAACGTCAGCATTAAAAGCTTTCAAAGCACCTTCACCTGGGACTTGAAGGTGTGGTGCCCTCATATAGAAGGGAGAGGAAAAACAGGAAGCTCAAAAACCTCTTCTGATTTCTGTTCGTCCCCAGATCTGTAGCTGAGCTCCTTCAAATACAGGTTAAAAGATGACCCCCAACTGCAACATGCAAACACTCACAAGCAACAGGCTGATCTTCAAGGTCCTTCTGTTGCAGCAGACAAAGGGCAAAATAGTAACAAGAAATCAGAAACAATACCCAAAATTCAAGCTAAAAAGATGTCTCAGACACTTGAAAGAGATGCAAGCCAACAGACGAAGCAGTGACCCAGCCCTGTGTGCTGCCCTCCTCCTCCCACTGGCACCAGCATCCCCACAGCTGTTGGGTGATCCACATTGGGAACCGACCCACATGAGCTCAGCAGAGAAAATGGCTTGTTCCAGCCCCAGTTCCTTCCCACGTGGCTCCACAAACACTTGTGCCAGCAGAAGGAAAGGGGAAGAAGCAGGAACAAACAGAGCAGCTGGAGCCAGATGACTGGACTGCTTCTCTAGGCAGTATAGTTTGAAGTGATTGTTGAAAATATAGCAAAAAACTCCGATTTGTAGCACTGTGGGAAGCCAACAATTATCCCAGGGAGGAGGTGGGTTCCGCATCTCTAAATAATCTTCTGAGAAGCACGGTCAGTGCAGGTGTTGAGTGCAACAGGAATAAAACACTACTGTATCACCAAAGGCAGAGTGAATTTTTTTGTGGGGTCATTACATGGCAAAACATCCAAACCATCCAGAGATTTCTCCAGAGCTGACAGCCAAGCCTCACATTCAGGCAGCTTCCACAGAGGGGCTTCCAAGGGAGGAGCTTCCCCTGCTCACCCACGGCCTGGAGCACCCACAAGAGCCAGGTGGAAGAGAGCCAAGCAGAGCAGGCTGGGCAGAGGGGCCTTTTCCATCTCCTCAGCATGTGTGGTCCAGATGACAGAGGCAGGTCTGCAGTACCAGCCAAGCACACCCAGGGCCGACGCAGGGCCCAGGCAATGAGCGATTTCCAACTCCACCTTGCAGAGCAAACCCAGCCCAGAGCCATCTAGAACCTACTGAGATACCAACAAGGGCAACAGCCTGCACACCAACCTTCCAACAGCAAGGGGGGAGCAGTGGAAAACCTTCTGGAGCACTTTGGCATCTTCACCCTGTTTATGTTTCTCTGTGAACACACCCTGTGGCTTTGCCACCACATCCAATAGCCACGTTTCCAGCAGCCACATCCTAAAAGTCTGGTCACAGCCTGTCACTTACAAGCTCCATCAGGGCACGGCATGATGAGACAGCTGCCAACAGCTCCAGTGATGGCACAACAAGCTCTGAGCAGCATTCCCATTCCTTGGGAAGCCAGCAGTCAGCACTGCCTGGTCCTGCAAAGGAGCTATTTCCACCAAGAGATACATTACCAGCTACCAGAGGATGGATCATCTATGCAAGCCTTGTTCCTGCACCCTGGTTGAAGGTAACAACAGCTGCCTGTTGGCTCATTGGTGCCTGGGCTGAGCCAGCAGAGAGCCCTTTGCTCAGGGGTCCCCAGCAGGCTCAAAGCACAGCTGCCTCAGTGTTCTGCATGGGTCTGCACCTTCTTCAGGAAAGAGTGATCACAGGCACTATTTCAGTGCACATTTAACTCATTTAAATGATTCAATGTGACTTCTGAGGACCCTGTTCCAGATTTATTTCCATTACTGGTAACACAGATGCCCCGTTCAGTTCTGGCTGACCCACAAGTACCATGGGCACAGTCACTGCCTCAATTATACAGCAAGGTGAGAGTCACAAAAAGGTTTTTGTCAGTGTAGCCATGACCCCATATTAGGAAACAAAAGACAAAACCAACAAAGGTATTATTTGCATTGAAATTCTGCATTTTGAAGTTTTTTCTACCAGCTCTCATATTTATCACAAGTACTGTAAGGGTTCAGGACACAAGGCAAGCTGGGAACACAGCACTAGGATGACACTCAGGACAGAAGTAAACACTGGCTCTGGTTGATTTTGGAACAGCTGCTGCCTGTGCACCCAGCTCAAGAGCAATTTTCTTGGTAATGTGTCTTAGTGATTACAACATCGTTCATTTAGAAAATACAATATCAATAAACAATTGATGGAAAAGCAACCTCCCCTAAAAAGATCACAATAGGCCAAACCAAAAATTATGTTAGACCAAAAGCTACTCATTCTCTACAGCAAAGACTCTGGGTACTAAAAGCAGCTAAGAATCACTGTTTGTTGTGCTAAATAAAAATGTTTCAATGGCAAAAGAGATCAAAACTGCCAAAAATGACAACATTTCCTATGGAAAGTTACACAAAACCACGCTGAATAGCAACCTAAAAAAATCTTAGAGGAAATAACAATAACAAACGCTGGAGCCACCAGAAGACACACTTTATATTCAGGAAGGATGGAAGCCACAGAGCCATTCTAGAACAGCTTTCTTGGCATGTTCCTTTGAAACTCAGAGTGTCCTCACTCCCCATCACACACCTGCTTTCCCCAGTACCACCACAGTTCTGCTCACCTGGGTACAAGTGAGAGAATAAAAAATGCCCACAGCAGCTGAGGCCCAGGGGAGATCCTTCAAAGGACAAATTAAACAGCCAAGAGTTCAGAGCAGAGCTGGTTTGGCTGGAGCTGCTGTTCCTCACCATCAGCTGATGTAGCCAAGGACACAGGAGAGCCACTCTGGTGCTGTAATTTCTCCCCTGGCTCGTGCTTGATAGCCAGGCACACACCATCTCCTGCTGTGTCCAACTGGAAACAGCTGCAGGAAGAGCTTGTCTTGCTCTGCAGGTGTGTGCACACCTCTGCACATTCATTGTGTGCCCAGTGCAACAACTCATTCATAATGCAAATGGAAGTAATCATAATTCTAGCTTGGTTTAGCAAAAAAAAAAAAAAAATTCTAAGTGAACCACACTTCTTCAGTCTGAGTGAATAGTACATTCTTGCTCACTGTTCTCCCTGAAATTACAGTCCCAGAACAGCCAGGGAAAAGGAAGGTACACTCACACTGTTTGGCAGAAAAACTCAGTTTTCTACAGTTCACTTTAAGGCTTTGAATTTAAGCAATGGAGTAACAAACCTTGCGTGTGCTGATTGCTACAGGGCTGTAACTCCCAAAATACAGAAGCTGCATTTGTCAACCCAGCTGCCTGAGTCCTCCAGATTTTAAAATCCAAGCAGTTCTAACTTTCACTGAGCCAAAGCCAAGGAAGTGCCAGACCTGAAGGACTGTAAATCCAGCATCCTGTGCAGTTCCAGGATGACCTCATAGGGATTGTTCCTTTTTAAAGGAAAGAAAACTTTCAAAGCAGGGATTGCTGCTGACCAGCAGAGCAAGGGGCTGGCTCCGAGCAGAGTGGAAACAGGAAGGGGAGGAGGTGGCAAAGGTAAGCTTTCCAGAAAAGGCAAGATCAGGCATGGCTTGCTATCTCTTCTCCCCCTGGGAAGGCTCTGTCATGCCAGGGAAGTATTGTGCAATGATACCTCAGACTTCTCTGAGAAGAAATTACATTTCCTTTAATAAACATTGTGTTTTAGAGATGCTCTGATTACTAAGGCAAGATCTGTTTGTTGCTGAAGGCCCCAGAATTCAAGAACATATCCACTGCTCACTGCATCACCACAGTTGCAACATTTCTTTGGTAGGCAAAAAGGAGCTGTAATTATATTTGAAATAAATTGTTTACCTAGATAGTTGAAGAGTGCATCCAAAGGAAATTACAGAAAAAACAAGCCCTATGTCAATCTGACATTTGCTGTCTGTGCAGAGCAAGCAGAGCACACAAGCAATGAAACGTGTACTCTTACAGCTTTAGGAGATTTGACAGCTAAGGTAAATGTGAAGAATAGGCTCCCTGTCTTCTTTCAGTGGGAAACACACACTGTAACTCAAAAGGATTTGACGTAGTTTGGATGATTTGGTCAAAATCTCGGCTGCTAATTTGCTCTTTGTTGCATCATCCCAACACGCATTAAAAAAAAAACACCTCCTCATTCCTACAGCAGCATGGACTAAAACAAGGATGAGAGGTGTGATCTGAACCTTCAACTAGTCCTGGACAGTAGCAAGATGAGGAGGACCAAAGGAAGGAGCAAACAGTCGGAAATCCCTGAAGTTCAACTAACAAAGATATGACAATAGGCAATCTCAGCACAGACGCAATTTCCACTTCTCCCTGTGGAAACCTCACTTCCCAGTGGCACAGACATTCTGCCTGTGACTACAGAGAGCTTGGCAGGCAAGCCCTGCCCACCTCAGGGTGCACTGCAGGGAGGGTCTCCACCACTCCGTGCAAACAGGTCTGGATGGTCTGAGCACACATCACACACCCAATTAGCTTGGGGTTCTTCAAGGACATGGAAACAGAGCTGCCAGCATGACCATGGGAAATGCTGCCAAACAGATCCATTTCCTTCCAAGGTTAAATCTTGCCTGTTGCCTGCCTAATCTCTTGGGACTAAGAGCTGCAGGGCTAAGACTGTCCCTTTTACATTTTATTCTCTCAGAGGGGAGTTACTGAGCACTAGTAGAGTAAGCAACCTGATGCCCACTCAGGTCCGCTGGTTCTGAACAAGGCAAAAAATAAACAAACGAAAAGAAAATAAAACAACTGACCACAAAGCTAAAAGAAAGGCTACCACCAGGGAGAGAACTACCTGCACAACCCTGGACACCAGGGCTTCCCCGGCTCTGAAGAAAGAAACCGTCTTCATCCTACCTTCCAGCAGCACTGGGATGTTTTACCCGCAACCCAGACACAAATCCCATGAAATTCAGGCTGCAGCAACACAGCACACACTGAGATATTGTCACACAGCACAGAGCATGCAACACAGCCTCCCTGAGCAAGCAGGCAATACACGCATCCCGTGGATCCTTTAAAACTCCAACATGTACATACCCAGCAGCTGGGAAGAAACCTCACAGCAACAGTGTGAGATCTGCACAGTTCATGTCACTTTCCCTCCAACTAGATGATAATAAATGTTAAACTTGAAGTCTAGCACCTCTTCAGCTGAAAAGAAAGGAAACTAATCCACATCTGAGCTCAGGGAAAATGTTAAGGAAGGAATCCATCCTTGAGTTTTAAGTATTTCTGCTGAAATGGGTCATATACAGGCGATAGGCTGGTGGCTGCAGGAACAGCAATTAATAGAAGTGTCATGTCAGGTCACAATTAATGCTGGAACCTCTGAGAAAGGCACATGGTCTCCGCAGGGTGCCAAAGCCTCCAGAGACAGCTATGGAAGAAAGGCAGCAACCACCATCTTATCAAAAGACTGGTCTGCTGGATAAAAGCTGTAGAGTGACAGCTAAAGAAATGTCAGGATCTTCAGCTCACAGCCAGTCCTGCTTGGCAGGCACATCTCCAGCAACAGGGGGTTCACACAACACGCGCTCTGCTCAACTTTTCGCTGGATACACTGAACAGAAGAGGAAAACAAGCTGGTAATCCTGGTCATATTGCCCATCTCAGGCCTTCAGCATTAACCAGGCTGTGTTTGTACTGCAGAGATCCAACACACTGAAGAGAATCAAACCTTTACTAATTATATCTGAGCATGAGGGCTCTGTGCCCAAAATAAACTGTCCTATCATGCCACACTCAGCAGACCCTGCCTCTTTCAAGGGAACATGTTGGGACTTGCTGGCTACTTTCCGGGGCTGGATTCCAGAGGAACAGGACTGATGACCCCAAAAGGAATTCCTATTCCTGCCTGGCGACCTCGCACAGCTGCAGCCTCATTGCAGTCCCTGCCACGAAAGTGAAACGAGCTGTTTGCCAAGTCCAGTGACAAGATGCCAGCCCTCTCTGAGGGACATAATTCCTGCCTGAGGTGACACATCAGGGCCACACGGTCTCAGTATCAAGACACAGAGAGGACAAGCTTGTTGGAGAAGAGGTGTCTGCTGTGCTCTGCAGGCCAGCAAAACTCTCCATTCAAAGCTCATCCCCTTGGCTGAAGCCTACCCAACACAGAGTAAGACATTCCCGAGACCAGGGCCAGCCCATGACTTTCCCCAGAACCTGAAAAGCCAGTTTGTAGGCAGATCTCTTGCAAGTGGATTGCAAAAAAAAAAAAAAAAAAAGCCTGTCATGGGAAGTCCCAGAGCAGAACTAGTTTTGTGGGAGTTGCTTTTACGCTGCACAGCATCAACCTCCTTTCACGGGAACGCACAGAAGCAGGAACAGCACGGGGACACACGTCCACATGGCCAGAGCTGCTGCCTTCCTGGGGGCTCAGGACCAATGAGCACAGAGACCGGGACAAAGCTGGGGACCTGTTCCAAATGCACAGCACCTCCTGGAAGCCTGGCAGTATCCCAGCTCAGAAATGGCACAGGCTCCTCAAGAGCCTGCACACAGACAGGAGAGACCTGGGCTGAGCAGCGGCAGCCATGAGGATTTAAGGACATGAGGGATGCAGCAGGAGGGAGGGATGATAGCTGTTATTAGAGTAACTAAGGGTTAATAAAAAAAGGCAGATAAGCCCTCTCATAAAGTCCATTTAACAATCAAAGCTTAAAGGAAGTATCTAAAGTTCACCTCTTTCTTCCAACTATATCAACCAATCTAACACGAGTCATCACCTCCTCCTGCAAACCACTGGCATGGAAGAGCTGGAGAGCAACATCCTTCCATACATTGGAGTGGAAATGCAATTCTTCCAAGGGTCTGCTCCCCAGCTTGTCCCAAGTGGGTCGTTTTTATCCCCGCAGTCACAGCCCACAGGCAGCTATTTGTCCTTGCTGTCCTATCAGCGTTACTGCAGTTAACACCCTGTGCTCCTTCCTTATCCCATGCTTCATTCAGAAGCTTTGCTTCTTTGTCCCTTCCCGTTACGTGTGACTATTTTTTCCCTTTACTACAGAATACACTTTTCTTCCCAGAGGAAATTAGCAGGCATGGGGACAAAAACAGGAAGAAAGGAAACAACTTCCTGCTTGCTCCAAGACCCGGCTTAGAGACATCCCTGACCAGCACCGTGCACCCCGCCACGAAGCCAACCTGCAAGAGAAACAGCAGCCACAGAACCGAGTCGTGCACTAGGACGAGCACCAGACAAAACTCATCTGTGCTGCCACTCACCTCTCCTGAGTTACACTGGAGAAAAACACAGGGCAAAATATACACATGGGGCACTTTGGCACTGCGGGGACGTGTGTGGCAGGATGGGGCTGCTCGCTGAGGAGCCCAAAAGGACTTGGCACTGAGGGTGAAATCCTGCAAAAGCTTTGGTCTTGCTCGAGTCAGGCTGCCGTGATTCCCTTGCTTCGTGCCAGCAGTGCACAGCGTGAGAACTCAGTTTAGGGACTCGATCCGGCAGGAAAATTAACCTTTACATGTAAAAATCCATATATTTTCCACCGGATCATCTCCCAAAGTCGCTGCCAAAGCGCGGGTGCCCGCATCAGGGGAGAGACGGGTGGGAAAGCGTGGAGATGGGATGGACTCGGATCAGCTGAAACAAGCCGTGAACGCGCACCTCCACCTACAGCCGAAAGCCCTGAGATCGCCAAGCTCCCAACATCCAAACACGGGGGTCGGGGGCGGCACCTGCCTCCGGCGCTCTTACCCCGCGGGCCGCCGAGGGCCGCTCCCCGCCCGGCAGAGCGGCGCGGTCCCGGTGCCTCAGCCGGGCAGGGAACGGCCCTAGCGGGATGCCCCTCCCGGCCAGCCCCCCCTTCGTCCCCCCGGCCCCGCACTCACCGTGCAGGCGGGCGAAGCTCAGCGGCCGCTCGGGTCGAGCCGCCCCCCAGTGCGGCTTAAGGGACCGGCGCCGCCGAGCTCGGCCCGCGGAGGGCGCGGAGACTCCTCCCCCGTGCCAGGGGCCGGCCGGGCGGGCACGCCATTCACAGCCTCGGCATGCAAATAGGAGCCGGGAGCCGAGCGGCGCTGGGCGCTGAGAGTCCCGGCGGGGAGCTGCCAGCGCCCGGGGCCGCGGGACGCCGCATCCCGCCGCGCCGCCCTGACTCACGGGGTAGGAATGCGCCGCGCCGGGCGGAAGCCACCGGCCCGCCCGCGGCCCCCGCAGCCCGCGGCCCCCGCCTTCCCCGCTGCCTCGGCGGTGGGCAGCGCCCTTGAGCCCCGCCGCCGGCCTGGGGTGGCGGGGCTGAGCGCCGGCTCCCGTTAGCATCGGCCCCGCGGGTGCTGGGAACGCTGCCGTGCCCGGGGGGAGCTGCGGCGATTCCCGTGCCAGGAGTCTCCTTGGCTGGCACCGCTGAGCTGCCAAGCCCTGGCCCTGCTGCCCCCCACGGGAGCCTTCCCCACTAAGGCTCCCGCGCACTGGGCTGCGATGCTCCCCATCTCCTCACTGTTTCTTGCTGTTTCACTGTACTTACTTTCTCCTCGCCCCATTCCCCTACACTTAGTGCTGTGTGTTTCCCATCAAGTCTTCACACCTCCTCTTCCAGCCATGTGGGTGGCGTATCATCCCTCTAAGCTGTTTCTTTCCTCCCAGTTTAAACATTTTCCCCTTCTGGAGGGCATTCTCCCACCTCGATTGCTCAGCCATCCTTGCCTTTGTCCTGGGATTGCTGCAGAAGATTTCTCCATCCATCCTCCGAGGAGCATCAGTCAGCATGTATTGCTCACGCAGAGCTTTGCTGGAGCTCCAGCGAGGCCTGCAGTGTGCACATCCCTCTTGAGCAGGTCCTCAACCCACAGCTCCAGATGCTTGCAATGTTAGTAATAATTGGGGGAATGATGTTCCTTTCTCATCTTACTGCATCTTCCCCGCCGACCTGCGTGATCCAGACAGGCTGAGCTCATCGGTACCGCACCCAGCCGTGCGCGTGCCCACGGCAGCCACGCGTCGAAGGCAGGCCCCAGAGAGCCCTACTAACGATATCATGTCTCGTTAGCTAATGAGCAAACGCAGAGCAGCCCCAGCTAGTCCTGGCTGAGGTGGAGACCAAATCGCACGCAGAACCCTGACTGTCCGCAAAGCTTAACAGGCACAAATTATTTTCAGATGTTTCTACCACATAAACAAGGAAAAGGAGCATCCAGTAATGCATTCACAGGGCCCTTCAGCATCTCCCAGGAGGAATGCTCTGGAGCTGGAGTAGGAATCTGACCCACCCCTGCTCGTTCTTTGCCTCCTGCCAATAGTGTGTGCATTTTGCAAGAAAAGCAAAGCTCTGTCACTGAAACGTGACTTCTTGCTCCTGTAGAACGCTCTTGCAGACAGCAATGCTAACCCAATCCCACAAATTCTTGTTCCCCAGTGCTTCCCTGCCCAGCTCCCAGACTCTGGATTCTTTTACCCAAGATGCAGGAATCTGCAGAGATGGGTTAAATCTACTCTGTTGGTAAAGAATACACCTACCTTGCTGCCATCACCAGCCAGAGTGGTTCTCCTTCTGTGCACTGAGTCCTTCTAGCCTAAAATAGATGGAATAAGGTGACTTAAGGCCAAGTTCTGACTGCTCAAGCAGAAGGTGGTGAATGGCAGCAGTTCAGTGTTGAGCACCCACCATTCCTAGCCTGGAGCAGATCATCTAGCCCAAAAACCTTGTTTATTTTCTCCCTCTTCTGGGAATACTTCTATTTGAAATGTGGCCTCTGAGGACCAGCTGAAGGAGAGTTCTTTCCTGGTGCTTGTTATGTTTAAGGTGAACATGTGATTACATGAATTTGCTTCATTCTTCTCTGCTGGAAACTGGAATTTCCTCCCTACTTGAAACCCATGAGAAACTGCGATCTTGCCACAAGACATGGTTAAAGACCCAATGAAATAGATATCCATCAGCATGTGAATGCAGCACTTTCACTGCTGCAGCTTGCTAAAACTGCTTCAAGGCCCAGTGAGCCACACACCTGCCTGCTTCCAGCCAAGCACTGCTGGATCTGCACTGGCCAGGAGTGCTGCAGAATGGCCCTCAGGTACTGGAGAGAATTGTTCAACACCTCATCTCTAGCTGCATCCCCTCCTGCATGCACATTTGTATGCAACACTCCTTGGAGCATTGATCCTGTGTCATCAAGTGTTAAATTGTGGCTCCACTGAATATGGATTATAATCCAAGCAGGGAAATGGTGGTGTTACAGCCTGTGGGCCTTGCCTGACAGTTTTATGACGACAGCTAGGACACACCAGGAGCACAGAGGTCTGGTTCACTAGACAGATGATTTGATTCTGACCTGCTTGGTTCAGTGTTTAGGCCAAGAAAGCATCCCAGTACCTAACAAGCACGGCAGAGAGCATCAGATTGCAGCCTTGACCAGTGAAAACAGAGCTCCCCTTGCCCTCTGGAAATACACAGGCTTTGCAGTGACTCCTGTGCTGACATGAGGAAGCAGCACAGCCCTGGCAGCTCTCCTAGCAAACAGGGAAGAGGTCCAGAAAGGCCTGGGATTTCTTCTGGGGAGGATTAATAACACAGAAACCCAAGCGAAGTCCCACGGAGTTTCAAACGCAGGTGGCCTGGCCAGGAGCCAGAGAGGGAAGTGCCAGGAGGGAAAGGACGGGGATTCCCTTTGGGGAATGCCTTTCCTGGGCAGATGGCTGGACCTGCAGCCCCTTGCTGGGGAGCAAACCAGGTTCCTGGGTACCAGCAGCTGATCAGGTTTTCACCCCTCAGCTGCACATGTGTTTATGGGATCCTGTGGATAGGAGAAGAGGGGATGGTACAGCAGGATCTGTTCGCCAGGGCTGCTACAGAAATATCTCCCCCTGTTCCTTACTAACCAGCACCTGGTGTGCAGCTGGCCCAGCTTTCTGCCCCAGAGAGAGCAGTGAGGGCTGCTCTGAGCACCCAGCCTCAGTAGTGCCCTATCTCACACACCATGTGAGTGCTGGTGCAAAATGCTGGGAGTGCAGATGCCCCCAGGGTGGATGCCAAGCTGGGGATGACACTGCTGACCTGCAAAAAAAAAAAACTGACATTTTTTTGGAGTGCAAACCTTTCACTTCCCAAAAAACTCCAAAGAACCAAACTACTTCTATTAACAAGCAGCTATGTCGCAACTTCAATTTCCTATAATCCACTCAATTTACATGAAGTTCAAAAACCTCAAACTGGGTGGAAGGTCTTCGGAAGCCTCTGTCACCCTCAGGCAGCAGCAGACAGTGCCAACATTATTGTGTGGGATCACATCCGTGGCAAGGAGGGACACAGAAGTGACTTTGGCCTGGCAGTTCCTGCTGGATGTGCCGTGGGCTGAACTGGCAGCAGGCCTGCAGGCACTGGGGGTTTGAGCCCATGGAAGAGGTTCAAAAACAAAGCCAAGCCCCACCATCCTTGCCTGAAGCTTATTCAGCCCAAATCAGGACAGATAATTCCCTTCACAGACATCATCAAAGAGTCCACCTGGAGCTGGGGAGCAGGAGACAAGCAAGAGATAAGCAGGGAGAGGAGCCAAAACGCTGATCTGGGAAGATGGTGGTACCCCAGTGCACTCACAGCCATAGGAGCTGCTGCCCAGCAGAGCATAAGGAAATCACATCAAAACTCAAGCCCTTCATTTTCTGCCTAGATTAATTGCAATTGATCATTCCTGGCTCTAGCCACAGGGAATGTGTGTGCTTGGAGTGCCAGGAGGAGGTGGAGGAGTGGAAATGAGATACAACTAGGATTTCATGGCTAGCCCATACAGAAATATTTATTTTCAATTGTATTTCACCCAGAAAATCCACTCAGATCAAAATAGCAATTTTCAGTTTTGTCAACTCATTGGGGGAATTGGCCAAAAAAAGGGGGGGAGGGAAGTAAAAGAGCATGTGTAAAGCAAGCTATGATTTCCAAAATATTTGGGAAATGTCACTTAGCAAAATAGCTTCCTTCTCCCCAGTTTACTTCAACACAAAAAGGTGCTTTTAACATAAATATATGTGTTTCATATGGAAGGAATAAAAATGTCATGGAAGAAGTAAGATAAAACTCCCAAAATATCTCTTATGTAGCCTGAAAGACTCTTATCATTTTCCAATCTACTCTTGGCAAGAGATGAAATAATATTGCTTCAGAATTTCAAAACTGGGCAGATTTATTTCCAAGAGGCACACAAGGACTCTTATAAAGCAGTCAAATATGGAGAGCAGTGGCCAAGGGTGTGATCAAACCTTCACTGTTGGAACGCAGCCCTGGAAGAGCCTGAATCCAAAATGCACAAATTACCTTTTAGTTGTTGATCTGTAATTCTGGGGCGCCTGGGTTTTGAGCAGGGACTTTCATTTAAATGTCCAGGTTCTACTAACAGGGGAGGGGTGCCAGAAAGAAAAAATGAGCCCCAGGGAAGGTGAGCTGGATGTCATTGTGCCAGTTGGGGTCTTTGTTTGTGTCCCCCCCAGGCTGGGTATCAGCTACTGGTGTGGCACTTCATTCCAGTACTAAGAGTTGCTCCTGTTGATGAAGAAAAGCATGAGAGGTAGGAACATGCACATCTGCCTGCAGGTGCCCAAGAATCCCCAAAAGCACTGAGAGATTGCCAGGTGGAGCAGCAAGGTTTGGTAGCCTGCAGCCAGTAAGGGAATCCCTCCAGGTTAGCCCAAGTGGCTTCTAAGCTGCTGCAGGGGACAAGCCTTGAAGGAGAACATTCAAAACTGGCAATAAGGAGTGATCCAGTTCAGACAGAACACTGCAGAAAGGACTCAAACTTGGCATTAGTCATAGTGAAGCTCTCCATCTCCTAAATTTCTGTATTAACTAAAAAGGAATTGAATTGAAAAAAAAAAAAACAAAATAAAAAATTTCCATTTAGTTACTCATAAATGAACTGAAGGAGTTCATAAATGAGCTGAGGAATTTTGGTTTGTTTGTCAGCAATAAGCTACATTTTTGAAAAAAGAGCAGAGATATCTTGATGTAAAAGATACATCAAGAAGAAAGAACTCAGTAACTGGAGAAAAATAGTTCAGTTACTGACAACAAGATTGTAAAGAACTTGTTCAGCTAAAATAACAGGACTTTGTGTAAATCCAGCAAATCTTTACACAAATCTGTAAGAATAGTTTTGGCATAGGCATGTAACAAGCTGAAATACCAAAGTAAAATCAACTCTCTCTGAGAGTCAGTAACAGAGATCCTATCTCCTGCAACAACTAATTTAACCATCTCACCCTGCAGTTAGTTAGACTTAAGGAACAATAATATTTAGTGTAAAAACTATTCCAAACAACCTAATTTCATGGGTTCCGATCTAGACTTTGTCAGTCCCCCTATGCTGCCAGCAAATGGCTCCTCTTCCTAGTCTGTCACTGCTTTGCTGGTTTGTGCCTTCTGCACTATTTCTGATTTTTCAGGTTGAAACAGTAGCCATGGAAGAGGGGGTTACCAGCTTCCAAAGGTTTTATGAGCTCTGTCTCTGGCATGTCTGGAGTGTGGCCTTGCTGTTGGATTTCAAAGGCCTCCAAGAACAGAGTTCCTACCACCTGTCTGGGTCCTGGGTCCTGTCCCAGGGCTGGGCCACTCTCAGAGGGACAGATCCCATCCCAGCATTGAGCTGGTTCCCCTGTCACTCCTGTAGCCTCCTGCCCTTGCAGGGCCCCTGGGTTTCAACACTCTCCACCTCATCCTGCAGGGAGGGCAAAGCCACCCTTCAGCTCTCCTCCCCAGTGCTCCCAGTGGCCCTTTCCTGGGCTCTCCAGTTCCTCTGCCTCTCCCCTGTACAGAGGATCTGAGGTGGGATGCCGTGGTGTGCACTGAAACACTGGTGCTATGCAAACAGGAACAGAAGGATTATTTGTACTTTAACCCCATCAGCAGTGAGCCTACAAACATGTGTCAAACACGCTGAGCTGTAAAGGCTCCCTGTTTTCCAGCAGAACTTTCAGAGCAGGAACTAAGGAAGCTGTAGCTGACCTTAGCTAGGGAAGTGCTGGTGGAGCTGTCTCTGCCTTTCCAGACCTTCTGCAGGACATGGCTGAAAGAGGAAGCTGCCAGCAAAGTTTTTAACAAACACTCTGTTTATGATTGTCATAAGATGCCGAACAAGGGGAAGGCAAGAAAGGAATGAAAGCCCAGAAAAGAGCAACTGTTAATCTTGACTTTCACCCAAGCCTACTGCATGTATTGTATTTCATTACAAACATTTCTTACAAAAATCCACACGTGGATCAAATGATCCCAGTGGAGTGACACTGTTCAGCACTAGACAACCTACTATTATCTGTCTTGCTTGGTTTTCCTTTTTCCTGGCATGTGAAGCATTTTGAAATCATCTGGAGCTTCCTACTGCTTCAGGACTTACGAAGTCCCAAAGCCAGTCTTTCAGAAGTCAACATTTGGAAAACTTTTGGGTGCATGTGTGACCAAGCCTTTCTCTTGGAGCCTCAGCTAAAGCAGACTGGCTGTCCCAGGAGACCCATTCCCTCAGTCACTGGACGTGACAATTGCACCAGTGAATATGGTCAAAGCTTCAGCTAGGCAGAAGGCAGGCAGCCAGCATCCCAAAGGGTTTGATAAAACAGAGTGTGTCTTCATTCCAAATTACGACAGAGCCCCTGGATTTCAAGTTGTTCACAAAGGAAAGATCTGTATGAAATATCTAAGCCTTTCCAAAAAAAAAAAAAAAGCAAATCCCGCAAATGCTTGGACATGGTCCATTTTTTCATGTAATATACAGAAACTTCTCAAAAACTGGGTGGGGAATTGTTTCAGAAAAGGGCAAAACCTTCCAAACTGCTTGCTTCCAAAAGCCCTCTGAGCCCTATGGAGGAGGTGGACAGATATTTTGCTGGAGTCCCAGTGGAATCACCTCAGGGCACATGCGATCAGCCAGAAAAGGGCAGATCTGGAGTTTTGCTGCCCCAGTCCAATTTCTTCCCAGCCAGGCTGCAGCAGGAGGGACCAGTGGGTCATCCCTGGGCTCTGCAGCTTCCCTGGAGTGGGGTCTCTCCTGTGCACCAATATCGATGGTTCGGATCACAGCCCTCAGTGTCAGAAAGAGAAAGAAGCTGCTCACTGTCTCAGTCCTATTCTCCCCTGAATAAAGCCTTGTAGGAAAGGGAAGGGATCATTTCATTTCTTAAAGGGCAGCTGAATCCCCTCTAAATGGCCACATTCTTGTCCCTTTTGCAGAGTGTGACTGGTGCCAAACTTGGTCACAAAGGCGTATTCACGGCTTTTTCCTTCCTACACATTCAGGAGTTGAAAGCCAGTTTGGTACAAACTCCCCAAAATGACTTATTCAGCAGCTGCTTGCCAGCTTCCTGTCTGCAGAGCAGGGGGGCTGGAGCAGGGGCATGAGCCCCAACACCAGGCACGCTGCTGTGAGGACCCTGTGCCTCTGGTGCTCCCTGAGCCTGGCAAAGCATCAGCCAGTGCTGACCGGGCTCAGCCTGGGCAGAGACCCCATCACCAGACTGGCCTTTTCACCTCTGCTCTTGGTTTCACCACCAAATTTGCTTTTTCTTGAGGTCACTGGTCCCTGGGATATGTTCCAGCTCTAATGAGGATCTTTTCCCTAGTAAATAATCCCTCCTCTCACCAAGGGAATGGAGCAAATGCTCAGCCTCAAGCTACTGAGCATTGAGGGCAGCCAGCTCCTACCCTTGCCAACAGCCATGGAAGTGATTATCCTCCCTGGGATCAAGAGACTCAATGTCTTGTCTAAAAACCTGCAGGAAGACATTGAGGGAACAGGGACAAAGCTGTCCTTCAGCTCATAGGTTCATTTATAGCAGGGAAATCAGGAAAAATGGACAAACCTTGCTCACCACAATGCCACCTTCATACTGGCAGCCACAGATCCTTCCTCATAGCCTCTCAGCTCCATCATGCTTTGGAGAAGTGTAGAAAAGACCAGGATAAGAACCATCCAGATGCTTTTTATCTGGGAGCTGAGCTCCCAGGAGTGGTTTAGGGTGGCAGGGTGCCCCTGCTGGGCACACCATGGGTTTGCCAAGGAGAAGGAACCCCTGGGTCTGTACAAGCTCATGGAAAAAAGAGTGTGTGCTGTGAATGGGTCAGTGGTGACTCCTGGTTGCAGGGGGAGGTGATCAGGATGTTTTCTCAAGATTGGCTTTTGGTTCTGTGTTTTTTTCACCATCTGTGACTGCCAGTAGTTTCCCTTCTCAGCCTCCTATATGGCCTTTTGCTGGAGAACACCCGTGTAGTGTCTGCAATCCCTGCAGCCACACTCACTGCTCAGCTCCAAGGGAGAACTGCAAACTTCTTCATGTCCATGAATCTCCAGTAAAACAACTTGCCTCATGCAAGGGACAGCCTCCTCAAGAGCAGGCCACAGCCCATGGGGCAGGATCACTGTGCTGGTGGATAGAGGTGTATTTCTTCCACAGTGCCACCATCTCTCTAACTGGGGTGTTGTAACTGAGCAAGCTGGGTCCTCTTGCCCTTTCCCAGCAGGCTGGTGGTATGAGCCAGCAGGATTTCACTGCAGTGGCCCCATGCTCTTTCACAGGAGCACACACCACACTGGTAGCCAGGAAGGGGTTGGGCTCCGCTCCCAGGCAACTAGTGATAGGACAAGAGGACACAGTCTGAAGTGGCACTAGGGGAGGTTTAGGTTGGACATTAGAAGCAACTTTTTCACAGAAAATATGATCCAATTGCAATGGACTGCTCAGGTGGGTGGTGGAGTCACCATCCCTGGAGGTGTTTAAGGAAAGACTGGATGTGGCACTTGGTGTTCAGGGCTGGGTGACAACGTGGTGTTTGGTCATAGGTTGGACTCAAAGATCTCAGAGGTCTTTTCCAACCTAATTGATTCTGTGGTAGGCTCAGGCTGTCTCAGCTGGAGCTATTTAATCAGCAACGTGCTGATAAGCTGACCACCAAAGCTGCCCACTGACGATCATTAGCAGCAGAGCAGTGGTAAATGAGCTCAGATGTGGTTTCCTGGCAGCAAGGGACCCTTCCTGCTCGCTGAGTGTTTGTTCTTTCAGCAGTGGCTATTTGTACACGCCAGCAGTGTTCACACCTGACCTTGGCTGCAGACCATAAACATTGCCCTGCTGCAGCAGTGACAGGGGCAGAGGAGCCTGGGGCTGCCTGCACAGGGCTCCCTGTGGCAGTCACAGGAGTGGGACAGACATCCAGCCACACGGCTGCATCCCACTCTGCCATGAGATGAGGGGCAGAAATGCCCCTGGCAGGAGCAGCAAGTACTGCTGAGGGTGGATTAGGTCAGGAAGGTGGAAGGATTTGACTGCTCAGACACCAGAGATGAGGACAGAGAGCAAGGCATCTTGGTACTCCCATCTCCTGGATCAGGCCTCCTGCCCCAGCAGAGGGGAACCACTCCAGCCCCATTAGTTTGGGAAGCGTGCATCCCTCCTTTCTGGAAATGGGCCTATCCGCACCATCACCCTTTCCGTGTGGTTGCCATAGAGAGAAGAAATATTTTTGTGCCTTTCCTGAGATAAGTTTGGATCTAGCTGCAAGTGGAATTGATTAGCAAAGGTGACTTGTTATATTGCTTGGTGGATCAGAGGGTAATGCTCCAAGTCCCAGGTGTGCACACATCCTTTGGGCTCACGGCATCAGCCCCATTGGCATTCCAACAGAAGCATGGCTGGGACATGTGGGAGGGATCCCAGGCTACTGGGACAGAGCTCCTGAATGGGACACATCTCCAGCATAAGCTCTTCAGCCTTGGCGCTGAGCTGAGATTTACCTGTAGCATCTTAAGCACTGATCTTGCATAAACCACTAGCTTATACACTGTGCTGTACACAGGAGCTGCTGGTTCTGATTCCAAATAGACATTTCTGAGGGAAAAACAGCAATCCCCAAAGGCATCAAAACGAAACACTTAAGAAACTCTTCCAGGAGAAGCATTTGAAAGACAGAAGAGTGCCAGCACAGCACTCTGGACATGTCAGGGACCAGGGAAGATGGAGAGACCACAGCATCCAGTGCTGCTGACTCAGATTCAGCCCTCACCAAGTCTAATATAATTTTGTTGCACACAAGGAGCCTCAGTAGGTGAGTGGTGTTGCAAGTGAGGCCAGTTTTTCATGGTATGTGCTGTATTCTTACAGCTACTGATTCAGCTAAAAGCATGTTCCACCCTGGGGCTGGGCAATTACAAATTTAGCAGTTCTAGTTCTAGGTCCATAAATATCTTTGTGGTAACTTTTCTCATTGCATCTGGGAAGGGCTCAAACAGGAAATCTCAGGTAGAAATGGGAAATGAAACCTCATAATTTGAGTCATCAATCATATGGTAAAGTTAGAAGAGGAGTTAGCCTGAGTACAAAATCCTGGCAGGGCTTCTAGAAATAGAAGCAGCATTTTCTTCTGGTTTCCTGGAAATCTTGTATCTGAAGTAGCTCTTAATTTTCCTGTTGGAAAAGGACTAAAATCTGACCTACTTTTGAGCAAAAGAGCCATTGGGATAAGAGTCCCAAAATAGGCCTGGGCATAGATGCTCCCTTGGTGCCCACTGAGGCTGGTTGTTTTGTGCAATGAGATAATGCTTCTCTGGACAGATTTCAAACAAAGAGATTCTGTAATCAAGTCTTCAAATAAAATTATCTGCCTTGTTGTTCAGGGCTAAAGAGCCCATCCTAATATTGAAAGACGGTTGTGTCTTCTGTCTTGAGCTTGAGTTTTGTCATAAATGTAAAAAAAAAAGCCTGGTAACCAAACCACTGAGGAGCCACTGCTCAAAGTGAAGTCAGACTCTGAAATCAGCCCTCACAAACAGTTGGTTTTGTGGCCTTTTGAAAATAACTCTTTTCAGATGTGCAATTGGGAATTTGCCAGGCCACTCCAGATATTTCCCCAGAGGTCCAGATGGTACAAAAAGACATGGAAAATAAGATATGTCATTCTTAAATAAGATTAGTGACACTCTGCTTTGCTGTAAAGTACTCTCATTGTATCAGCGTGGGTTTGGGGTGCATAACCCAAAGCTCTGCTGCCCTTTGCAAAGAGAGAGTGTTGTGAGGGACTTGTGCAGAGTTCCATGAACACACCCCAAGCAGCCCAGTCTCACGGAAGGAAATAAGAAGCATCTTCCACACCAGCACAGTGGGGGTTTTTTAGCTGTAACACTCAAAACATTGCTAGAGTGAAAATCCTGTCAGCCTCAGAGCACCCAGCGAGCCCCTGCCTCAGCTTCTCAGGGCGATCCTGAGAGCTGCCCTGGGACAAAACGCCTGAAATCTGCTGTTCTCTTTGGGTGAGAAATTCCAAAGAAGGGGGTTTGGAAAAAGTTGCCATTCCACTTCACAATGAGGACCAGATTTTCAAGAATTCCTACTGAAAGAAAATTCCAACACATTTGGAAACTAATTTTGGACAACAGAAATATTTCCATCCGTTTGGAGGAGAGAGGCAGTAAATGTCCCACAAAGAGCATCATCCCAGCACAGCTCTGAGCCCCAGGGTGTCACTCTGGAGGACAGGGGCTCCTGGCCAGCTGAGGACACTTCCCAGTGCCCTGGGAAGCACAGGGAGGAGATGCCCAAACAAGTTCCCACTAACTTGGTAGCATCTGCCTCGCATTTTTGTTTGTGTATCTGGTTTCAGTCTTGAACAAAAAAATGAAACAAGACCGAGCCCTGGAGAGCACTTGCTCAGTGTGTCTGGGCAAAGCCATGGTAAGCCCGACTTGGCAGGCTTAGAGAGGGAAAGCTAAGCCACTCCTCAGCCTCCCCATCTTCTCCAACAGAATGTTCCTAGATCCCCCAAGGAGATGGATGTGGGATTTAGCAGGACTTCAGGAGCCACCTGTGGATCGGGGGCTGCCAAGCAGAGCCAGCAGCTCATCCAGACCTCTTAGACGTCATCACCTGCACCAGAGCTCCCCAGAGCACAGTCCCTGATTGCTCTTTGGGAATCATGGGAGGATCAGGACCATTCTCCAGCTACCAGAGCAGCAGAGCCAAGGGCCTGACTCATCTCTCTCTGTGGGATGGAGCTGGGGTGGAGCTGGGACGCAGCTGGGGTGGTGGGCAGCCTAGAGGCCGCTGCTGTCCCTCAGTCCCCGTGCCCCACTGCAGACACAGGAATGTTTCATGGGATAATGATAGCCCAGTGGAATCTGACTGCCCACTGGACTGCTGCATGCTGCTGCTTGCAAAATACTATTTCTGGCACCATCAACATCGCAAACCCCAGACCATAATGCTGCAGCCACAGTCTGCCTGGTTCCCAGAAATTCCAGCAATGGATGAGGCAGGGGATTTTTCTCACACACCCACACAGGAACTTAGAGAAGGAAAAGCTAATTGTATATGCAGAAGCTGTTGATGATGGTCACCTAAGTACTACCTAAGCATCCAGCCTGTAAAAGCTGCTGTCTTCTGAGATATGAAATGCTCCCAGGGCTTTTCTCAGGAATTTTCTCCTGGGGTCTCTGACTGCAGCCTCTCCTTGTCCAGGTTGACCCCCTGTCACTGACTGAAATGTGTCTGCCATATTGTGAGGAGAACAACTCATTGTGCAGTTGAAGAATCTGAGTTTCTCCAGGGACTATTCTAATTAGATACCAGCTATTTTTACCCCATATCATATGCTGGAAATACAACTATAAAACCACACTGGAGCAGCCAAGTTAAATACTGTAATAACCTTGAAAATAGGGTTAGCGACTTTAATGGCTAACAACAACATTTTCAGCAATAACTCCAAAGCAAAGGGAATAACTGCCATGCTTCTTGGCACAAGCTGGGCTCTGGAAGAGTCAGGGATCAACCTGCAACCCTTGACAGGAGCTCATGGCTATCCAAGTCCATCAGCAGAAGCTCTGTCATAACCACTGCAAATGATGGGTGGCTGAAGTGGCTCAGATAAAGAGTGTCAAATCCCAGAAACAAATTACATTTACAACAGCTTCTGTATTCATGAATATCACTACAGCAGGTCTCATAAATTTTCCAGCAAACCAGTGATTATGGCTAACGGGAAGGAGGCCAGTGGCTGAGTGCCCAGAGTAGCTTGGGAATCCTGGGCTCCCTCACAGCTCACGCTGGGACCAGAGCAGCAAGGAGCAGCACTGAGTCCTGCCTGGCCATAGTCCTGCAGTGCCGTGGTGCTGGGCAGCTCAACAAGCCTGGGAAAGCCATAGGCCTGCAATCATCCACCACCACTGGGCTTCATCCTGGTTTTACTTTTCCTAGGCCACAGAGAGAGTTCCTGTACCAGGACCCTGCTAAGCTACACCCTCATGCTCAGAAACTGAGGTTTGGCAAAAGCCGTGGGGAAAAAAAAAATCCCTTCTTCTTCTCAAAATATCACACATGCTCTACAGTGAGCTAGTCTGGAAAATCTCCAATTACGTGGACACAGGTTTGGAAGGACTAGGGTTAAACTTAGCTCCAAATGTACACAGAGTTTACAACTTATTTTACAACTGTAGGATGCCAGGTCAGTTTAAGTCTCAAAGCCCTTTTGCTGCCCCTCACCCTGTCCCTTTTCAGGTAGGGGCCTGGTGGTCCCCAGGGGGCACAGAGATGCCCTGTCTCTGCAGTCAGCTGAATGATGGCACCTGTGCTGGTTTGAAAGCAAAACTAGTGAAGGACTCCAAGTCAGAAACATAATTTAATAAGATGAAAAGAAAATAAAGTAAAATAATAGTACAAAAAAATACCTTGACAGAGTCAGAATACAACCTGACACCCTGTTAGTTAGGGTGGTAGTGGCAGTCCAGATGAGATGATCTTGTCGAAGCAGTGATTCCTGTAGAAACGTCTGGCAGCTCTCGTCTCCTCTGGGAGTCCAGTGGATAAAAGCTGCCTGTGCTGTCCCAAACCCTGGATTTATCCAGGTGGGAATGCTTGGCTCCTCCCCCTGGGCGGAGCATCTCACAATGGGCTGATCTCATTCTATGAGTCATGCAGTGGGTCCTTGATGGCCCATTAAACAGAGATAACTCCCGGAGGAAGTTATCTATGAGTCATGTGGCAAGGCATTGTTAGGCTCGTTAACAGAAGATAAGGAAAACACTGCCCCACCTTGGCTCCAAGGCTCATGGGGATAGAATACATACCTTGGGCACAATTTTACATTGTAACCTAGGACAGCACCACACCAGCTGAAGGCCTGTGTCCAGTCTGGGATGTTGGATGAATTTTCCAGACAGATCATCAGGTATGTGCCCATTCTGCTTCCCCAGGGCCACCCAGGACAGCTCCCTGGCACTGATGATCAATCGCACCCAGGTTTCCAGAGCTGCTTGGGCAGAGAGGCTCCTTGAGAAAGCCCTTGGGATGCTCAGCTGCAAAAGCCCACAGCAGACAGCCTCCAGAGGTCAATGCATTTCACTAGTGTTAAACTTGTTTCACCTTGAGCACAGCTGTACGCAGAAAACTGGAACTGAAAAAATATATTGTTCAGACAAGTGACCCTCACCAGTGCAAGGTAACATCCTCCTGTGCTGCCCATTTTCCAAACCTCTCAGAAAATACCTCCTGGCTAATGCAAGAGCAGCCCTGGAAAGGCCCCAGCCCTGGCATGCTGTGTGCACATCTCATAGGGGGTCGCAGACATAAGGGATTTTCCTGAACACATCACAGTGTGGATGGACCAAGCAATTTTGACAGCACTGGGACAGATAGAGACAAAGTTTGGAGCTTTGGAGGGTTTTTCTGGTTTGCTGTTTCCTGTGGTCTGCAATGCCACTTTAGCACCTGCCTTTAGCTTTGGGAAGACCCATCCCATGGACACGAACAGGGTAAATTGTTGCTCAGCAATTTCTTTAATGCCCCAGGTTTTTGGTTACTGTAGCCGTGGCTCATTTGTTTCTCACAGTGGAATATCTCCATATCCCAGGTTTGTGGCTGCAGTCCACATCGCTGGTCCCATCCCGCTCTGCTGGCATCGTGTTCTTTCCTCATAGCTCTGAAACTCCCTTGACCTTCCTCCCTGCAGTCCCTAAAATAGTTTAACTCCTTTCTGTTTTTAGACATCAGGCTCAAAATCTGATGTTGATTCCAGCAGCAGAGATCCAGGTGCCAAAGTAAGAGGATGAAGGCGGCTCCTGGGAGCACCTCACTGTGCCATGGCCAGGAGACCACAGGAGAGGGCTGGCATGGGAGCTCAGCTTCTCTTGTTCTCACCCACACCAAATCCCGGGAATATACATTATCCCATAACACAGGGATCAGCCACGTGGATGTACTTCTCTTGGGAAAGGGCAGACAAACAGCATGCTGTAGGGTGACAGGGCAGCACAGAGGAGTTACTCATAGAAGCATTTCCTTTCTCATGATCACTCCATTTATCTCTGATTAGAACAGGGGTTTTTAAACTTCAGTCAGCCTGGGAAAATAGGATGGTAGCTCCTCTAACTGTCCAGCAAACTGCTTGTGGAAAGCATTTGTGAGAGCTCAGCTAATCCACAGAAATTGATCCAGACAGGCAGCACTGACTCCAAACATTTGTTATACATTTAACTTCTAAACCTCTTAGTCAAAAAATCTAAACTCAATTCCAATAGGAGCTGCCTTGTATTGAATTTGGTATGGATGCCAGTGTGAGGTGTGTAAATAGCATGTGTAAATAACACCTCAGCTATTTGGCTGTAGTTACTGCAGCAAATACATCAAGGTATTGTGCTTCCCTTCCAAACCTGTCATCACGTGCACCACCCCAGCTGCCAAAGCCTCTGCCTTTTTTTTCCTCCCCAGATGTTTCAATCTCCAGTTTGAAGCTGACATCTGGAGAAGTGATGTTGTAGAAATGCTACACATCAGCAGGCCAAATATGGGATATGCTATGGAAATGAAAATGACAGAAGTGACAGAACAAAATTAATGGGCATCCAGATGCAAGTCAATAAGTGATAAAGTGCCTGTCAGGAATTTCCTAATGCAAAAACAGGCAAGAAACCTTGTTGTACTGCAAGCCCTCCCAGGAGGGATGGGACATCTGGCAAGTCACAGTTTCTGGAAAAACGGCACACTCTGCAATCTGAGTCCCCCAAGTCACTCAACATTTCCAGTGCCCCTCTCTGCTCCTCACTCCCACATGTGTGTTAAGCCACCCTGGTCCTCTCCCATCTTTTCATCCTTTGCAGCCATTTCTGCCAAGACAAAAGGACATCCGAAATACCTCCTCCATGGTGTTTTGGGACTTTAGCAATCTCAAGAGATGAGACTGCAGGCAGGGGACATGGGGCATGGAAGTAGGAAGACCTCCTTTAAGGAAGAGTTTCACAAAGAAGGGCTTAGAATAGTCCCTCAGGCAATAGGTAACTGCTCTTTGAGTTCCACCATGGGCAGAAAGAGCAGATATTCTGTGCACTCTTTGTAAGAAACCTGTACTCATCAGGCTTGTGAAAGATGAATATTTCTGCTGGAGCAGCAGTTGCCTTTTTGGAGAATTCAAGAAGGAAACCATTGCTGGTTGGATTTTTGCAGCAAAGGGCCTGCAAACTGCAAATTTGTGTGCTTTGCGTTGGGCAAAGTGCTGATTATGGCTGACAGCAGCAATGGACTGTTTGATCCTTAAGTCATACAAAAAAATTACTGAAGGATTTTGGTGGCACATGAGTTCTGGAGGTCTCCTCTCCAACCTCCTGCTCCAAGCAGGACTGGCTGCAAAGCCAGAGCAAGTTGGTCAGTGCCTTGCCCAGTTAAGTTGAAAAATCTCCAAGGATGGAGGTCCCACCACCATTCCAGGCCCTGTCTGGTGCATGGCAACCAGAGTTTCCTTGGTTACTACCAGTGGCTTCCTGCATTTATCAGGTCCTTGTAAGCTCCAGGAGCAGCTCAAGGTATGATGTGATCCCCCTCCCCCACCTCCTCCAGGGTGACCAAAACCACTCTCCCAGTGGCCACTGGGACTCCTAATTTTGTCCTTGTCTCTCCAGTGGTGGTTGGTTTACTGTTCAGAAAAGTGGAGAGAAAAGTGAAACAAATGTGTTAACTGCACTAAGGCAGTTTTAGGGTTTTTTTTTTCCTCTGTAGACATGCTGAGGAATTCTCCGGCAGTTCAGACCTAAAAAGAAAACCCCAAACCCCAATTTTGGTCATTTTATTTACACAAGGAGGAATGCAGGAATTCTGACTTACTCCAAAGTATCTTTGGTTACCCTGTCTCAGTACAAATTTGTTAAGAGTAGAACTAACCCACAATCCCACTAAAGACACAACTGCAAGTTTTAATTCAAATAGCTACTGCAGCCCACAAAAGTAGCAAGACACAGCTCCTGCTGTACTTTCAGAAACACATCAGCAGAGAGAAAACAGGTAAGTAGGAAAAAGCCATGAGCTAGGCAAGTATGATAAGTTTTCAGGAAGCAGGAAGAAATAAATTGGGAGTTTAGCTCTTTTGCAAGTAATTCCTATTTTTTCAGTGAATATTTATATTGGCTCCGTGTTCCTATCTTTCCAGTCAAAATTCTGTTTCTCACCACGTGATGATGTATTTTAACATGAGGCCAAAAGGGATTCATATTCCAACTAAAGCAACATAGATGTGCACGTTGTACACACATGATTTGCCTTCAGTGAGGCTGCCCAGAGAAAGGCAATTAAGTTTCAGATCATTGCAAGCAGATGTGGTGTCGATCTCAATCAGCTCCTAGACCAGAAAGGGAAACCAAGCCCTGATGAGCAGCAATCCGCCGTAGGGAAAAGGGATTCCTGCTTGGAAAGAGAGCACAGTTTACATCCCTTATGGAAATTCACACGTTCTGCTATGGGAATAAAACCTGCTTCTGATGCCAGTTCTTACATGTCCTCTTTGGCCACCCATGACACTGGAAGGACAAGCAGATGGCACAGAAGCAGATTCACCAGCACTGGTTAAATCGGCTGCGTCATGTGTGTCAAGACCTTTGATCAGGGTAGATATGTCTCAGGGAATTGCTGATTTCAGTATAATCACCTCAAATTGCACAGGAATGCCAGGAGAGGCTGCCTTAGCCATAGTTTTGCTTGGCAGAGAAGGTGTCTCAGATTTAATCTTGGTAACCTAGACAAGGTCATCTGAAAGTCGGTTGCAGAGAGGCTTGGATGTCCCAAAAGAGCTGGAGCCCAGTCACAATTTTTGCCCAATTTTGGGAGCCCAGCAGAGGTGATTCCTTAGGCACTTGATTTACCTCCGAAGCTGGATAAAAACCACTTACACAGAGATCAGGCTTATATTGCCAAGAAGCATTCCTGGTTACTTTGGAGGAATTAGTACCTCAAAGAGAGTAAAATACGTTAGCAAAGGGACTCATTTTTCATTATCAATTTCATTTGTGCTGGGGTTTTCCCAACATAGTTTTATTGGTAAGGATATGATCTTTTCTTTCTTCTTTTTTTTTTTTTAATTTATTTTTTACATTTCTAAAGTAAAAGGAAAAGACAGCTTTGCTGTGTTGCAAAGCTGCAACAGAGACCCGTCCTGACTGGAGCAGCGGGTGACGACGGAGATGTTAAAATTGAGTGAGCACTGCAGAAAGCATTAGTGATTTACATGCAAAAGCAAACTTTACCTATATTGTATTTATATCCCTAGACCGTTGGGTTTTTTTTCCCCCTGGGAATATGTGGGTTCCCATCTCTTCAAAAGCAGGAGTTTGTTTTCAGTGGCAGTTCTTGGAACTGGAACACTAAGTCTGATGCCAACTGAAAAATTGATATGCAGAGGGTGCACCCTGCTGCTTTCCAGTTACTTGAATTTTTACCCTGGAGCTCTGGCTGCCTGTGCTTTTCTGGGAAACAAATAATCACATCAAACCTAAGGGATTTGTTTGAAGACAGATTTGAGGGTTCAAGAACCCTTTTGTTTAAATGGAGCCTCAGACAGAAACTGGAGATCCTTCATGTTTAAGTTGCTCTTTGAGCAACAGAACAAAGTACAGTTTCCTAGACTCCTTTGTCCCTTTCCCTTTCCTTTCCCTTCCTTTCCACAATAACCTCTGTCTCCTCTTGTTTTCCTGAGGACCTGGTGGTGCTGACAGCTACCCTGTCCCCAGCCCCCCCACACCATCCACCTCCTGTGTCCCACAGGCTGCATGCACTGGCTGGCCAGTTCTGATCACCCAGAACACTTTAGTGTAGGAACTGCTGAGCACATTCTTGTTTCTTTTTGGAAGGAGGGAGGAAGATTGCAGATCTTTTCCCTCTATCCAGAAACCAGGTTTTATTACAGAAACTACAGGAACCCAGCCTGCAGATTTAAAAGAGAAAGAGATAGACAAAGTGAGTGTGTAAATTTTCTTACCCTGAGAAATAAGGTTAACAGTGAAATGTAGCAGCAATTTTAGTTACAACAACTAAACTTGAAATGCAGACCCCAAGAGAAGGGGGTCTCTGTCTTTGGGTCTGCCTTTTGAGTTAAGACGGTCTCTTGCAGTATTTTATTTTTTCCTTTAACCTAAGAGGACAAGCAGGATGGAGTTACAAATTACTCCAACTATAATTAACTTGCAGTGTATGCAGAGCTAATCTTTGCATTGCCAGCACGGATACAGGCAGGAAAGCCTTTCTCAGACCAGGTCCTATGTGCCAACAGCTCTGGTCAATGATTATCCCTTGCAAAAAGCCTGTGACATACTCCCTCCAGTCACCTGTTTACATCCCAAATGTTCTCAAGTTCTGCTATTTCAAGCTTAACTCTTGTGACCTTACTCAATGATATTCAATCCAAGTCTCTTTACCATATCCTGCAAGGCAAACAACTTCAGGTCAGTTTTAGTAACCAGTGCTATGTCATGCCCGTAGTCAATGACTCTAAGTATGCCCACGCCCATATGTTTCCTAAATTTGGATGTCTGTGATAGCAAACACCAGGGGCTGGGTGGGCAGTCCTGTTTCACCAAAGAAGAATCTGAAGCATTTTTGCTCTTTGAGCATTCGCTTTCACCTTCAGAGCATTTCCTGGATGAATTCAGATTTACTAGAAGTCATTAGCTAAGCAGGATGAGCAAACCAATTGTGACTCCTGCAAAACGTTTCTAAGAGGTGAATGAGTCAGATAACAGATCCACAGAGCAGAAGATATCCACCCCCTACAGCAGCCAACTGTCAAAGCTTACAGACAGTATGAAAACAGGTCAAGTATGGAGAAATATTTCTCCTAAATTCTCCACCAGGCCCAGTGGTTTGTGGCTCAGGGACTTCCTGAAGCAGAGATGTTATGTCTGAGTGTAACAGCCTGGACAGACTTTTCTTCCTGGCATTTCTTCAATAGGTTCTTGAACCCAAACATTTTAGTACTCACAGTGTCCTGTGGAAATAAGCTCCTCAGTCTATGTATGAACTGTTCCTTTCTTTTTGATCCTGGCACTTTCTAGGCCACTTTCTTTCCTTTTCAGTCTTTGCTCACTCTCCATGCCAAGTTTTGTAATGAACCTCTAAGAAAGAGAATGAGCAATTCCCACTCACTACTTAACTTCTGGTCTCCTTTGGAAAATGCTCTGATGTTTTATCCTAGGGGAGCCAGGAAGTGTGTGACCAATTTTTATCCCAGTACACTCATACACATAAGCATCACCTTTGAAAGTTCCCGCCTAGCAGCATTTCTGTATTGCAAAAGGTACGGGATTACTCCTGTAAAAACAAATGATCATCATCAGCTCAACTGCATCCTAATTTGCATAATTTTTATCTGTTATGAGACACTGGTGGAGCTTACCTGAACTGCTGCTATCTGCTGGCACGCTGACCTTGCATAGGATGCAGAAAAATGGTGATTCCTCAGTGTATCACCCTGACCTCAGCTTTGCACCGCATTTATGCCTGTTTCTGCTCTTACCGCTCCAGGCCATCCATGCCAAAGGTGAGCTGTTGCTCAGTCCAGAGGGCATGGACATGGCAGCAGCAGCACAAGGAAGGGATGTGAACCTCCTCCAGTTCAGCTCTGCACACTACTGTACTGGTACAGTGGAGAGGAAACTGTTCTGAAGGAGAGGCAAGAATAAGTGGTTGGGGGCAAGGAGCCAGAGGAATTTCTTTAATTGGCTTTTTCCCTGCATCCAGCACATTCTGAGCACTGTCAACAGAGGGGCAGAGCTGGAGATGGTTAACAGCCCTCAGGCATGCAATGCTCTGACTGGACAGACATATACATATTTCTCCACAAATCCCTCCAGCACTCTGATGTGTACCTTTCCTCTGTTCTGACGGATTTATAAGCATGCTTGCATCTTGATCTAGAAGATACTGAATGAACTGTCTTTAACCCCTTCACAACAGGAAACTACCATGTTTAAAAATGCTTGGCTGACTGTTGGTGCAGCTCCATCTCATCCTTCCTCATCTTCTGCTAGTTCAGCTGAGCCTTCGGTCACACTCTCCAGCTTCCCATTGCTCCTGTGCATCTGGGAGAGACTCCCAGGCATGGCTGTCCTATGGTACCACCAAAATCAGTTTCACCAGGGATACCACGTAAGTATCAGTCAGTCCTACAGATGTAGGGAGCAGAGCCCAGCAGTTTGCCCTGCTCACTTGGGTTTTAGCTGCCTTTTTTTTTTCTTTATTTTTAATGGTTTGGGTTGGAAGGAACCTTATATGGAAGGAACCTTACAGCCCATCCAGTTCCACCTCTGCCATGGGCAGGGACACCTTCAACTATCCCAGGTAGCTCCAAGCCCTGTCCAACCTGGCCTTGGGCATTTCCAAAGACAGGGCAGCCACAGCTTCTCCAGGCAACCTGTGCCAGGGCCTCAGCACCCTCACAGGGAAGAATTTCTTCCTAATAGCTGATCTATTTTTTTCTCTGCATTAAACAATCCTGTGAAGCCAACCATTTCTGTCTTGTCAGAGAACAAAAATGTCTTTAACACAAAATAAACAAACAAGACTCAGTAGAATCCATTAAAAGGTTACTAAATAGGACTTGCCTGCCCTCTCTGGTCCAGAGCTGAGGCTCCCAGAAGCTGTGTTGCTTTGCTGGGTTTTCTCATTGCTTGCAGTGCACTTGGAAGGATTCTTTGCACCCTGAGTGCAAAGCGGGTGGATCAGTACCTACCATGGATATCCCCAAATTTAGGATAATACACACACATCTGCTTACATAATGAATTGAATGGGCTTGGTTTACAGAACTGAACATTTGATCTGTGGCTCAGCTTGGGTGTGGGAGATACCAAAGTAGCTACGAGCACTTCTCCCTTCTAGCAGCGGGTTTGTTCTGGTACTAATTGGAGTGCTGTATGTACCTCAGACACTGGTTGGAAATAGCTCTGGATAAGACACACTGGCAGTTGTGGATAAGTAGGAAGCAGCAGCCAAGACTGGATGTCAGGAGAGGCCAGGAGGGGATGTCATAAAAACCCTGTGTTGTTTGGAGTGCTTTCATCCACGGGAATTCTTCAAGAGTTGGCTCATGAAGTGTTGCAGCTGTCTCACACTGTTGGCAGGAGCGGCCTGGCCACGTGAAATGTCCAGGTGATGGCCGGTGGGGAATTCCGTGTCTCTTCCTAACGGGACAGAGAAGGCTTTCAGCAGACACTGCTGAAGCTTCATTTGGCACCTTACAAAGAGAAAACTTGAAAATCTGCCCCTACTGCTTTGTCCTGCTTCCATACTGCTCTGCTGTCCTGGCTGTAAAAGGATGGTAAGTCAGGGCTCTGCACAGCCTGGGAGCTGTAGGGAACCACTCTGCAAACAGTTTTTGCTCCAAGAAAAGCCTGGCGCGCTGTATGCAGCCATTGTGCCACAGACCCCAGGGTCTCCATCAGCCAGATTTGCTAACCGCAGATTCCAAGTCATTCCTCTCATTAAAACATTAAAAAGTTTTTGCCCCACAGGGAGAGAAACTTTAATCTTCTCAAACAGATCTGCTCTTACAGGAGGCTATTTTAGGCATTGATTCTGTAACAGTGAAGTTATTGGACAAATGAAGAACATGGCATATGATGTTGCTTGGAGCAATTTGCATTCCTCAGGTGCTAAAAGTTTTAAATACTTCCTTTGGGCATGAAATAGATCTGCTGCCAAAGAAGCCAGCATTCCTGAGAGTGCCTGTCCCACAGATTCCCACAGGGGAAAAGTCTGCAGAGCTGAACTAGTCTGACCCCAGGAAATCCTTCCCACAGCTCTCATTCTTGCTCAGTTTCTCCTTTAAGTTTCATAATTCACTGAAAGATCAGTTTGATGTTTGGCTATCTTCCTTTTCACGCACTTTCTTGGTCTTCCTCTTTTATATTAATACCACATTAAAGCTGGGATGTGAACCATGCAAGTCAGGAAGTCCAAGATGCTCTTTCAAAGACACTCAGTCAACATTGTTAATCATTTTTAAATGATTGTTGTCTTTGCTAATACACAAATGGCTTGCTTCAGACTGGAGCTAAACACATCTGTGCAGCCAGGAGGTAACACCCCTCCAGGGATTCCTCACTCTTGTCAGATTAATTTTATCTATTTTAACTAAAACATCATAGAGAGATCTCCAGCATCAATATCTTTAAGATTTATTCATGTTTCCCTTTTTTTTTTTTTTTACACCATTACAGTAGCAGTGCTATCATGCTTTACAATGATTAAGGGCTTTTCAGTGCATTCTTGTTGCTTTGGGTTCAAAAGTCTATCAGCTGTTTTTTCATGGTCAAAAAGAATGAATATTGTGTAACATACTCTGTGTTTGCTCCATTCATGGTTGGTTTGGGTATTTTTTTACACCTTCTTATTGAACTGGAATAGTAACATTTGGAAATTTTGGGCTCCGTTCATGGTTTACGGGAATGTCAGA
Organism: Acrocephalus scirpaceus scirpaceus; assembly: GCA_910950805.1. Classification (NCBI taxonomy): domain Eukaryota; kingdom Metazoa; phylum Chordata; class Aves; order Passeriformes; family Sylviidae; genus Acrocephalus; species Acrocephalus scirpaceus. The sequence goes on along the minus strand of OU383786.1, from coordinate 3,056,376 downwards.
GTTTTTCATCTGCCCTACTCACATTTGAGCATGACTCCATGCTCAAATGAACTGGTCCCTATTTCTGCCTCCATAAGAACCTTTAGCTACTCATACTCCTGGCTGCACCTCCAAAGCTGTCAATGTCCCCTAAAATTATAGTCAGTAATTTATCCTTCTCCCTTCCAAATTCAAAAAGCGGTAGACAGTAAATGCCTATTCTCTGCATCACTGGGTCCTAGCTGCTGCTATTTTGGTATGAGTATTTTATTACACAAATGGGAATAAATCCACTTGGGATTCATCAGACTTTCCCTCATACCTTTTGTGCAAACACTTGTTTATGAATCAACAGCCCCAACTGCATGTCCCCAGAATATTGTGAGGAAAAATCCTTTTTTGACCCCATTTTGTCCATATGCTCCATCTGGATAAAAGCTGAAGCCAAGATTTTTTTTTCTGCAGGCCACATACTTGTTATTTAGGGAACTGAGGGAGTAATTAATGGAGCTCTCTATAAAGCCAGCTTGTGACCATGCATGTCCATCAGAATGCATGACCATGACCTTTTTGGAGTTGAATCACAAAATAATTTGGGTTGGAAGGGAGCCTAAAGATCACTCAGTTCCACCCCCTGAAATGGGCAGGGACACCTCCCATTATCCCAGGTCCTGTCCAACATGGCCTTGGACACTTCCAGGGATGGAGCAGCCACAGCTTCTCCAGGCAACCTGTGCCAGGGCCTCAGCACCCTCACAGGGAAGAATTCCTTCCCAATAACCCCTCTGACAGTTTGAAACCATTGCCCCTTGTCCTGTCACTCCAGGCTCTTATCCAAAGTCTCTCTTCAGCTCTCTTGACGTCTGTCTCTCTCTTCCTTTAGCCACTGGAAGGGGGCTCTATGGTCTCCGCGCACCTTCTCTAACCCAGGCTGAACACCCGCAATTCTCTAGGCCTTTGTATTGATGAATTAATGATTAACATGAAAGACCGAGGAGTGGATGCTGAAAACCAGCGCCACCCACGACGACACCCCACTGAGGAAGAAGAATCTGTAAACCGGGGCCCCTGCGAACCCCGCGCTAACAGCAGCTCTTCCCCCTCACGGCCGCGCCTCTCCCGCCGCACCGGCCCGCCCCTCACGGCAGCTGCGGGGCTTCCGCGGGGCCGCGGCAGGGGCTGCGCGCGCCCCGCCCGCGGCGGGAACGGGCCCGGCAGGTGCGTGAGGGGGAGCCCGGGAACGGCCGGGAGCGACCGGGAACGGCCGGGAATGACCGGGAGCGACCGGGAATGGCCGGGGCGGGCGGAGGAGGGAGCTCGGATTCTTGGGGTTCGGCCGTGGCCTCGGCGCCGGCAGCGCCCGAACGGGCCCGGCCGGCCTTGCCCAGCATTGCCGGGCACGGCCCCCGCTGCAGCCCTGGATTCCGCTCCAAATCACGAGTGTCCTCAACCAAAACGGAGCGTAATTTTGCTATGAAAGGGTTTTTTGTTGGTTTTGGTGGTGTTTTTTTTTTTTCGTAATTGCTCGTTGCTACCTTCTTTGTTCTTTACTGAAGGGCGAGTTAAGTTTCATCCCAAAAATCTCAGGATACCCGGTAGGGAGTAGAAGCGAGGACTTGAATTGCAAGGAAATGAGATCCCCAGCACTTAGTAAGGTGAATAAAAACATCCCTTTTGGTATATTTTTTGAGGTATTAGGATTGCACGTGCTGTCAGAATCTGTGGAGAAATTGGCTCTATGGTTATGTTAGCTCATGCCTGCACTCCTTTTTTCAAGGTGTTTTTTTTTCCTGCTTCTCACACTGTTGTCCAGAAAACTATACATCATTAACTTACTTCTGGTTACTAATAGGATAGACTAGACAGGAAAGGCAGAGAGACATCATTCATGCTGAGAACTCACTGAAGGATCTGCCTTAAAATGTCTGTTTAAGAGGTTATGGAACAAAAAGACAGGAATAACAGGCAAGAGTAAGTTGCCAAACTGGCAGAAACAGGCAGGAATAAACTACCAAACCAGATGCAGCCCCCAAGGACAGTGTTGCAGCCATTGTGGCTAGTGATGGTTTCAGCAGCAAATGTGTCACTAATTTTTAAAGAGGGTTCTAGGGGAAAACCAAGGACTGCAGACCTGGAAGTTTGACCACCAACAAATGAATTAATAGAAAATGTAGCAAGATAGGATTATTGGGCAGTTGCATAAGTATCTAGGGGGGAAAATCAATGTGGCTTAAAAGTCATGCTTTAAAAAAATGCTGGAATTTTCTGCAGGTCTAAATAAGCATGTTGAGGTCCAGCTCACCGTCTGTACTCAGATTTCAGGAAGGTTTTAAACAGGAGCCCTTTACCTGAGCAGCTCTGGACATAATAAGGGAGTGCCCCTGTCATAAATACACAGTTGTTGCAAAGATAGGAAAGAGGATGTGAGTAAATGGGCAGATCTCCTGGTGGCTGGAGGTCACTGTTGGGGTGCTGCAGGGAGGGTATGTAGATGACATGGAAAATCAGTGTTTCCAGCTGGCTTTGCCTTATTTAAGGTGGTAAAGAAGATGACTGAGGGTGGTGAAGTGCAGGTGTAAACTGGTTCATATGGGTGGGGAGCAGTGCAATATCCCCACACAAAATGAGAGTTTTTGGAGCAGTAATAACTAACTCTGAAGTTTTCTTCCTTGGTAAAGTCTCCCTTTGACTACTGTCGCAGAGGTTCAGGGAAGACTGTGCCTGGGTCAGAAGGTTCCAGTCCAGAGAAATGGAGGATGTGTGGAGGAGCACTGCATGTTTATTCTGTTCTTCCCCAGGCTCCTGCTCTTGACCTGGGCTGGAGAGCAGGATACAAGGAGAGGTATCCTTTGGTCTGACCCAGCATTGACCTAGCATGTGTTCCCACGTAAAATCTGTACAACTGGGAATTGCTGTGAGGAATTGTCTCTCCAGAAGTGGCACTGTTTTTATCTACTCTTCTTCATTATTCTGTCAGAAAAATTGATGTACCTGAGGAAGGTTTTGCAGGTATCTAGATCTGGGAGCCAAAAGTACTTGTAAATTGCTGGGGTGTTTTTTTTCTTTCTTTCTTTCTTTTTTTCTTCTTTTCATGAAAACTCATTAAATACCTAAGGAAATGCCTGCAAATGCAGTCTTGTTAGAAGGATTAAAGAAACCTCTGTAGCCTCTGTTGTGCCTTGACTACTGGGTGTATCTGCTGCTGAGCTGGGTTTTACAAAGATTTGCAGTGACTCTCCAATTCTGACTTGCAGGCTCCTGAATTACTTGCCTGAGATTAGCCCAGCTGCCCTGAACACTCCAGGCACTCGTGCTGACTGATTCAGCTCTTGATCTTCTTTTTCTGACTTCCATACCTTTTTTTTTGGTACGTGTTTCCCAGATGTGCTTAAGAACTTGTAGTTAATTTGGTTACAACAGGATTAGTAAAAAGTGATTAAAGCCACGAATCGTTATTTGAGGCCCAGGAGTAGAATTTGTTTATTTTGCAACTAAGAAAATCTAGGTAGAAATGAAGAGCTGCTAATTTGTATGTAGACTTACAGAAGAGGTTGAGCCTCTTGCTTCCCAAATACACAGGGCTTGGATCCATGGCGTGTTGCCTTCTGCAGTGTGGTTTTTCTTGGGCAAAGAGAGATTTGTATTTACAAGCAACATCCTTTCCAGAAAGTGTAGATAGGCTTTGAGGCACACAGGTTTGTATTTCAGATCTTGCTATGAACAAACAGGGGGACATAGAGTAGAATGTGGGATTTTTTTCTGGGTTTCTAAGCTGATGTTGCAGCCCCTCACTCTGCACTCCTGTTTCTGTACGTGACCCATTTCTCCTGGCTAGAAGGCAGTTTCCTGCTGCTGTTTCTATTGAAGATGCTGAGATGTGTCAAGGATCAGCCCATAGCAGTGAAGTTACAAGTGCCCTGAGGCTGCTCCTGTAACACGTCAATAAGAGCACTTGCAGCTTTTAGGGTTGATTTAATTGGAAGTGCAGTAGGTGCCAGGCAGCTCAGATCCTGTTTCTGGTGTCGCATTTCATAAGAGCACAAATTACCAAATGAGTTAATGCTCCACTCGAGTCAGCCATGTTTGCAGCGTGTCTTTATGTGTGGCTGATGAGCTGGAAGTTCCAGTTAATACTGTCAGAGAGGTCTGGAGGTATTGTCTTCAGTGGGAAATACTGCCTTGACTGAGTGTTTCAGAGGGTCAGTCTGAAATGGTGACGTGTTTCTCCTCTGGCCCTTCCTTCCTGCATCACTTTCTCCTAGACAGGACTCGTTTGCCCAGGCCATGAAACAATTTTGTCTGAGGCAGGCTGGTGAGTTCTGACAAAACTTTTAAGAATTCCCACCAGCTAAAAGCCACAGTTCAGAGCAGAGTACCTGGCATGGAGATGGTGGTTCTATGGCAAGTCTCTGACACCATCGAATTATTGCAGTAATTAGGTGTTCAGAAAAAAAATAAAGCTATCCCCTCTCTGCCAGTCATGCCAATGTGATTTGATTTTTTTTTCCTGCCTACTTTTATGTGTTTGTGTCTGGATTCTTCTGAAGTGAAACATAACACTGTTGGGGAATTGGCACTGGTGATTCAGACTGTAGCAATGCTGAATTTGTTTCACTGTAGTGAAAAGAAACTGTTGCTGGTGGAACTTCATTGTAAGAATCATCAGACCAAGATAAAGATTGGGTTTGATGTTCAAAGTTTTTGTAGAATTTTTAAATGCTGACGATCTGGTGAAAAATTAGTGGCAACAGCTAATCACTTATGTATATACTTGCTTGCAGGTTCAGCTGTGTATAGGATTCTTTCTCCATTTTTAAATCTGTATGATGTTGGACCCTTGCATATATATGTGGTTCAATTTAGAACTGGTGTCCTTGCATTCTCTTGTAAAAGTCCTTTTTTTGAGGCTGACACTTTGCAAATTTAGTGCCAATGGGGGCATTTTAAAAGTTTCGTTTCAGCTTTCTGTGTATTCAATATAGGAAAAGTGCATTCCCCACAGAAAAACAAAGAGTAAAGAGCACCTCCAGCACTGCCCATGTGGGAGATGGGCTTTTTCTGGACCAACAGAAAACTGCAAATTATTCTGGAGTTTGATCCAATGGTGCACTCTTGGTATCACATCTCCATCGGATCTCCAGAATCTCTTGGCCTGTTTCAAAGCACTTTATCCAGTGAATAAATGGTTGTGTCTGTTCAACAGGTATAAGGACTGCAGCACTGAAAACGAAACACCTGTGAGCTTTTTGGAGCTCACATAGGAAAGTGGTGATGAACCAGAAGAACAATTGCAAGTGATGTAGTTGCCTCAGGTCCATGCTGTTGGCTGGAACAGTAGGTTGAATCTTTCTGGTAAGTTGAATCATTTTGGGGAGATTCTAACACAAACACTTCTACAGCATGATAAACAAGTTTGTGATTGTGAATAGGGCATCTCTAAATTTCTTGTGGAGGTTTAGATTCTGATCCAGTTACATTACCTTTGAAAATGATTGATACACAACTTCTGTGGGCTTTCTGAGGCAGCATAATTTTTGAAGTTCTTGTTTTTTGTTTTCTCTGTCTGCTTAAAAGATTATGTTAACTTTAGGTGAAAAGTACATACTGCAGGTTCATCTTTGCTTTCAGTTTCTGAACTTTCTAACCTAATAAGCAAACTTATTTTCAGTGCTTAGTGGAGCAGAGTTGCTTTTATCTGCAGTCCTTAGAAGATGACTATTCAAACTGCTGTTTTCTGTTTGCTCATCAGTAGAGCCCAATATTTGCCCAGCCTGGTGCAAACACAGCTAAATCTGTCACCTGCTGCTGCAGTTTGCATTGGTTGTCCATGTGGTCGTAGCTTTCAGGTTCATTGTTGTGGAGAGACATGTAAAAACAGAAATTTGTGGAAATGAGGTTTTTTTAAATTAGCTTTATAATCCTAATTATACTTATATCCATTTTCCAGAACTATGCCAAGAAAAAGAAAGCTGTTGGCTCAATTAAGTGCTCTTCAAAACAGCACCAGCTTCCCTCAGATTGATGCCGTGGAGCAGCTGAACACTACACCTGGAGCAGATCCTTCTCCAAAAAGCAGCAAATATTTTGTGATAGAGAAAAAAAATTCTCCTCAGCTACAAGAAGATTTTTTCAACCAACCCTGTGTTAGTCTGGCCAAGTCCTTTCTGGGACAGGTAAGACACGAGCACTGAGATTCTTATACTGGAGCACGTGCTTGCTAATAACTTAGTGTAAAAGGATGAAATTCTTTTTTTGCCATTTGACTCCCAGGCTTGGCTATTTTAGGAATACAGCTCACATTCCTTCTCTTGCTAAGTGCAGTGGAATTTAAAGACCAGTAGCTGAATCTATTCTTGACGAAGTCAGAGGAGTAATTTTTCAGGTTTAGTCTGTCACATTTTTAATTGGGGTTTTTTTGGAGTTTTCCTCCCTTTTTTCTATTTACTAAAATGTGCTTAGCTGCTTGTGGTTTGAAGGCTGTTTCAGGCCCATTATTTTCCTTTCAACAATTGCTTTACTTGTTTTTGTTTCTTGCTTAGCCCACTGGCAAGTAATGCTCTGCAGTCAGCAGCATCTTCTTTGCCTCCATTTTACTGTCTCGTTATGCTAGGAATTGCACAGTCCCACAGTTAAGCTCTCTTCACTCCAAATATTGCTATTCCTATCTTCTGGTTATGAGTTTCCAAGTTCATGCAAGGATTTCTCCCTTAGCCCATTGCATAAACTCTGAGGAGTCTTTGGACCTTGCTTGAAAGCCTTTGGAAATCAGAATGGGGGAGATTCACTCTTCTGCTTCGTGAGTCCTTCAGAAAACTCTCTGGCTGTTTCCAGAGGAGGGAGTTCCCTCAGTGTTTTCCCTATAAAAGTCCAGGACCTTGTAAACTCAGCTGCAAAATGTGTGTTCAGTTTCACTGCTATGGTCTTATCTTCTCTGAGTCTTTTTTATACCTTTATTGTCTGCAGGGTGAGCAGACTCTCTGGGTTCTCATGGCTTTAGATAACTTCAGGAATTTGTTCCACAAACTGTTGGTTTTGGCCTGTTTTGCTGCATCCAGCCTTTTTTTATTTTCTAAGGATATCTTGCTTGTGAGTGACGCCTTTGCTCTGCTTTTTAGCCCTGCTGGGTTTCTTTCTGATCTGCCTTCACCTCTTTGTGATACTCTACATGTGTTGCTATCTTTGCAGACATCCTGCTAGAGGCTTTCCTTTCAGGCCTTAACCTTTGGCTGCCTCCAAAGCTCTTCCCAACAAGCTCCCTCACTTTACATAGTTTCCTCTTCTTGCTGGTAGGCAGGACTCTGATAGATTATTTTTGGACTTTCATGCTTGTGAAAAGACACTGAACTTTATCCTTCACGGTCATGATACTAAGTTGTTTTTCAGGAATAGGTCTTTGGAAAAGACTTTGTGTTTTGCTCCAGGCCTGAGAACTGAGTCTTTCCTCATGAGGTTCCTGATTCCTTGCTCTGCACAACATTTGATGGTGCCTAAGAAAATGTTGCACGTGTCCTGGTCTATCTGAGGATGCATGAAGTCTCCCATTACTGATACATTTTTGTTGACTTAATGGCTCCATTACCCTCATGCATTCAGTTACTCCAGACAGATGATTTTTGAATCCTAATTCTGTATTTTTCCTATATAGGCCTAGTATTAGAAACCACGTGATTTCTATCTTAATTTTACATTTTCTTTAAAGTATAACCCCCAGTCTCCCATGACCCAGCCTGTTCTCTCATAAAGGTAATTTAGTGTTTCCTTCATTACCTTCATTCTACCAAATTTTGTAGGCATCTGGTGTATTAATCTTGCTTACCTTCATGATACCTGAGTTCTTGGAAACAAAAAAGATACATGCAGTAAATGACCTTCCAGAGGGAACTGCCATAACATCAAGATACATCCTCAATGAGAAAAATAACCTTTATGAAATGCCTTACTGTGAGGTGTTGGGAATTATCACCATTTTTAAACTTTTTTATTCAATAGAATAATTGGTGTGTCTGCAGACAGGGAAATGCCTGGATGTTTTTAAACCCATAACCTAACCATTGCATTTCATCATACTGAGGGGGCAGTGTGGCCACGTGGCTCTGTTTTTGGGGTGTTCCCAGGCACTTGCTAAACACCAGTGCTTTTTTTTTTTCATAAAAAATTATAAACAGATTATTTTCAACCATTTGACAAGTGGTGTAGAGAAACTGTGGTATATTGCAGCTGCAGCTTTGGAAACCAACTCCTGGAGCATCCATTATGGATCAAATCAATATCTGCATTAGGAATCCAGCACAAACATCTGTTAGGAATTAAGCTTTGTTTTCTGAAGGTCATTTTTGAATGGCTGCATAATTAAAGTGTTATAATTAAACTGATAGCTGGTGCCCAAACGAAACCCTGCTGCAGTAGTTCATATACGTTAAACAAAGCACAAAGTTTAGGAGTCAGGTCAAACCACAAATTCCTTTGTACAAAGTTTAGTGGTTGTTTTATTTTTAAAGACAATCTTTTGACTGTCATGTTTTGTTTCCCCTGCATCTGCTTTGTTTTATTTAAGGAGGTACCAGCAGCAAGAACACACTGTAATAACAAAGATCTGTTGTTGTCTGCCTGAAGCCAATTCCCAGCTCTCCTACTCTGCCCTTCACTGTGGTGCAGAAAATACTGAAATAGCATTGATGCTCTCTCTAGAGCTGATTATCTCTGTGATTTGGGACTGGGACTTGTTTGAAACATCTCTAGGGAGAGAAACTGTCTAATCATAGTAGTTATTTAATTGTGCCACTGTCATATTTCTTCTGATCTAAAGATTATACATTCATGATGCGTCAAGGTTGATATCAGTGCTGATTTTTGCCTTAAACCTGATGGATTGGAGAATACAGAAAATAACCACAAAAGCAACTCTGTAGGCTTTAGTATATGTAGGATCATAAATTGATTCTTTTTAATTCTGCTTCATCTAGACACTCCAGGCATTTTGTGGGGTGAGTGACAGGTAGGAACTCCTTGTACTGGGCTGTGGCCTGAGCAGTGGAAGCTGAAAAAGTTAGTGTTAGCTTACAGACTGCTAACTGGAGAGGATTTAGTACCAACAGGTCCTTTCTTTCCAACTTCTCTGTTTCCACAGCTCTTGCTGTGGTTATTTTGTACTGAGGGCTGGTAACTGATGCACTCTGACCTCTCTTTCAGATTTTAGTTCGCAAACTTCCTGATGGCAGAGAGCTCTGGGGCAGGATTGTTGAAACAGAAGCTTATCTGGGTGGGGAAGATGAAGCTTCCCACTCGAAAGGTGGGAAGCAAACACAACGAAACGCAGCGATGTTCATGAAACCAGGAACTCTGTACGTGTATCAGATCTATGGGATTTATTTCTGCATGAATGTTTCCAGCCAAGGTAAGCTGAGGCTGAAAGAGATGGAATGCCAGCAGGATGGGGCTGACATTTCAAGCTACAGTGGTGCTGCAAGTCACTTGTGAGCTCTCTGTGGGCTCTCTGATGTCAGTGTCATCATCCCTTGGGACCTGGGCTTTGCCACTGTGAGCAGGGTGTACCTGTGGACAGGCAGCACAGCAGGCAGGGCCCATCTCCAGCTTCCCAGTTTGTCCCAGCTGAGAGCTGTGGGAGCTGTTCAGGCACACAAAGATTGAGAAATGAGGAAGAATGGGGATAGGATGGAGCTTTAGTTTTGATGACCTGGGCTGCTGCCTCAGTCATGTGATGCAGTGAACCTTGTTTCTCAAAAGTGGTGATGTAGGGAAGAATTGGGAGTCATTAATGACAGCCTAAATCTTGGTGTCTGTTGCCATGGCAGGAAACTCCTCTGTCTCCTACCTTTATCTTTAGAGGCTGAATGAAATGTTGGGGAAAACAAGAAGTCTGACATGTCCTGAGCTTAAGCAAGGAGTCCATAGGAGCATTTTAGCTGTCTAGCTGTATCTAAAAGCCAATAAAACCCACCCAATTAAAATACCCAGATTGTTACAGAATCTTCAATCTTCTTTTCTTATTCTCAAGAAAAAAACAATAAAGCTGTAATTAAACTATTCTAGAATTTACTGAAACTGTCCTTCCACATTTCAAGACTTAACAAGTAAGTGTTACTGAAAACTTCCTTTTTTTCCTTTCCTGTAAGAATGACAGTATTTGCCTTGCAATGAAGGCAAATATTTGTTAATTCTTGTTTAATTAGACACCTTGAAATGGCAGCAAGTGTTTCCTAGGTAATTGCTCACTGTTATAAAAATCTCAATCCAAATTTACTTTCTTTTTCACTGTTTCAATGATAAAGGTTAAAAAGCTTGTGTATTCCTAAGTGGAAAGCAAATGTAACTGTGACCATTAATGCTCAGGTTTTGGCCCTTGGACAGAAGCCCAGCAGAAAAACAGCCAGGTTACAGTGTGGGGGAAGAGCCTGACTTTCAAATGGGGGTCTGGAGTCTGGGGGATGAACACATGTGAACTTCATTACATTGGCTCTGCCAAGTCTGTTCAGATAATGAAAGCACATGGTTCATTTGTCAGGATGGGATTTGAAATGTTAAGAATAATACTTTTTATTAAAAAAAAAAAAGAATATGTTTAGCCTTTGAATTCTAGAAAGATTTCTTTGAAATACACACTTTGGGAAATTATTCCTTATATACCTGTGTTTAGTTTTGTAGCAAAGCAGTTAAAAAGCTCCCCGTGGTGATGGAATTCATTGGATTTTTTGTTACAAACTCCCTCCCCGTCATCCTGTCACACGAGTGACACCAGGCAGAGCTGTCACTGCCAGCTTTGTCAGAGCACTGCAGTCAATACCATGGCTGTACACGTTGTGCATCACTGATACAGCTACAGAACAGGAGCTGCTCCTTCTGTGTATTTGTCCACGTGCAATAGTGTTGAAAGAAAGAATCTGGGGAGGAATGACACCCGAGATGTTTTTTCTCCAGTTAGAGGGAGAAGTTGTTTAATTGTGCTGTTGTTTAGTCTGAGGGAAGGATTGAGGGAGTCAGCTTCGTGGTGGCCCCTGGGTAGAAGGCAAAAGCACTTCAGCCTCTGGATATGGAATTGATCTTGGAAACTTTGTTTTACTCTGGCTGTGAAAAAACACAAAGAAACCCTGGCACAAAACCACCCCATCTCTTGTGGCATAGCTTGGTCCTTCTTCATAGCTCAGACCACACTCTGAAGGTAAGCAGCTCCAAGAGACAAGTGTATCCTCTGAAGCAATGGAGCTCTGACTCTTTAGGGATCACTTGTTTTGGTACACAACCTCACGGCCTCTGACTACAGGTGGAATAAACTTTCTCTGTTTATTGGTTTATGCTGGGGTTCAGGCTGCAGTATCACTCAGGGATGGGGAAGAGTGTGTCACCCACAGCCCCGTGTTCATAAAACCATAATGAGATGTGGGGGGGGCTCCAGGATTCTTTGTCAGTGAGGAAGGGGAAATCTTTGTGCACATCACTGAGATAAAGCTACATCCTGGGGAATTTTACTGTGAGAGGGCTTCCCATCACTGAGTGAAATACTGCAACTACCTGAAGCCATGGCATCACTACATTTGGAGAAATCATGGGTGGTAGAGGAGAGCTTATAGAAAAAATACACTCAAGGTATTTTAGTGTGCATGAATCCTACAGTACATCCTGTAGCCAATTAATCTCAATACTAAGAGCTTTCCCTAGAGTTAAGAGAGATGTGGGGCTTCCCTCACCTTAGAAGAGGATAAATGCCAGTCATGCTTCTCTTTGACTTAGCTGTGATCTGTCTCTCTGGAATTTGCCACGGTCTGTATTTTGCTGCCAGATCTGAAGGAATAGCTTGTAAAATTGAGAGCCTAGGGTCACACTGCAGGGACATCTCCCTAACTTTCCTAGACTAGGATTTTGAAGGAAGTATTCGGGAACACTGAGTCAGGTGGGTGAATGGAGGAAAAAATTTCTCTCCAGTGGCCAAGAGCTGTTTCCAGGTTTGGGAGCTGGAGCTGTTTCTGGGAAAGAGCAGGAAGCTGCACCCTGGGGGTGTGGGACTCCGCTGCCATGTTATGATTCCTAGCTGCTCAGGGAGAGAATTGGCCTGTGCAGTGTTGTTAGATCCCAGCTTTTAGCCCTGAATGCTGCTCATTATATGGAGTGACTCTTAGCAGGGGAGATAAATACTCAGCATCTCCAGCTGGCCCTGCTGCTGCTGGTATGTGCACATTGGGCAGATGCTGAACCCAGTGACCCTTGAGAGTGAACTGCTGCAAGCTGGGACGGGGAGGAAGCCAGGCTGAAGCACTCTGGAGCTGAGTCAAAAGGATTCAGCTACTCTTTGGGAATTAAAATTAAATTTCTAATGTGGAAGCTTGCTCAGGAGGACCCAGAGGTGTGAGGGGAGGAAGGCAGTAGCTCATCACGGCATCCCTGCACTCTTGTCCTGCCTGCTGTCTCCACTTCTTTCCAAGGCTACTCTCTGGGCAGAGTGGGGTGCGTTGCACACAGCTGGAAGGAACCTGGAAACTTCCAGTTGGAAATGCACAAAGAGCAGCCAGAGACAGAAATTCCCACTACCCCTTGGCTGGGCTCTGTGCTGCTCTGGGAGCACCTGCAGTTTTCTGAGTGCTCGTATCCCTTCATGTGAACTCCCAAGGAACTTAGTTCAAGTGTGACCACAGTTTCCACTTGCATTTGAGATGGATGAAAGCAAACAGTGTAATTAGTGATTACTAAGAATCCCACAGTTGTTCCTGGCACGGAGGCAACAACATGATGAGAAGGATGTTTCTTTGTGCATCGATAAAAAGTAGAATTAGGACATGAAACGTTCTTAAAAATCTAAAATGACTTTTGAGCTCTAAATCACTGTTGGGCCAGGGAAGTGGCTTTTGGCTGCCAGATTAGTATCAATCCCCCTCCTTGGAGAAGGGAGTGCCTGGGAACAGATTGCTGACAGCTGTTGGAATTCAGGCTGTTGACTTCACCGAGCTGCAGTGGGGGCAGCAGGGGCTCCAAGATGGCTCAGGGCAGCAGGCACACCTCAGAGCCAGGAACCAGGACCTCACTGGGAGCCCAGAGGGGTAATTTAGTGTAGGATTTGCACAAAATATGAGAGGGGTTCTATTTTGGGAAATCACAGGTCCTTAGGGATCTGCCAGTGCCTACAAAAAAAGCCTTTGCCAAGCATGAGCATGGCTCCAGATGTTGGAGGCTGGAGAGGGAGAGGGGATTCTTGGGGAATGGCTCGGCGCTGATGCTGGCGGGAGGAGAGCTGTGGGCGGCCACGCAAGGGGACCTGTGTGGGGCTGCACACAGGCCCTGCACCAGTGCTCTCCTCACCCACTCAGGGGCAGGAGAAGACCTCCCTGCTGGCCACTGGAAAATACCAGGGAAATGTTTCCTTGTCAGACAGGGAATGTCTGCTCCAAGCTGTGTTTTTGCTTTACTGTCACCTGGCTGCAACAGCTGGGAGGGCAGGAGACCTAAGGCTTCTGACAGGGTGGCAAATCACATTTGAGAAAAGAATTTGTCAGTTTTCTTCAGTTTTTGTCATAGAAAGGTCCTCTCTGCTAAGTGCTGCTCCAGGGGCTGTGCATCTCACAGCCAGACTGTGCAGCCTGTCCTGCCCCAGGTCCCTGCCGTGGGAGAGCTTCCCTGGCACACGTGTCCAAATCACACTCTGTTGGAGCTGTGCAGTGACCCAAGGCCTGTTACACCTCTAGGGAGTTTGGATTGGTACCAGCCCAGGCTCCCTCAGCAGTGTCTGTTCCCAGTGCCTGCGGCTCCTTCCCAGGTTCCCAGGTTTTTCTTTGTCCAGCCTCACTCTGCAAGCTGCCTCTTTCTGTTGGCAGCATCCACACTCATTCCTCCTCGCCTTTGCTAGCTGGAGTTCTTGTAATCAGAGTTTATTAGAAATCCACTGGGTTTGGGAGCAGCTTTGGATACCTCTGCCAAAACTGAACCAGATGTATATTTATTCCTGAACACTGTGCTGACATAAGAAAAAGCTCTTGCCCTCTGGCAACCCTTGGAGCAGCAGCCAGACTTAGCAACATCAGGTGGAGCTGGGAAGAGCAAGTCAGCATTGCAGAATGAAGGGCACAGAGCTACAGGACGCTGGAGAATTGGAGGAGGGAAAGGAGTGCCCTTGGAACGAAGGATGCAACCCCATGGTTGGTTGCATCAGGCCATTCCCTCCTCCATCAGGCTGAGCCACAGGCTCAGAGCTGAAGTGCTGCTGGCAGTGGGCTGAAAGGAGAGGCATTCCCAAAAAACAACCCCGTACTAACACCCAGCTCTTGTTCTGCACAGGAGAAGGGGCTGCGGTGCTGCTGCGTTCCTTGGAACCTCTGCAGGGCTTGGATGCCATGAGGGAACTGCGCAGGGCCTCCAGGAAAGCACCCACCGGGCTGCTCAAGGACTGGCAGCTCTGCAATGGGCCCTCCAAGCTGTGCCAGGCATTTGGCATCGACAAGACTTTTGATCAAAGGGACCTGACTCAGGATGCTGCCATCTGGATGGTGCCTGGGCAGGACCCGCCGGGGGAGCAGGACGTGGTGACCACCACCAGGATTGGCATTGGCAACAGGGGAGAGTGGGCACAGAAACCACTCAGGTTTTATTTACGAGGAAACAGATTTGTGAGTGTTGTAGACAAGAAAGTGGAGAGAGAGATGGCAGCAAGGGGACACTCCCCTGGCAGCTGACAAGTCTTGCAAGTGTCTCAGGGACCAGGACTTGAGCTGTGCTCTGTACAATGGCCTTGAGCTGCATCATGGCAGATGGGGGGGCTTGGGGGGTTTTTAACAATAAATGTACTTTGTCAGAATGAATGGGGCAAGGTGGAGCTTTATTTGCAGGAGACTGGCATGGACCTCCCAGCCAGAACTGAGGCTGGGTTTAGACACTTTGGACACTGAAGGCCAATTTCTCCCTTACCAGCGGATCCAGGCTTAATTAGGGTGGGTGAGAGGAGAAGGGTCACAGCTCTGGGCTGCTCCCATCACTTTAGCCCCCAGCAGAGGCCAGTGCTTGGTTGCTGCAGGGAAATAGTCAAAAAACTGGGTGGCAGCAGAGCAGACTGAAGGATGGGAGCTGGGAGAGAAGGATGTAAAGGGAGGATCTTACTGTTGTCCACAACTACCTCAGGGGAGGGGATAGAGAAGACAGAGCCAGGCTGCTGTCAGACAGGATGAGAGGCAACGGGCCACCAGCTGGAAAACAGGAAGTTCTCATTAGCTCTATGGAAAAAATGTTCCCCATGAGGGTGGTCAAACACTGCAACAGGGCACCAGAGAAGCTGTGGGCCTTTCACACCTCCACAGGACACAGTTCTGAGTGACCTGAGCTAACACCTTTCCTTTGAGCAGAGACCCCTTCCAACCTCTACCTATCTCCAATGTCCAGCTTGGAGAACAAGAATTGGTTTTGTTCATTTTTCCAGCTGCTTTTGAAGCCACTTCAGAACTTAGTACTGTGTGAACCCCCACACAGAGAAAGCACTGGTGCAGCAGCCTGACTTGAGGTGCAGAGAGGAAAAACCTCCAGGATTCAGGGCAGGACCTGCAGGACTGCAGCCACACTGGGTGGGTGACAGGGACACAACGCCCCACCTCTACCCCCACCTTAAGGTTCACATATATTTAAAAAGCTCGATTTTTCAAATACTCTTGTCCCCATCCCATGAAAGATTTTGGTTTAGCCCCTTCTGGGCAGCTTTTTTTTCTGATTGCACTAGCTCACCTTGATGCTCACACGCTGGGGCTGGTTGAGACAGGGCCTACAGTGATGTTGATCTGATTTTTAGGTCAGATATGGGTTTTTGCTCTTCTCTACCATCCCTGTTGCAGCTGCAGGGTCAGACTGGCTGAGGGGATCCCGAAGAAGCTGTCATGGAGCAGCTCCCCCAGTGGTTGCTGGAAGGTAAGTCAGCTAAAGCTCCCAGTTTCACCCAGTCCGTGTGGGCAAGTGAAGCTGCTCCCGAGAGCCTGCAGCTCTGGGAAAAGCTCCAGCTGCCGTGTGTGCTGTAAGGGAAGGTCTTCAGAGGGCACCTGACAATCTTTTAACAACAAACCCCAAGAAGCCACACCACCACGGAAGTAAAGTTCCCCCTCCCTTCCCCTGCATATGCAGCACAGAGCAGCGAGCAGCTGTGGGGGACAGTGGCCTCACACAGGCACAGGTGAGCTGGCGCAAGCTCCTGCTGTCCCCAGGCCCTGGCATGTCCCAGGGCTGTCACCTCTTGTTCTGGCCCTGGCGTGGCTGGAGGAGCAGTCCCAAACCAGAGCAGGAAACGTAGCCCTGTATCTCATTTTCCTGCTGGATAGCTTTAACTCAGGCCAGGATCCATGTCTGGTTCCCTGCAGCCACAGCCATGCTTGTGGGAGGGGGACTGGAGGGACAAAACAAGCCCTGGGGGACAAGCCTGAGTGCCCTCAGCACCAGCCTCTGGGTGGAACATGTCCCTGAACTTACAGCTTTCACTTCTGCTCAACAACCAAGCTCCCACCCCCAGGCACAAAGTGGGAAACATGGAAACCCAGGAACACAGAGGCTGCTTGGTGACAGCCCTGCTCCAACAGACACTTGGGAATAAGGATATTGGGACGAGGAAAGAATGAGCTGTGACACAGTGACTGAGTCATTCATTCATGATTTCATGTTTACTTGTGATACTTTGCCTTCCCACCTCTGTCCTCTCCTTGCTGCTGCAAGATCAAACAGAATTCCTGGGTGCCCAGGGTCATTTCCCTAGGAGCCAGGCCAGCTCCCCTGTGCCCTGGAGCAAGGCCACGCATGCTGTGCCATGGGGACAGGCTCATGGCTGCGTGTCCCAGCAGTCATGCTGGAGAGCACAGGAAGCACTGCCAGGGCACCAGTGTCCCCCCAAAGGTGACATTCTGCCAGCAGTGCCACAGCAGAACCCTCTTGTCCCACTCTGATGATCCCTGGAGAGCAGCAGGGCCAGGGAAGGGCTGTGAACGTGGCAGGGCAGGAATCCAGGCTGAGCAAGCACATGCTGTCCTGCAGCAGGCCCTGGAGCCTTGGGGAACAGCTGGGACATGGAGGCACAGACAGGGACAACCTGCTATGTGTCACGTGGCAAGGAGGAACTGAAACCACCTCCTTCAGTTTTGAGGCATCCTTCAGACTCTCAGCATGGAGAGCGTGGGAGGCTCCTCCCTCCTCTGTGCCAGCAGAGTCACTTGAGGAGCGACTGGAACACGGAGATGACGGGATCCTCGTGGCTGGTGACCACCAGCACGCTGCGGAACTTGTCAAACAGCATCAGCAGCTGGGAGCGCCGCATGTTCTCGTTGTACATGATCTCCTCCAAGTGGTGCCGGCCTCGGAAGTAGTGCAGCAGCCTGCAGGCAGCACAGCAAGTGAGCAGTGGGCCAAAAGCAGTTCAAACTCACACTGCCACCCCCAAGGTCTCCTCTCCCGTGGGATGCAAATCAGACGGCTGTTTCGGTTATGTCCCTCATTTGCATGGAAAGGGAATTAAATCATGCCTAGCACAGAAATCCCCTGGAAATGGATGGGACTCTCCGCTGTGGGGCTTTGCCAAGGTCCTCCTTGGATCAAGAGGTTTCCCAGTTGGGGGCATTTCCCAAGACTCTCAATTTTCAACTTAGTTATAATTTCAGAAAGTAAACAAACACAAGTGCCAGCAAGCCTTGAGAAGTCAGGACATGGCAGATTTATTCTGTGCTCTCTTAGATAAGCCTACAACTGCCCTTTGTCACAGCTCTGCATCAGGGGCCTGAGTACCTGCACTGCCTTTTAGAATTAAATGCAATTTTCCCTCACAGCAGCCCAAGGGGCTTTGTCCTGCCAGGTCCTGCACTCAGGGTTTGGGCAGCTTGGGTTGGGTAGACCAGTCACAAAAGGGAGATGGAAATTTTGGTGGTAGGCACCACAGAGAAGCTGTGGGAGTTACAAATCCCATGAAGCCCAAGTTCAAACCATGCTGGCTTCTTAAATTCCCTATTCTCTTTAAACAAAGACAGCACAGATAGCCCTTTGCTGGCCACCAACTTGCTACAGCCATCAGAAAACCTTGGCCCTGCATAGTCATTCCCCACAGGGTCCATGACAAACTGCAGAAGTCCCTAGTGGCTGAGGGCCCCTCCTCAGAGTTCCCTCTGAGCCATAGCACCAAGCCAGTGCCCCACATGAAGTCTGAGTTTGATGCTCAGCCTCTTGTCTTGACACCCTCCCAAGTGTCACAGCCATGCTGCACGTGTGACTCAAATACTCCCTACCCATGAAGGCCCAAAGGCCAGAGTCCCTTCCCAGCACCACAGCCAGCTGTGCCTCCACATGTGTTCCACATCACACTCTGTGCTCAGCAGCCTTTGCTCATGTTCCATTACCCATCTGCAGCTTCATGCCAACTGACTGTAAAAATGAGTGAAGATGACATGATCTGTTTTCCAATCCATTCATAGAGCTCCCGTGCAGGCACGGCCCTCAAAATACACCCAATATCCACGGGAGCACTCCAGCCTGTTCTGGAGGATGGAGTGGCTCCTGCTTTCCCTGCAGGACCAACACTTGCCTGGCTGCCTCCTGCTGCTCAGGCTGGGCACTCGTGTCACCCACTGCCCTCACAGGTGACTGGAAAGGAGCCACCATGCAACACGTGTCCCTCCATCGCGTGCCCCACTGCACAGTTTTCACCTCTAGCCCAGGGCCGCATGTGTTTCTCTGCTTCCCAACTTGCCACGTTTCTCCTCCCCCCACGAGCTCTGTGGGCTCAGAGCAGGATCCTCACTGGCAGCCTGAGGCTGGGCAGCCCCAGCTCGCTGCCAACTCCCTCCTGCTGTTTCCTCTGCCAGCACTCAAGCTGGCACCAGTATGGAGAATGTAACTGCTGCCTCTCTGTACCTGCAGCACAAACACAACAGAGACCAGCTCCAGTCTTTCCCATATCTGGGCTGTGCATCTGCCTTTGGCACTGTCTCCCACTGGCTATTGACATGAGGCTCGTTGGCCACCTCCCCCGCGCCAATGGCAGCTGTGTGCCCTGAGAAGTGGTCACTCACAGGGACAGTCTCAGTTCTTGGGTGTGTCAAATCCAGACTGTTCCCACAGGTATGAACAGAAACATTTGTATTTCACAACTTGTATCACAGTTCACAAACTGATTTTGGGGACTCTCTCCCCTATTACAGGCTCTTGTGCCCATGGGCTCACATCCTGGCTCAGCTCTCTTCCATGCAAATGGTACAACCTGGCTTTCCACAGCAGCACAGACTGAGCAGTTTGCCAATAAATAAATCCATCTTATATTCAGAAAGAGTCTGGATTTGTAACTGGTCAAGACTAAATACTTTCCACTCCAGTAAAAGCTAGAGAGGATATTAAAGAATATCACAAAAAAGCCAGCTGGAAGACACTCCCAAACTCTAGCCAAGCATCCTGCTCCAGCAGGACTATTGCTAATGCTGTGGAATTGTTTCAAACCCTTCAGAGACAGAGATCCCTCCATATGCTTGGGCAATCTGTCCTGGGCTGCACCACCCTCCTGGTGAGGAGGTTTTCCCAAAAGTCCAACTAGAATCTACAAGGCTGTCCTTGGGGCTCACAGCTCCAGAGAAAGTGAGCACTGCCTTCACCTTTTTGGGCAATGAACGTTTATGGGACACAATTAGCTTGAGATGGCACTTCTTGGGGCAGTGACACTATGTTTGAGTCCCTCTGAAGCTGCACAGGTGTGCCTGCTGACAGATGTGCACATCCAGATGCAGTGATGGAAGATCATTGCTTTCCATTGCTCATCACCGTTCCCCTCCTCAAGTTGCAAGAGCTGTCCCTCTAACAGCATTGGAGCGTTCCTATACACTAAAAAGAAAACAATTCTCTCAGACTAGCAATTCAAATAGAATTAGCTTATTTCTGGCCAAGGAGATGTCCCTACTACAGCACTGCTTGAAACCAGAGGAACTGTCCACAGCTGAGTGCTGCCAATGAGCATTCCTAATGGAGGAAAGGATCTCACCTCCCAGTCTCAGAGCAAGACAAATAAGCCCTGAAAGCAACTCCACACCCATGGCTTGGGAGAGAAGCCATGAGTGAAGCCTCCAGCTTCTTCAGGCTTCAAAAGCACTGCTTAGCGTGCAGAGGAAGACTTAGTGTACTTTACTGAGGATCTAGCTCAAAATGAACTTGTCTCCTTCTCAAGCTTCCTCCTGGAAGGAGATGCCAACCCTCCTTTAGTTGCACCTTAGGAAAGAATATGGATTTAAATTCCCATTCAGTGTTATGAGGGTTAATGCAGCCAATGCTGGAGCCAAGCTTTAGTAATTCCTTTCTTCCCCTTAAGGTTTCTGCCTTCAAACACAGGCTGTGCACAGCCCTGGACAGGCACCAGCACTCTGTGCTGTCTGTATAACAAGGGACAGGCACTCAGAGGCACCAGCACAGGCAAGTGTGCCAGGCTGAGCTTTATTGCTGTGCTGGAAATAGCCCATCCCTCTGTGTGCATACACAGCATCCTGGGAAGGGCAAATACCATGGGATATTTAGGGCACCAGTTGTGCATTTATAGCATTTTGCTCTGGAGGCAGCTGTGAGAGCAGAGCTGTTGGCCAGGGCTGGAGCAGTACCTGCATGAGGGTCATGAGAGAGATCAGCTGCTGCAGGCAGCTTCACCATGGTTTTTCTCTTTCATTGAGAGCAACAGATCTACTCACTCATCTCTGATGGTTATGACACAAAAAGAGAGAAAATACACCACAACCTATAAGTTGTGGTGTCTCATAAAACCAGCAGTAACCAAGAGGGTCTGACATGAACATTCCTACATGTGCACTGCAGCATCTGCCCACAGGACCCATCTGTTTATTGTTTATTTATTGTTTAATCTGTTTGTTCTTCACTGTTGCCTCAGAGCACGCTGCACTTATCAATTCAATCTGTGGTAGACTGGAAATTCTGACCTGTAAGGCCTGGGGATCTGCAAAAGAACCTGGGGCAGGAGCAAACTGCACAATAAACATAACTCAGCTGGTTTCACAAAGAAATCAGAGTCGTTTCTTGCATCTGCAATTCTGAAGCTTCCAAATGGCTCTTTTACCCAGCTGAGGGTATGAGAGGGGAGCAGTCACGACATCCTTTCCTCTCACTAGGATCATTAAGAATCTGCATTGCCACTGAACAGGTCCAAGGACTCCCCCACAAATTCTGTCTTAAGATATTTAATATGATTTTGTTGTTACTTTCTTTCCTCAGTGGTTTTGTAATGGCTTAGCTGGTAATAAAGAAAAAAACACTTCAGAGTTCTCAAGTGGCCAATGTTGCCTCCCAGTCAGAGCATATTCTCTGAAGAGTTGCAGAAGAGGAAGGAAACGAGTAATTCAGAGAGCAGTAACTCCCCACAAGTTTTGAGAGCTCTGTCAAAGTCCCTGAGCTGTACTCTGCCACAGACAAGGGAAGCATCTTCCTGCTGCTACAATTTCCCTGGGCTACCTGACTGTAACTATCCTAGGGCAAGAACCAGGTTTTCAGGGGATTACCAACTGAATCCAGAATATGGAACAGCTGCAGTCCTTGCCTCAGGTGGCTTTCTGCTCCACAAGTATGAAAAAAAAATGAAAGTTGCATTCCAGTGATACCACTGAATTCTGAAATCTTTTGGAAGAAAAGGTATTTCCCCCCCTCCCTTCTCCCCAAATGGCTGCTTAGGAAGTCATTCTGCTTTTACCACGTGCAGAACCACACAGAGCCTGGTTTTGTACAGTGCAAATTTGTAGCAACAAAGTGTGTGCTACTGATCACATATCCTAATGCCTTTAGTTTAACTAACCTAAGCAGTGAGCTCTCATCACTGCCAAACACACCTTGGGACACTCTGTAAAAGTATTCAGGCTGGCTCTGTGTCTCGTGTTTCCATGGAGTTTACAAACCGTAAAATTAAGGAGAGCTGGCTTGGAAACACCAGTGGACACAAAATGTCAGCATCAGCATCACTGGGTCTCTGCCTCGCCTGCTTACAGTGGTTTTTTAGGCTGTGCAGTTTTGTGTCTGCCAGGTGTGGACAAGGAAAACTGGCAGGCAAACAGTGAAGTCCAATCATACTCCTTCACACACCCAGGACTCTTTGTTACCAAGTGTTCTTGTGCCACAAATATTAGTTTGTATTACAGACGAAATACAGGAGCAGACCCAAAAGAATTTCTCCTCCAAATCCCCAGGCTAACACGATTTGCTCAGACTCCACACCAATCCTTCCATAAAGCAGGGAGGCTAAGAAACAACGACTGCATCCTGCACTGCTCACCTTGCAAACATGCGGAGATCTTCTGGATTCTGGGCAGCTGGGACATTCAGGATGGCTTCCCGCTCGTGTTCCAACAGGCTTGCCAGGAGATTCTCTGTCATCCTCTTATTTAGGGGTGAGTCCCCACCAGGTATCAGCTCAGCACTGGAATTATCCATGCTAGGGCTTGTCAGAGTCATGTCATCACTACTGGCTATCAGGGCAAGAGAGAGACACATACACACTAAATTTTTATATTCCTCAGCATAAGGATGCAATGTTTATCAATTCAAGCTGTTTCTGTGCAGCCTTTCCAACTAATCCCTCTTCTCTGGAGAGCAGAGAAAGTGGCTCTCCAAGTGCTCCATGAATCTGCAATTAGTCATATGACAACACAGTGATTTTCTCAATAGGAAATTCAAATGTTTCAACAGAGTCATCAATTTGTGTGGAAAACTGTACTTCTAGAGACCATAAACAGTCCATAAAAAACATTTGAAAAGAGAATTCCCAGACAGCTGTGCTGGAATACCATGAAGTGGTAACATGAAAAGCCTAACAGCACAGAAGGTGGGAGCAGGTAGAGAGGCCGAGAAGCAATAACCTCTTGTGAGGCAGCCAGGAAAAGCAGATCACAGACTCATCTGACTCACGTGCCAAGATTTCTGCCCTAATTCATGACTCCTGTAAAGCTCAAAGTTGTACAGAGAATCTCTCCCCACATCCAAGCCCAGGGGTGTTCTGAGAAGGCTGCTCAGAACAGCACAGGCAGGAAAGTTTGGTGATTTCAGCATCATATCTGACTCATCCTCTTGAAAGAATGCTTTCCTGGAATCATCCAGAAGAATGGCACTGGGAGGATTAAAGAAATCAGGGGACACGAACAGAAATCAATCATTTGTGAGAACAAAGCCAGCTCTGTGTCTCTAATGGCTCTACAGCCCACAGAAACCAGTGCAGCTTGAACAAATTCCCCCTTTTCTTTTCTGTCCTGAAAACCAAAATCTGAGGAACACGGGATACTTCTGAGTGCAGCAAGGGAGGATGAGGTTACTTTAAAAAAGAAAGATGTACCTCTCGTAAAAATCTTTTACATGACCAAATGAGAATTTGGCAAAACACAAAGCATTACTTTTTTCTAAAAAGAAGTCTAATAGCCCCTAGGACTTTCACCAGTGCCCAGCTCTAAATTTAGGAAAGGCTGGACCTAATTAGCAAGTACTGCAGCAAGAGGAGATGTCTCATTACCAAGGCCTGATGGCCCTTGGCAGCACTAAGGGGAGCTCTGGGAGTGAGGTGGAGTCTGAACAGCAGAGAAAAGTGTGCTCATACTTGGAGAGCCAAAGCTGAGAGCATTGGGGGTGCTCAAACTTCGTCCCCCAACCCTGGCAGTGAAGGGCATGTCCTCATCCTGGGCTCGGAACTCCTCCTCGTTCGGGGGCACCATCAGGCACACGTAGGTGTGGAGCTGGATCAGGAGCCGGTGCTGGAGCATCCAGATCACCATCTGGATCAGCTGGGTCTGCAGGGGGAGAAACAAGGGGTTAAACATCAGGGAAATGAGCTACAGGAGGAAAACAACACTCAAAGGGTACACTTGGGGGGTCATAAGTCACATGGAGAAATGTTTCTCGCCCCATACATGAGTTTATCTCTTCTCCAATCACAAAAAGGTGACCAGGCACAAACCTTCATCACACCCAGAGCCTCTGTGGGTGCTCAGGCTGCAATGGAGCCTTTCATGATACACAACTTTATGCAACGCTGACCAACACAGCCTCGAAGGAACCTGCCCTGCCCCTGCCTCAGTTTGCTGATTTCTACACAAGGGCCACTGAAATAAATCACTGAAGGGTTAATCCCAGATGTTCATTGAAGTGCAGACTTCTCTAGAGAGCCAGAGAGAGGGCAGAGTCATGGGGCAGAGCTGAAGCAATCAGGGGAGGTGGCCAGGAACAGGAGCCCTTCGCTGTTGAATGGGAAACTGCTGATTTGCCATGGGAGAGGCTCTGGACATGGGAGCTGACAGGGCTGGGCAATACAGAAGCAGCACCAGCAGCAGCATGAGCCCTGGCAGGGGACAGCAGCCTGAGCTGCCAAAGAGAACCCTCTCAATGCAGAGTCACCAGCCCTCATGTCACCTCCCTCTGCTATACAGGGCCAAGCTAATAAAGACACCTGGGTTTTCAGGCAGGCAAGAGACTCAAAAGCAGTGAGATGTATTAAACATTCCCAACACCTGCTGGAGACCTGCACCACGGGCAGAGCCTGGGGCAAGTGTTGTAGGGTCTGTTTGCAGAAGTCTGGGAGGAGCCTTCAAAATGCATCATTGTGTCTTGATTTCTGCATCAAAAGCCTTTTCATACCACTGCAGGCAACTCTCATAGCAAAGGGCTCAGAACACAATCACTGACAAGGCTGTTTGGGGATTTCGTAGCAACCACCACTGTTTTGGTGAGACAAACACATGCAGCATGAGCTCAGGCTCAGAAGGAAGCTCACTCTGCTGCATTAATCATCAGGGTAACGGGCCAAATCACAATAAAAACCCCAAACCCAAGTTCATCAGCCCACATAATTTTCCTTTTTCCATAAATCTGGTAATTCTCCATTCCTCCTCTGCTATCAAATCACAGAAGAAACCTCTTCTGTTTGCAGACAGACCCACACCCTGTCTTTTCAGGGATTACCACTTCTGGGGGCTCAGTGGACTTTAATCTTAAAACATACTATCTGGGATCGCCTTCAAACATCATTTTTTGGAAAAGCCATAATTCATTTTACATGTTTAACAGAAAATCAACAGAAGAGGAAGGCTGGCAAAAGACACCAAAGACATAATGCTTTGCTAACATCTGAAGCCAGCCTGGAAGAGAGAGGTTTACTGCAGCAATTACACTGCTGAAATCCTTCCTTCCAGATGCAGGCCTGGATGGAAAGATGGTTCATTTATTTTACTTAAATTTCCAACCTGTTGGCATGCAGCGACGTCTGATTAGCAAATGAAAGAGGTCTGCACTTTTCAGAGCACAAAACAACCCTGGAAAAATCCAAGGAGACAGGAAGACAGGCTCTACCAGACCTACAGAAGCAGTGGGTAGGGCCTGACCCAGACAAGCCTACCCTGGGCACTCTGGTGGTTCCATGAATTATAAAAACAGCCAATTTCCTTTGTTGCAGCTCCATGTGCATGGAGAGTCTCATCCAGCCCTCTCTAATCGTGCATGTGCACCATCACCTCCACACCCTCGTGGAAATACCTAGAAAGCCACCCCACAGCAGCAGCTATGGCCCAGTGAACAAGAAGCCAGGCAGCAGTGGTGTTAGAGCTTTACAGCCACAGCCTTGTGCAAACATCCCCTGCCAAACACCTTTGTGCCGTCTCTGAGTGGGAGAGCTGGAGATACTGAGAACCAGAGGAAACTCTTCCTCCATCCTGAATAAACTTGAACAATCATCCCTAGACCAGAGAATGATGATTCCTGACATTTTTCTGTACTAGCCAAACTTCAGCTGGAATTTGGTACCTCTTAAAACGCAGTGCTAGAAAAAGCCCAAGTGCTGCAGCATCCTGATGAGCTTTGTGCCACCACTGCAAGTGCCTCACACCATTCCCACTTCCTCCAGGTTTAGACCCATTTCTTACCAAAGGCAGAGGTGTTTTCACACAACAGCTCTAGCAGAGGCTTTGCTAACACATTCTGCTGCCTGTGCTCCTGGACACCAGCACTGCATTTCCATCCATTCTCCATCTGCTCCTCCCAAGCTCCCATGGAGCTCACACAGGCCTGCAGGAGCAGAGGCTTCCCTGCACCATCTGTGCTGTGCTGGCTGGAAATGCTGCTCCTTCCCCAGAGGTGCAGGGTTCTCTCTGTGCCTGCTCTCAGGGCTCTTCATTAGAGCTGGGCTCCTTGCTGAAGCCAAACAGGCTGGGAGCAGCTTCCCAGGCAAGGATATATTTCATCCCAGGACTGCTTGCCTCAGTCATGCTCTGGCACAGCAGGAATCCAAAGCCAGCCTTTTTTGGCTGTAACACCAGGATTGTGATGGAAACATAAAGTGACATTTTCTGTTGCTTAATTTAACTACCAATTCAATCTAAATTTCATCCATGTTCCTTTCATGCTTCCTGTCTGCCCATGCTGCCTCTTTCCAGCCTGCTCTGAGGGGGTCCTGTCTGCTGCAGCAGCCACATCTGGCTTGTTCCTGCTGGCAGGGAGCAGCCCAGGGCCATTCCCAGAGCAGTGCCAGGGTGCTGTCGTACAAGGCACTGGTACAATGCCCTGCTCTGTGCTCACTGCCACAAGCAGAGATGCTGCACTGGCTTCCAAAAACACAGCACTGCACATCAGCCCAGCTGGGCACTTTGGGATGGCCAGAGGATAGCTCAGCCCCAAGTCTTGGAGGGACGAGGTCCAGCATTCCTTATTCTCTGGGGCCATTTGTGAAACTCTTGAGAAATGTGTTAAATTTCCTGCAAGGATTCTTTAAGGCTGTTTTCTTTCCCAGGCCTAAAAAGTTAAGGATAACTGGGAGCAGCAACAGGTTCAGGAAAGGGAAGGAAAACAGCAGCCTAGAAGCACTCAATCCCAGCTTGTTTGTCACTGTGTAAGGAGACAGTGAAAATACAGCTTGTTTTCCCTGCTGAAGCACACAAGCCCCCTTTCTCCAGCCTGGATTATCCAGTTATTTGATACAAATCCTCTTCAAAGTCTGACTGGAGAACTGAGGGCTGCCTTGGCTCAGGATGATGACACCTTCAAAGCCACTGGGGTGCAGGGATGTTTGCTGAAATGTATTACCTTCCTGTAGCATTCAAACCATGCTGTTTCACAGAAAACACCTAAGCTATGAAAACTTCTCCCTGTTTTACAGGAAACAGACTCTGAAAACTCGTACTGATGTAGGATGAAACATTTACTGTTTAATATTGCCATTTTAATCATTAGGTAACAGCTCTGAATTCTCAGCTTAACCATTCCCTCCATTCAGGCCCAGCATGACATATTCTTTTAACTTACTGTGCCAAACCCCTGATTTTATACCCAGTCCAATTGAATATAAATGCATCTTAATCCCACTTCCCTACTTCCGCCAACAAAAGCTCCTGCAGCTCCTAATACCTTCCAGCAGAGCAGCCCCATGTGCAGTGTGGCTCCCTGAAGACACAGTTGCCCATTCAGGGTGTGCAGGCAGCTCAGCTCCCCTACCACTCCATCCCCTGGCACATTTTCCTGCCTCATTTACCATGAGCCCTGCACAAAGCTCGGCACGTTTTCTGCAGGCACAAGGTGGAGGCCTCATCTCCCTGTGCCTGACTCCCAGGATGGCCCAGACTGACTAAAACAAAAGTGAAAAGTTAAACAGATTTTGTTCAGCAGCAGCTGTCCTGCTTTCCCATCTGGTTGTTTATTTTTGGGGTTTTTTCTGCAGCTATCTACATCCCATCAAGGGAGAATTAAAGAACCACAATCATAATGACAATGTGCATTATGATAAAGGGGATGCAGGAAGGAAATGGGATGTCTAATTCACTTAGGAACACTCCTTACAGGTGAGATCTCTCCTGCTAGTCCATGTTTGTTCAAGGTGGAGCAGAGAGGTGTTACAACTTCTGAAGCAGATAAATTGGCTGAGGTTACAGTGCAGAGGAGGGGAAGCCACAAACATCATCCCTAACTCTTGGATTGCAAAGCAACTTCATGCAGAGTAGCTGGGTAAAGAAATTTGATGCTGGACAAAGAAATCCTTATCCTGAACAGCAGATCAAAGCCTTCCCCTGCACCAGCAGCAGTGCCTGGTACAGATCCTGCCAGTCAACATGTGCTGACTGAAGGCTTTGGGTCACCAGGTGCTCCTGTGCTGTCCCAGGAGGTTTGGAAGGGGTGTGCACCCCCTGAGGACCCCCAGAGCTCCACTCCAGTGTGCCCTGCACTCACAGCAAGGCTGTGCCACTCAGAAGGAGGGCACAGGGACACGAGCCAACAGCCACAGGCAGCAGAACAATGACAGCTTCTTCGGGGTCAGGGTAGAGGAGATGCAAACTGCTTCTTTTCCAGCAAAAACACCAAAAGGCAAGATAAGTTCCCTTTTGTGTGAGCTCACAGGATCTCCACATCCCCTGGCTGCACCCTGGTGAGATCCAGGACAAACCCAGGTACTGCAGCAAGCCCTGGTGACAAGTCACAATGGAGGTAAGGGACAAGTCACTGTAAAATGGGGAGAACAGCCTCTGTTTCCCTCAACCCCCAGCAGCACAAGCTCTGCAGAATTCACCTCCTCACTCTGTGCCAGCCCTGGAGCTCACTGGATCTCCCCGAGTGAATTTCACCTGCTAACCTGGCAGAAAACTTGTGCAGCTGAAACAAGTTAAATGAATAGAGTCAGGCTGGACAGGAGCCAGAGCTCTAGGAAAGGGGGAAGGTTCATGTGTGCACACACCTGGGAGGGAGAAGGAAAAGCAGGGCCTCGGCTCAACAGCACCGAGATCTCGAGGTCAGCTGAGCTGAGGGCATTGGCTCATCCTCACCCTGCTGCTGTCCCAGGGAATCCAAGGGAAACACAGAGAAAAGGAAGCAGCAAAGAGCACTGCATGGATACCAAAATCTTCTCAATTGACAGAGACACACTGACCAGGGTTCCACTGCAATACACTGCTCTCATCTCAGGCAAGAAAAGAGATCAAGATGACACAATCAAGACTTTCAGTCTCTGGCACAGGGCACTGCTGAGAGCACTGGCAGGCCTGGCACTCACCTGACACCTCCTACCTACTTGACAGGCAGACAGCAAAAGCAGAACACAGCCATGCACTCCCAAAGCAGTCCTTGCTCAGGTTGTTCATATCTTCTACCAGCCAAAAAATACCACAGCACACAAAGTAGAAAAATGAGTGTCACTTTTTTTTCATCTACCCAAAGGAATAGAGGAATTCCACTCATGTAATGGTAACTGAACAAAAATAACTTTGTCCCCTTTCAAATCAAGCAATATTTTTGTTTAAAAAACAGGAAGGGCTCTGAGAGCTCTCCTATTTCCTATGGTGGGCTTTATTAATGCCTTCTGTATTCTTTACCCATCCAGAAGCACATGCCAAAAACAGGGAGCCAATCCCATGCTTAAGAGAAGAATCAAATGGGATGGATGGCACAGATGCCATGAGGCCACAACAGTTTCTTCAGAAGATACAGCCCTTCCCACAGTATTGACCTTCAGCACAGTGACCTTCAGGAGCAGACAGTGCCCTCAGCCTGATGAAAAGCATGAGATAACAGAAAACCACTGGAAATCTTTAAAGCTAAAAGCCTCACATCCCCACCTGTGCACATAAAGAAGAAAACTACAGAGAGAAGTCACACCATTGCTAATATTTTTCAAAGGCAAAGTGAATACGTTTTGACAATATTTACAGTTCAGAGTACAACATTTTTTATCACAGCACAGCAGAACAAAAACCCACCCACTTCTCATTAGATTAATTGCTGTATTGATTAGATCTCTGTTAATTACAACTGGAGCCTGACCACTCCAGGGCAGGGATTGGAGTCACGTCTCTTAAAAGACTAAAAACAAAAAAAATAATAATACAAGAAGTCCTACAGAGATAAATCAAAGTAGAAGAAAATATACTGATACAAAAATACAATAAAACTCGCTCTAATCTAAACTTCCCTAAAAACTGTCACACTTTGCTTTATCAAAAAGCCACAGTTTTTCACAGCATTATCCTTCATCCTTCCAATAAGGCTGAAAGGATGATGAAAGCAAGCTGTGCTGCTGACCCTTGGGACGCCACCAAAGACAGGTGAGCAGCAGAGGGAAGGTAAACACTCTAAAAAAACACTTTAGTACTCTATCAGAGTGCTCTGGCAAGCATTTATTGCACCCTTATTTCAAGGCATAACTGCAGCAGTAAGTGGCAGACTTTTATCTATGTATTTTAAACAAAAGTAGGACGTCTGAGAACAACCAGAACTATTGAAGGAGAAGTATTAAGGCAAGTAATTAATTTTAAAAGGATTACTGAGAATGTCTCCTGAAGCTACTGCAGCTAGAAGAAAATTAATGCTATGGCTTCAGCTTCAATTTTCAGGACACTTATTTGTCTATAACTACAGTGGAGTCCTGCTCTTCCCCTGCCTCCCAAGGTGGCAGCTGACCAGTACATGCTACTGGGATTAGGCCTACATCATTACTTATCTTTATCTCTGATCATCATCTCTGCCAAGCTGTAATTACAGCCAATTCTTCCCCCACAGCTGTGTTGGAGTGCACAGGTGATGGTAATCTTCTCTATATCTGAGCAGGGGCTAAACCCATGGAGCCACCAAGGCACCCAAGCCTCAAGGCCAGAAACAAACACCACGAGAAACCAGCCAAAGAACTCTG
Organism: Acrocephalus scirpaceus scirpaceus; assembly: GCA_910950805.1. Classification (NCBI taxonomy): domain Eukaryota; kingdom Metazoa; phylum Chordata; class Aves; order Passeriformes; family Sylviidae; genus Acrocephalus; species Acrocephalus scirpaceus. The sequence continues at coordinate 3,025,778 of OU383786.1, read as the reverse complement.
CCTACGCCTCCTTTGAGCCATGGTCAGAGGTCCAGGCTCCTCCATCTGGGATCAGAGCAGTGTCAGCCAGGAGACCTCAGGTTATTGAGCTCCTTCCTTTGTCCCACCAGTTCCCAGAAATGCCACAAGCCATGACTGATGTACAAGCAAAACAGCTCATAAATCCCAAATCCATATTTTATTAACACAGATCTGAACACTACGAAGCTAATGCAGTGACACATGGACTTCTGCTGACCCCATGCTGAGCCTACTTCCTCCAAAAGCCTTTAAACAATTCCAGTTTTACAGCAAAACCAAGTGAATAGACAGAACAGCTTTTAAAAACAGATTGTGAACTTGGAGCAGATGGAATAGAATAAAATCAAATGTGATTGTGAGGAATCCACAAACTTGATTCAACCCCACCAATTGATGACAGTTTGGAACAGACCAAACAGAGTTTCAGTTTTCCCTACTACATCACTCCATGAAAAGAAACATTCTAATACTTCTTTTAGGACTGTGTTTTGCCAGCACAGAGCATCCTCTCACCTTGAACATCCCCACAGCTCTTTGGCACGAGGACATGAAGCAATAAATCATAAGGCTGGAAACACAGTAATTGAGGACTTGTAAATGTGCAACAGCAGGTTCCTGACCGAGTGCTCCAGGAGCAGCACTATCCCTGGTGAGCAGCAGAACAAGGAGCTGATGGGCAGGGCCCAGCTCACCTCCTGCACGGGCGGAGCCAGCGGGTTCTTGAACTCGGAGAGGGACACCGGGAGGGAGAACTTGGCCAGCATGGAGGGCAGGTTGTGACCCCGGAACTGACAGGAGAATGCATCTGCCAGGGGAGAGTAACTGCAGGAGAGAGGCAAAGGCACGGGTCAGCTCTGCAGTGCTGCTCGGTGTAACTTTGATCCAATCCAGCATTGCAGAAGTGCCAATTCCCAAGTGTAATATTCCCTGTGATCTAGAAAACCCCTGAGCACAGTCGATGGCATGTTGTGTCCTGCAGAAGCCAGTCAGAAGCTCATGCACTTTCACCTCAGCCTTCCATTCAGCTCCAGCATTTTATTCAAGGTGTGGAGGGAATCCAGAGGAGGAAAATGAAAGCGATAAAAATCCAGACCTGTGCAGCCTCTGGTCAAAGGGACAGAGCTTGGGCAGGATACACACACAACCTCTGAATGTGCCAACTGCAGCTGCAGATGTGGCTGCCCCCTCCCTGTGCTGACAGGACAAGAAATATGACTGAACAGAAGTAAAGGACAGTCAAGTTAAATATCAGGAAAACTGTCTTAGCATTTCCATCTCCAAAGGTCTTCAAGAACAGCACTGCCATATTTGACACAGGCACAGTTGTTGCTGAATGACCTCAAGGTCCCTTCCAGCCCTATTTTTATACTTCCATCACCAAAGTTTTGATTTAAAACTATTTTCCTATAACTGAGTTCCAACACAGAGTCTAAAAGCATCTCAAAATCCAACAGAGGAAGGGTTGCCAACCTTCAGCAGAGCAAAAATACCCACCCCTGCCTCCACATCTTCCTTGCAGTGGCTTTGCCTGCTCTCCAAAAGGCCATGCTGCCTTCTATCTGTGACAAGGCACACAGTATGGAATGCCAGCACATGAAACAACACAATGGCAACTTTTGCTGCTTTTGACTCATGTTAGGTGTGCCAGCTACACAGAGGGCCCTATAAACCACTCATTTAACTTAATCATAAATCATATTTTGGTTTGTGAATGTTCCCATATTGGTCATTCAGTGAGCAGGAGTACTAAAAACACTGACAGCAGCTCCACAGGGTAAATATTGCTTCCAGGGCCCTCACTACCACAGAGGAATATTGATCTGCTCTGCTGCTCCTCCCTGCCCACACTGGCTGTGCAAGTTCAGGCTCATGTAATGGTTTGTGTTTTGCAGTCTCAACAAATTCATGAAGAAAGATCCCACTCTGTATCAGCCAGGGAAGCAAAGTGTATTTGCACTCCTCAGCACTGTGCTGCCACCAATACATTTTCCTTCTACTTACAGGCAGACACTGGCATTTGGAGAAAGCATGTAGACATTGTTTTCACAAAGAGGATAAATAATAATTGCTTTGCCCCAGTAAACAAGATGTGCTGCAAGCTGGAAAACCTGTATTGAGAAAACAGGGAAAAATTAGGGGAGCAAAATCAATATACAAACTGTCAGCAAGTGTTCCATACAACAACAACAAAAAGTCTTATTTAAGCTGAAATGAAAGAAAAATGTTCCATCCTTTCACCCTGCCTTCAGAATAAATTCATGGTTTAATATAACATGTGGCAGATCAAAAAGCATTTGACAAGGTTATGAATTTCCAGAGATTCGCTTCACATTTCTAAGCAACTTAGTATTTCCTGCCTCAAAGGAATTCCTTCAAACTGTATCAATAAAAGTTCAAGGAACACAAGTTCCTTTTCACGCCCCCCAAAACTATTTTTCTTTATGCACCAAATGCATTGTGATATACATGAAAAATAAAATACGTGAAAAATAAAACAAAAGAATCAGCTCCTACTATGCCAGAAACATAAAGGAAACCAACATTGCCTTTTTACTGCATGAAGGTATTTCAGTAATGAGCTACACAAAGTATTTTAATGTGTTAAACAAGTCAGTGGTTGCTAATGGCTCTGCAAAAGCCACATAAATAGTGTCTACAAGACATAAAATCCAGCCTGTATCATTAGATGCATTTAATTGTGCTTTTTTGTGGAGAACAAAACTACAGAAGCAGTAGGGAATTTCCAGAGTTCATCCCATAGCCAAGTAACACCACAGACCACTGCAGGCAGACCTGGAGTTTTATTACAAAGCAGGACCTTTCCCTTGGAACAAGAAAAGGCACTGACCTATGAACAGGAGAACATGTGAAGATGAGCTGTGTTTCCCCTATTACACAGAGCACAGGTTGTATCCCTGGATCAATCCTTAGGAGCATGGAGTGGCCCTTCCCTCTCTGGGATCATCTCATATCATCATCCCAAATGATCACAGTCATCCACAGCAGTCTCTCAGTGGCCTCACAACTCATGTGAGTGCCAGAGTCTCATCCCTCCACTGGCAAAACTTCCATTTCCAAGGGCTCATCACGTCACCTCCAGCAACTCAGATTTGAGGGCTGGTTGTCACTACTGGAAAGGAATTTGGAAAGAGCTGCTGGCTTGGGGAGACTGGCTCAAAATCTTTGCCCAAGCCTAAACTAAATCTTCTTCCCATGACTTCCAGGTGTGTGCACTTATGGACTAAGGGAAATGGATGGGAAGGTTTGTACAGGCATTCACAAGCCTTTGGTAGAAAAGATCTTGGCAGCTCCTGGGGAAGTAATGTATTTGGCCATGGCAGCTGTAAACATTCACTTGTATTTTGAGTGCTTTATTTGCATGTAGACATCAACGTGGCAGGACTGTAGTGTCAGTCAGGAGTACAATTTGCTCTGGTTTTAACCACCAAACAGAAGGCGCAGAGAAGACAGAGCCACTCTCCTCAGAGGAACACAGGGACAGGTCCTGAGGCAGCATGCACAAGGAGAACAATGGGAAATTCCCACTAGATATGAGGAAAGGTTTCACTCTGATGCTGGTCAGAGAGGCAGTGGGAGGCAGTCCTGGAGGCGCTCACAATTTGAAGAGAAGTTTTTCATCAGCTTGTTTCAATGGACTTGTCCTGAGCAGTGGTGAGGACTAGAGACCCCTGGGATGGGGACTCCCATCCAAGATGGGATGTGGCTGCAAGGCTGCCCAGCACTGTCCCTGCACCCCTGCCCTTTGTTTCTCCAGCCTTTCCCCAGGCTCCAGAGCTGTACCTTCTCCCTCTCACACTGAGGGAGCTGCCGTGCTCTTGCCCCACAGAAGCCCAGGGGCACACAGGAGAAAACACCTCGTGATTTAAAAGGCTCTCAGCAGCTGCTGACAGCTCCTCGTACCTGCAGCAATGCCAAGTCAGCATCTTGAGCCAGTTGCTGCAAATTCTTCACAGCAGAGGTAGTTTTAATTACTCTCACCAGGGCAGGAGAGCAATCCAACGGGAGCTCATTAAGCAATGACTTCTCATCATTTAAAAGTAATAAGGCATGGTAAGGCCTGCAGAAAAATAGAATACATTTGCACATTAAACTGCAGCTTTTCCTGAAGGCTTTGTTATTCCCACACCACGATACCTGGGGTCAATGTAATGGTAAAAAAAAAATTCTAATATCATCTTTTTGCTCTAACTGGGTTCCAAATAAGCTTATTTTTATGTCACAGCATAAGACCCTCCCTGTAAAAAGGGGACAGAGGGTTATATGGTAACTGGATACCCCAGTGACAAGGAAAAAGGACTGCACTGTATTGGCACACAACTGAGAACAAGTCTGAAAACTGCTCATCTGCATTACTGAAATACAGAATGAAGCAGAAGAAAGGAAGAAAGCAGAAGTTAGTTACTTTTGCAGGTAAACAAACACAGGAAATAAGGTATCAGAGGACCTGGGCTCTCTTTCTTCCAAAAGCAGAATTACTTCTGGGTCAACAGATTAAAATGAACACACAATTCCCAGCTGCAAACAGCGCAGGCCACTCTTGCAGCATCCCCTCTACCATCTAAAGTGAACACCAAGGCTGTGGCATCCCACCACCATGAATCCAGCAGTACCACAGAGCCAAAGCAGCAGCTCCAGAGAGTCCAGTCTGATCCCAGGGCCCCCTTCCTCCACAGCCCAGTCCCACCATCCCCCTGCCTGTGCCACCTCAGACATCTGCAGCATCACCCTTGGAACAGGAGCAAGGACTGGCCACACTCTGAGGGGCTCAGCTTGCTCTTACCTGATGGATTTCAGACTTCTCTCGATTGCTTCTGGGGGTATGAAGTTGGTGGCAACATAGTGGATTTTGTGAGGAAGGCAGAAACTCACTTCCAGCCAGTTGTTGATGTGTAAACGAACCACCCCTGTCGTGCAGAGACTAAAAGAGAAAGGCAATAAATCCAAACAGCATTTACCCTATATCACAAATGAAAACAGTGGTCCAGGGTCACCCCGGCACAGAAATCAGATCAGGACAGGAAAAGGCTGAATGCACCCTGTCTGTTCCCAGGCTGGCTGAGGACCAGCTGACTCCTCACTGCAAGGGCCTCCTAGACTTGGACTTACAGAGCACCATCCCCTACAGTATTTTGAGGGAGATTTTAAAGACTTCACCACTGACCTTCTGCTCCCTCTGCTCTTAACATTGCAGCAGTGTCTCAAGTTAAAGAAGCTTATTCAAGACTTACTGCAAGGCACAGGAAAATTCCCTAGGCCAAAGCTGCAAAGGGCAAAGATGAACTGGGCACACTGTTTTCACCTCCAATTTGCATCTTCCCCTCCAAGGGAAAAAGGAAAAAGGATGTCTGTACTGGGCAAGGGCTGTTCCAAGCAGCACATTTCCACAATAACAGCCTCCTTTGGTTCTGCTTAGGTTGTTTGTTTCCTTACTAACCTGTTCCTGCTTGTCACATGAAATCACAAACATGCCTGTTACATGGTTTCTTCATTCTAGGAAACCACAGGGACTGAGATAAACTCTTAAGCTGACTCCAGACAACAGGACTGGAGTGGAAGTGATGGATGTCTCAGGAATAATAAAGACAATAAATCTGATCCTGGCGCTCAGCCTGAAAGCAACAATGAGCCTCTTTTACTGAAAAAAACAGAAAAGCTGGAGATTAGAGCCAGGAACATCATCCAGGTGCTTTTACAGAAGTCTGCAAATCTAGACAAGAAGTGGAATACACCTCAGGAGGGAACTACATTTACGTAAAATGGGTAATGTACCATAAGGAGGTAAGCCAGCACCACCCTGCAAACCTTCACAATATTCCTATTCTATGGGCAGGGAATGCTGGCCTAGGAACAGCTCTGCTGGGAGGAAGAAGCAAGGCCCACCACACCCCTTCATGAGTTAGGAACACATAAACTTGCTGATGAATCTCAAGCAACAGCTAATGTGTCTACATCGGAAAACTGAATTTCTCAATGCCCTTCAATTTTAAACTTTCTTCCCAAACAATGCTTTTTAGCTTAAAATCAAATTGCAAAATTTGCACTCTGGAAATTCCAGCTTGAATTTTAAATTCAAAGTGTGTTGAGACTGACAATTTGACTTTTGTGTCAATAACTGCCATGAATTTCCCCCTCTACACAAAACAGATTAAAAAACATGCCAGGAACAGGCCGGGATTAAATATACATCTTGGAAAAATCTTTATGTGGTGATTTAACCATTTATAACCAGCATTCAACTGCAGGTCACAAACTAGCATGCTCTTTTTCAAGCTCATCTGGCTGTGTAGAGAGTTTGGAGAGAGCTGAAATTCCAGCTTTAAACAAAAACATTAGGTAGCTTTGGCTGCTGGTGCAACTACTCATCAAACCACAACAGAGTGGTGAAGGAGCAAGCACCATCCCCTCCCTCCTCATACATGATCAGACTCACTGGGGAACATCTCACTGCAGACAAACCTTTTCAAAAGGTTTTGTTCTCATATCTTGCATTGAAATCTGGAAAATGCTGATTTTTCAAGCTGCAAATGGAGCAGATACTGTGTTTTTCTCTTTTTAAAAGGAACTGAGAGGGTGAATCCAGTGTCTCTCTGGCCCCACCAATTCTCACTTGCTCAGAGGCTCCCAGCCCTGAAGGAACATGCAAAGCACAAACACCTCTGGTTTAGTTCATTAAATGCTGCAGCTCCAGTAACACTGCTTATCCCACCACAAAACAACTGACAGATAAAGCTGGACTCCCTCAAAATACGTCAGGGAAAAGGGCTGAAGCTGTGGTTATCCACACCATCTCCCAGGCCAAATCCTCACAAGGGGAAACATGGCAATAAAGGAATGGGACAAGCAAGTTCAGAGACCACCTGAAAGCTCTTGGGGTTGTAAAAATGGGTTACTCAAGAGCAGCAGAGATACATGAAAGCATTAAACACTTGCAGGGACATTTTCCCTGCAGAGTTTACCATTCAGACAAAAATCCAGTTGGTTCCTTTCTTTCTTTGGTCCAAGTGCACTTAGGCAAAAGCTTTAATTACATAATTACACTCTCCACAGCGTAATTTTGTCTACAGTGCACTATATAACAAGAGCCTAGAATTAAACACAACAAGAAAACCAGATTTTCAGTTCTGATCTGGATCTTAATTTCATTCTTCAGCATTTGCATTCAGCTGTACAATTTCCAGCCTTCATTATAGCTTTATGCATACAATTTCTCCTTCACCTGCCCCTCCTTGGATGGAAAATAGTTTAAATGTCTGTAATTTAACAAGGAACAAGCTACACCCTCCAGCAGCAACACTTGCAACTGCCCTTAGCCCGACAGCAGAGTTAAAAAACGTCCCCAATACAGACACAAAGATTCAGGCAATAGGATCTTAAACCCTCCAAGACATTTTATTCCATAAAAACTTAGTTTCAACTCTCTTTTTTTTTTTTTAATCTCTAGTTTGATAACACCTGATGAGTATCTGAGGGATACATGGGTAAGGATCAGGATGATCAGATAACAGTTTAAAACTGAGACAGGGAGAGGCAAACAGGAAAAAGCTGTTTAATGTCTCTCCATCATATGGCCCATGAGACATCCCACGACACAAGAAGAAACAAAGTTCAGAAGAAATAGAAAGAAACACAGAAAGTAGTTAAGCCATGGACCTCCTTATCAGAGGATGCTGTGGTTGTTAAATATTTACTCTGGCTCACAGGACTGTGGGCTAGTTCCAGGAAGTGAGATCAGCTGAAATCTGCTGAATGTACAGAAACCAATCCAGAGCTGTAGGAAGCTGGGGAATATTTTAGGGACTATCACTGCTCTTTTGCTCTATTCTGCTGTGGCCTGAACGGTGAGCTACTGGCCCAAAATGAGAACCTGAAAGTTTGCCAGTATCTCCCAGAACTGCAGCCTTTTCCATAACTATTGGCAACAAAGAAATTCCACTTCACATTTATAAAAGAGTTACGAATTTTTACATGTACACACCTCATAACACATCTATCCTGCTTCTATCAGAAATTAACCCCATGTTTTGAAGTGTGGTGGAGGTGAGCTTGTAGCTTTGGAGTTTATTTTTCCTAGAGGTTGTGACAACTCAGAGCTTTGAAATGATTTCATATTTCCTCGTAAAGGACAAACAGCTGTCTTTTGATAAATAACTGTAGTTGGATTATATTTTACAGCACAGCCACAGAAATCACATCTAATAATTCATTAAGTCTCATAGAATTATTCCCTGAGCTACTCAGATGGGCTAGATCTACCACTCAGTTCAAGTCCCAGTAGGCTGAAAATTTATAAAGGCTCTTTCTGTATTAAAAAGAAGAAACAATCAATCCAAACCTCCCCAAAAACCTCTCCATACTTTCACTTTTATCCCAATGCAAAGCTAAGAGAAGTTTGCTAGAACCAGACAGGCAGTTAGTAAGTATCAAGCTCACATATTATCTGCAGTTGCAGATAAAATTATGTGAAAGCTCCTTAAAAGAGACACATATTGTAATACCAGTAAGTTTTTCAGCACTGGAAGTCCTGAAAACTTTCTTGGACCTAAAAACCATTGCCTTCTGTTTCACACCAATGCTTCAGTTTGGGGACAAGATGAATGAAGACTCTCAATTTTCTGAACTAATCAAAAAGAAACATTCTAGTTCTCTCCATTAAAGACAAAACATCCCAGGAAGTAGATGCTGAAAGCCTCTGAGCTATCAGTGTAATACCACTCCATTTCTAGTCAAGATGTCCTGGGTACTGATCCTGCCTTATAGAACACAGGCAGCTCATTCAAAACCAAGGAACACTTTGAATGACAAGAGTATTCCTCTACTAGTGGTTTTGCACAAACCAACTTGCTCAGGGACATGTTGGGTCTTGCCTGAAATACCTCAGCACCATCTACAGGAAGCCAAGGGCTCAACAGCACCTCTGGAGCAACCCTGGAAACTGGGCTGGAATTGCAGAAGTCAGCAGGCACTTGGAAATGCTGGTTGGAGCAAATCTCAAACAGAGAGCTGGGCTCCATCTGCAATTCAAAGTGCTCTCTCCACTCCGCTGGCTGTTCTCCTACAGCCAAAGGCTATGCCAGAAGTCTCTGTAAATTTAGAACAGCACATTGTCACTGCATGCATCTGAAGGTTTACCCTTCCCAGCAGTCCTTTCTCCTTTAAAAGCAACAGAGCAAATCTTTCCATCTTCCCTCTGAGGTCATTTACACTCCTCCACACTCTCTAGGTGGCCTAAATCCCTCTTGAAATGTGGTGTCCAAACTGGATAAAATATTCATTACAGCAGGAGTTTTACAACTGTGATCAGGATTGGTGCCTATCTTACAACAAGACTTGCTTTATACATTCTTGTCTATCTGCTTTTTTTTTGTAACCCCATGTCACTTATGACTAACCCTCACTTCAGAGAAGACCACACAGACTTCACTCCAGAGCTGCTGCCATACAGGAATAATTAATTCATCCTGGACTTGCAGAAAAACAATGTATTTCCAGAACCCTTCTTCTACCTTACTAAAAAATAATTTTAGATCTATGCCTGCCTGGCAAGGTGCTGTAGCTCCTCTCAGCTGATCTGACTGCAGGTATAACAAGCATATTTCCTACGCTCTCATATGAAGTATTAATAGAAAAGCCCTGCAGAACATCTCGTTATCACCCAACAACACTGTCAGCTCCTTTTCAAGTACAACTTTCCAGTCAAGCACACAGGCACTTCAGATTTTTCCTAACACCTTATTTCTTACATTTGCTTTCGACAGTGTCATACAAAAGTGTCAAAATTCAACTTGCACCACTTCTTCCCCACTCACAATGCCTAAATGAGGGAGAAACTGCCTTGTTTTACAGCTGGGGGCAGCACCCAAGTGTATTTCTCCACGGTCTGTCTATTCCTCCTCTCTGGTTAGGCTCGTATCAGCACAGTCCATGAGCTTGGGCACTGTGTTGCTACAGTCACAGCTAAATGCCACAAGATGTCACTGTGTCCCTAAAATGTTTGGAAACACGATCAGGGTTTGCCCAGTCATACATACATAGCCCTAGAGGAACAGAAAAATATAATTGGAATACTAGAATTACAGGCTGCATAAAAACTGCCTTACTTTAAAGTTTAGTACAGGTTTTGTGCAAGGTGTGTGGAACCATATACCACATTCCTTCAAACAAGATGAAATTCACAGCTCTTGAACACAAAGAGCAGTTTAGCAGAAGTTTTCTGGTGCTCTTTGCATTATACTATTTGTATTATTATATTTGTATTATATTATTTAGGCTCCCAGTGCCTCACCTTACAGGGCTGTGATCCCCTTTGTACACAGGAAGCCACAATCCAGGGAGGATTAAGGCTTCCCTTTGAGGAACTCCAACCTGATTCCCTGAATCTCTGACAAACACCTCAAGCAAGGGGCACAGCATCTTCCCCTACACACACAGAGGTTCTGTGTCCCTCTGTCCAGGCCTTTCCCCAAGCACACTTCCTGGCTGCAGGAGCCTCTGGGCCCCAGGAGGCAGCACTGACAGGCACAGGCTCCTGCTCTAGTTCAACACCAGCCCCACACTGCTTTGAAACCTTTGCTAGAACTTCTAATCCAGTCAAGAAACATGTTACACTTTCCATTCTGCTGGAAGTCTAAGCATCTCATCCAAATTTGCTGTTCAAACATGCACAAATGGAGCCAGGGCAGTACCTGACTTGCCATCAGTGCTCCTGCAGCACTTTCCCCTTAGCTGCAGGTTTAGAGTATTTCCCCAGTGTTGTGATATCCCAGTTATGACACTTGTCAGTTCTACAGTTCACTTGTTATTAGGTGCTCCGTGCTAAGAAAGAAAAAATTATTCTTAAAGCTGTGACAGACATCATCAACTTTTAAGAACAAGATACCAAAGACAGACCAAGGTAATGACTAGGATAGCGGTTCTGCAAACATTTCACCTGTCAGGCTTCACATTGCTCTGCCTGGTTTAAAAGCAAAATCCCAATGATTAAAAGCATGAGGAAGTGGATAATATCCTTAGGAACAAAACCAAGAGATTTCAGTGAGAAAGAGCATACTGTGAGCTAGGACTAAAATCCAACTTACCTGTCATATGTCTCTTTGAGATCTCTGGCCAGTTTGCACTTGGGTAGGATGTGATGAAAAGGTGACTGGGGCCCTTCTGTGGCTACGGGAAGATTGAAAACAATAAAGCAAATAACTGACTTCAAAGCAAAGAGTTTCCTCTTCCCCCACTGGGTATCAACCTGTATCTTAGGGACAGAATTTGTATCATTTTAATCTACAATTATCTTTCAAAGCTTTTACAATAACTCAAGTGACCCATTAAGATAATAATAGTGAATTATTGCCAACTTCTGCTAAACCTCAACTCATGGTTAAGCACATGTAACCAAATTAGATAAATGATGACTTTAAATACTTTTTCTATATGTTAGCTTTCAATTTTAATGCTTGCAGCAAGATGATGCATCACTGTCAGAGTTCACCTTAAACAGTGCATATTGTCATAGCACATTTTCCAAGTACAGTCTATAAAAATGCTCTGTAACTGTTTCCTAGCCAGGTAACAGCATGTAAGAGTAAAGCTTCCACATAAGGAGTCTGGTGACTCAGCAGACAGCATAAAGCATGCAAAACTTGCTCTAGGCTGAGTGAAGCAGGCCACACAGGAACTCTTTCATGTCAGCCTGACAGGGAGAGGCAAACATGATGGCTCAGTGCACAGTCTCCAGAGATTGTGTTGAACTTAACTAGCAAAGAAAGCAAAGAAACTACTTCACCTCTAAAACTCACATCTCTGCATAGGGATAGTGAACTTGGCTGAGACAAAATGCAGGGAAAAGCTGTCAGAATGCTACAGAGCACCAAAACTCGTTCACAGTGGTCCCAGGCACAAGAGAAGCAAGAAGGCACCATCAGCACCTCTCTGAGGGAGTGCTCCTGGACTGAGCCACTGCTGCTCAAAGCACTCACTCTCTGACATGGCAGACACCTCGTCCTGGATGGCCAGGATGAGCTTGGCCTCGCGGGTGAGGTACTGGCAGCGGCGCTCCTCGTGCTGCAGGACGATGGCGATGCGGCGGGACAGGTTGTGCAGGCAGCTGATCACGGATGGGTCCGCATTGGCCTGCGGGGAACACGAGCAACCACTGAGCCACGGGCACGTGAAACAGCAGTGATGATGGGGAACGGGCAAAAGGTTTGCCATTGACACCAAAAATCAGCCTCTCGACTGGAAAAAGAACACAGTTTTCTCTACTGGCAACCAAGCAGAAGCTCAGAGATGTCCAAACGTAATTTTGGATTTCTAAGCTTGTCTGTGTGCATCAAAGGAACACCACACCTGGAGCAGGACACTGCTATCTGATTTGTTAATGGGCCTTCTACTAGCAGAGAGCGAAGAACTCCACACAGTTGGTGTCAAGCTATTTGAAAGGCAGAATATCCCAATGTTCAGGTTAAACTCACTGGGAGCACAAGAGCTGCAGTGCCTCTAACATGTCCCACTCACTCCCTGTTGCCACACTGGTGTTTGTCCAATGTATTGACATGGCAGTAACTAGGTAACAATTACCAGCTTGTGACCAACATTTTCATCCCGTATCTGAATTTATTTGCATCTACATTCCCAAAAAATTCACAAATATGGCTTATTACTAAAACTGCATTTATGAAAGTCCCAGAAAGAAAGTGCTGGAAAAATCTATCACATCAGTACAGCTGCCAAGGGGGGTGAGGGGGAATTCAGTCGCTCCAGCATGAGTCAGCAGCTGCCTCATGTTTGTTAAGACATTTAAAGGAATTTAAAGTTCTGGCAAGTGACCACTTGGCACAGAAACCCACAAACCATGACTCATCAGTTTTTTGACTCCACTGTTCTTGCTGAGTCACACCACGTTGGTAGCCCCAAAGCTCAAACACAGCAGGATCAGTGCTGATTATCACACTTGGGCCTTTGCCTGCTCTGTCTGCCCACTGCAGATGGACACTCATCTTTATCTCCGAGGGCCTCCACCCACCTCCTGCACTGCACTACTCCATCCTAGGAAAAAACTTCCACTTGCTTCTTGCCCAACACTTTCTAGAAACCTGACTGCTCCCTGTAAATTGAGTGTCACATTTGGCAAATGGATTTAGTGCTGCATCACACACACAATGACATCAGTATCATCACATGGCTGAAGGGCAAAGAAAGCAAGTTTTCCTAGAAGCACTAGAAACTAGATCCCAGAAAAATGTGGGCTAGTCTTCACTGTGAATGAAAGAGGATTGGTTTCAACACTTCTGCTGCCACATGGCACAGTGTGCATCAATGTGTGTGATAGCAGGTGCACCTACACACACTTCCCTGCAAGCAAAGCACAGGGCTTTAACAATTGCCCAGAACATCATCTGTTAACATGGGAAATCTAAAATCAACTCCTCCATTGCAAATTCAGCACTCCTTGATCCAAGAGTGTCCTAAAGCACAGGAACACTGGATTCTCAGCAGAGCACTCTAAACAATTTCTTGATTGATTGAGGTTATTGTCTTGTGTGAAACCTTGTCCTTCATCTGAGGACAAGCCATGCAGGCTGGGGCTGTGTCCATGTCACCACTGCAAAGCCAGTGGTAAGAAAAGTACTAGTGCTAAAAAGAAAAAAAAATTCCTTTCACAAGCAGGGAGCTGGAGGTTTCTAAATCATGACATTACATCCAGCCGAGCAAAAATCAACCACTTCCATAAAGACAATTATTCCAGTCCCTCTTTTATTTTTAAACAACCTGTGGACTGGAAAAAGAAAGCCAGAGCTCAGAAATCAAGAAATGCTTGACCATAATGAAATTTCTAGGGCTTTATACACCTAATTAGCCAAGCCAGGATCCCTTAACACTAGCATCTATTTAATAGAGGAAGCCTGAAAAAAATTCCAGGCAGAAACTACATATTTGTTCCATGTTTTTGCTGAGCATTGAAACCTCTTTATTCTTCACTTGTACCTTCTTCTCATTTAGCTGCTCAGCTGCTGCTCCCTGGCACTCTCCCTTTACAGTGACCTCACTGCTGAGAGGAGGCAGCTTTCAAACACTGGCCATTAATCATAAAACAAGCCTGGAGTGTGAGCCTGCTGCATTCTCTCATGCATCCAGAGCACATCCCACTGTCAGATGGAATGGAGACAGTCCTTACCCTTAGTGCAAACACCACATTGAACAGAATCATGGTGGGCATCTCTCTCTTTGGTGAGGGGTCAGTTTTGGATACCTGAAAAATATTTTTTAGAAAATCCCATCAGCTAGTGTCAGCTGGAGACAGTAACAAAGGGAAAGTAAAAAAAAAAAAATTAAAAGGCCCTAGTTAAATAACAAGCTGAGAAAAGAGAGCAGACAAATCCATTTATAACATCAAATATGACTTGAAAAAAATAGAACTATGATTTTGGTTTTCATTGGAGTGTCACAGTTACTCTACAACACTGCCTTTGCTGAGCAGCTGTGAAGACTTAAACCAAAGCCTTTTGGTCACAAGCATGGACATGAGTATCAGTTAAGACAGCACTCTTACTTAGTGTCTTTCTTATTACACTTAGCATCATTAGGGATCCTAGGTTTAAATTTTTTTAGCATAACTGTCAGATATATTGTCAACAGAATTCCACAGATTTCTCATTTCAGGCCACACCTATTCCTTCCTTTCCTAAAATCCCCATTCAAATTGCGTCCTGTTACAAGCTGCTGCTTATATCAGACAAAATATGCTCTAGAACAGCAGTACATAAAATAAAGGGTTTGATTTTTCCCTTCCTGCAGGATTTCAAACACATTATCCAGCCCCTCTATTCTCTGTGTAGCAGAGAGCTCCATCCCTAAGGCAGATTCAAACTTTCCAGTGAGAAGAAACAGCTGGAGCTGAGACAAGCAAGGGGAATTTGCACAGCCAGACCAACAACTCCAAAGGGAGCACATGTTGCCACAAGATGGAGCACAAAATGCAGAGGACATTCCCACCTCCCCTACAGCTCCCTGCTCAACACCTACCCAATCCCAAGTGCAAACAGCTGGAACCTGCCAGGCTAAACAACTGCTGCTCTCTACCCACAGTATGTGCAGCACCTGAGCCAGGGCAAACACAGAGCAGCATCTGCCCTTCCACACAGGTTCCAAGCACCAGCAGTGAGCTGCTTGGTACTGAACTCCAAAATCTGACTGCTTTCACTCAGGAGTCTCAAAATGTAGAAAACTAAGAGGTGATACATATTTTTGTTGGGTTTGTTTGGTTGTTTCTTTTTTCCTTTTTTTTTTTTTTCCTAAAGAGAAAATTACATTCTGTCAGACAGGCAGTGATGGGAGAGTAATAAAGGCAGTTCATTGTGTTTATCGGTTCTGGAGTTACAGGTTCTAGGATGTCTTGTGAATTGCCAAGTGTAAGGACTAATCCTGTTCCTTCCTTAAAATCAGAGAAACTACCACCACTAACATCAGTTGGGATGCAGGCTAGATTTCATATCACTTCATGTCCAGAAATAAAGAAGACTGAGCTGTGAAAGAAAATGCTGAAGAAATTTGAAGAATTCAGAACATTGCTACATAAAAAGCAATCTGGCACACAGGATTAAATGTTTGTGCTCTTCTAACTCCTGAATCTCATCAGAGTAAGAATTTGCTGAGCAGTCCTGTGGATTAATTTACTGCAGTATGAACTCTGAGGAAACGCAGAGCAGAGGCTGCTGGGTTACTCCAGACACTGCTCCATGGAAAAGCAGCTCCATCTGGCTTCCTCCTAACTGCAGGAGGGTCCCAGATTTAGACTGACACAAACCAGCAGAGATGGCTGCCACATCTAGAGGATTCTGGATTCTAGAAAGTTCTGGGGTGCCTCCTGGGGTGATAAGACACACCCAAAAAGAAGATCCTTCAGAAGTAACCAAAAAAGTGTTTACAGCTCGTTATAACGTTGTTTATTTGCCCAGATGCAATTTTATTTAGACAAATGGAAATGAAGTGTCATTTCATGCAATTCGGATTAGACTGACTGGAAAGAATGTACAATAATAAG
Source organism: Acrocephalus scirpaceus scirpaceus (assembly GCA_910950805.1). Lineage (NCBI taxonomy): Eukaryota > Metazoa > Chordata > Aves > Passeriformes > Sylviidae > Acrocephalus > Acrocephalus scirpaceus. Next base: position 3,009,706 of record OU383786.1, on the reverse strand, counting down.
TGGTGAAAAAAATGCAAATACAAATTTTCAACCTCGTTTACAGCACATTTAGGAAGTTGGGCCTTTCAGATGAGATTAGTAAAATAAAGGAAAATGATCTGAGGAGAACAGGCCACTGCTATCAGAGAGTCTTGAGGGCACCAAAAGGTCTTAATAACCCTGGCCAGTCCCAGCTGGGTTCCCACACACACACACACACCCCCTAGTCCATGACCTGGGAGCCTCAGTTAAGCCCAGCTCAGGGCCTGGAGCTGTGCCTGTCTTTAGGATGGACCTTGGATCTGTGCCTGACTCCTGGACAGACCCTTGGCCAAGTACATCCCACCCTTGTCCTGTCTCTTTCTGCTCCTGGCTGGGAGGAGACCCAGGACCTGGTTCACCACTTGCCTCATCTGGGGCTGCTGATGCATTTGCACAGCTAGGGCACATTTGAATCCCGTCTTCCAAGACAGTTTAACCTTTTCAGGACTGAGTCTTGGTGATCCTCCACGGCATTTCCTGTAGACTCACAACTGAGTTCCCAAAGTAGCATCTTTTGATGCTTTAGGCCAGCTCCTCGCTGGGATTAAAGCAGTCTGGTCCTCTAAATATCAAGCAGCAGTTACCAGCAAGCTGTTTCCACCTCTAATTATAGCTACAAAGCAGGACAGAATTGGCAAGCAGACTTCTTTTTCCCCTGAAAAAAGGAATGACTTAGCAAATTTGATGAAAAATGAGACCAAAGCAGTTCAGTGACAGGGATCAGTGTTGGATTCAGAAATTACCAAAGCCTAGGTCATTCCTACAGTTAATCAGGAAGAGGGAACAGGACAGGGAATATTTGGAACACAGAAGTACATTAATTCTTTCCTGGATTTAAGCAGGACCTTTTACATAGCCCAGGTAGCAAACTGCTCTCATTCTAAGCATCTAAAACATAGGCCATGGAAGAAGGTCTCAATGCAAACAGCAGCCTGACTTGGTCTGCAAGAAAATTTTAGATCTCTTTCAACATCCTACATATTCCATCTAAGTCTTGTGGATCATCTTCAGCCTCAGGAAAAGTTAAAAGCCAAACAAGGCTCATGCAGCTTTTAGCATTTGTGAAGGTTTTCTGTGGTGTTTTTTTAACTGCCACACTAATTAGAGGTGCTAAAAGCTAACTTGCAGTAACTAAAATAGTGAGAAACAGCTTTTTGAGCTGGAGTTCCAGTTTTGTTTCTCTTTACTCACACTGCTTCCCTACAGTAACCACAAGAGTTTCTGTGATCACAGACAGCTCCCTCAGTTTGCCACTCACCCTTACTGACTCAGAAGTAAGTAAAAGACAGCTTGGAGGTCAGGAAGTAAAACCAGGAGCAAAAGCAAACATGCATGTTCTGAATTCCAGGTTTCCTCACTAAAGCCAGGCAGTTGGTGAAGAAGGCAGGTCCCCAGACAGGGTCTCATACCGTACCTGCCCAAGGGCATGCTGGAGCAACGTGGGATGGCCAACAAAGCGAACATTATCAATCTTCAATTCAAACTTTTTGCCACACATATCTGACTTGGTAGCCAAAATTGTTGCCAGGATGACATCCGAAAACCTTGAAGAGCAGAAACAGAAGTTAACACAGTTTTCAAACAGCACACCCCCAAAACGTTCCTTCAAATACAGATATATTTAACTCCTCAGTTTTTAAGGCATTGTAAATTGTGACTAGATTGCTGTAGCTGGAGTATCATCAATTATGTAAAATTAAGGACCCCTAAATTACATCCCTCAGATCATCACAATTATAAAACAGGAAGCATTCACAACAAGGATTGCAGGGTCATGCTCATTTAATTACATGCTCAGCAAAATACATTGAAAAGATTAGATGCAGTTTGTTTAAATATAAAAACAGCTGGAGTTAGCCATTGCCTGGATTTAGCTGCAGGTTAATGAACTTACTAAGCAATTACATATTGACACAGCCTGTCACTCAAGCACAACAGAGATCTTTAAGCCACCCAGTATAACAGAGGGGAAGGCAAGAAAGAGCTGATTCAATTAGAAGAAACACAGCCAGTGCTTGTCCTTCCTTTCTCAAAGCTCATCAGTGACATTCCAATTTCCTCACTTAACAGATCTCAACTTGTGCTCAGCAGACCACTGGCACGCTCCAAGAGCTGCCTGGTCTCACCTGGGTTTTCTCATTTGATAAATCACCTTCATGACAGGGCAGGCCCTTCCCAATGCCCAGCCATGGGGTCACTGGATTGCTCTGGATTGGTGGGGGCAAGGCAGCAGCTCTAAGACAGGAGGGCAAGTATCTATCTACAAGGGGTCTGCCCTGTGAAACACAGCCACTGCTGCACAATCAGCTAAAAATCTAGTGTGACAAGAGAGGAATTCCACAACTGCTCTTTCCAATGGCCTCACAACATTGGTCTGGTCTCTACCAACACTTGTTTTCCTCAAGGTGCCCCCTGGGACAGTGAAGCCCAAACCCACAGTGAACAGGACCTCAGATGCTACAGTAAACTTGTTGCTCTAGAACAGGAGCAGTGCAAGGCTTGTTATTAACAAATTCTCTCCTCATTTGATTACCCAGAGGCTCTTATTTAACCAAATGAATTTCAAACCACGTTCTGATGAGGGTTGGTTTTTAAGAATGAAAATGTTTATTTCATTTTCTGTATTTACACTCAGGGATGTGTGTCCCTGCCAGACCATCCCCCTACAGCAGGCAGGTATCCCAGATAACCCAGTATCACTCAGAGAGGAGGGCAGGCATGGGTGTGTGCTGTGCTCACCTTATCTCTTGGCCACAAATGAGCCCTCCATGCCCAGAGAAGCAATTAATGTACCTTAGTCCTGCTTCCCTCTGAGTCATGGACTACTGCAGGAATTGAGAGAATGCACTCAAGGACACAGAGGGAATTTCTTTTATTTACAAATACTGGAGATGAAGGACCACACAGGTCCAAACAGCCAAAGCCCTTGGGGCTTGTACAAACAGGTCACCCTGACCACAGCACGCTGCTTATTTTGCTTATGTTTGGTTTATGGAAGGAGCAGCTGTGTGATACAAACTTCCAAATCCCTGATTCCTCTACTCCAAGCTAAGGGCAAGCAGAGACTAGCCAGAGACTCCTGGGGCCACTGAGCCCATGCTCCTCAGCCACTGGGCTGCACAACTTGGGAAGATTGGGAGGAAAGGGCAAAACAACCTGGAACAGGACCTGGACTGACAGTCTCTGGAGATCACATTCAAAATAGAAAAAAAGTCACCATGACAGCAGTGAGCTTCTCCTCCTCTTTTTGCCCTGTTCAGCTGCTCGTTAATAGGCTCGTCATGGAGCCAGGAAGATGGGAACAGCAGTGGATCCAAAAGGAGCATATGTTCTGGGGGGTGAAGGGAGAAGGAGGGCAAACTAGAAAATGATGGCCTCTTGGTATGAAATTTAGTTACCCTTCCCTCCTCCAGCCTTGGCAAAGGATACCTGGGAGCTGATAAACTGATCATTCTGACAACTTCCACAAGGAATCACACCAGCAGATCCTTTAACAGATAAATGTGGTGCTAAAGGTGGGAATTCAGCAGTTTCCCAGGGCAGCTCTTAACACCAACAGCCCTGTCTGCCCTACCTTGCATGTGCCTCTTTGGGGAGGAAGAGATTAAAATGCTGATTTTGGAAAGTCCTCTGGATCTTCTCACTAGCAGAGTCTTTCCTGTCTGGGAGAGTACTGGAATTGCAGCCAGAGGACATGCTCAGGGACAGATAATCCTGACACAGGTGCCCTTCCTATCACCACAGGCTCTCCCAAGAGTCACCTGGACTCCAGCCCCATTCTCCTCCTCTGACAGCCTGGATTTACAGTTTTGCTGTCTGGGTTTTTTTAACCCCCAGTCCTCTACATAATTTTGACATTTCTTAGGCCTCAGGACAATAGGGAAATTGAGGAACAGCAGATGTGTTATTCCCATTACTTCAATTCATCACCTCATCTCAGAAAATAACACTTTTACTTTAAATCTTTCAATACACATTTTCCTGTCTTTGGGGTATGTTAGGATGACTAAAAACACTGACTTCTCGGAGCCCAAGGGTTTGTTAGAAGCAGATTAGGTTTTGCAGTTGGGCAGTAACCCTTCTCCTTTTATGAGATTAGTCTGAGCATTGTGAATTCCAGGGGGAAGCAAACCTCTTCTGTATTAAGGAATTCAGCAGGCAGAAAAAATATACAATAAACAAAAGCTTTGATTTGTCCAAAATATTCTACCGCTCCTCTCCTGAGCACAACATAGCAACAGCACACTAAAAACAAGGGGGGAAGATTCAAACAACAAATTTATTTTTTCCCCAAGAATGGATCGTAAGTTTTTATAAATTCAAAGCCAGGTTTTTATAAGGAATTTTTCTTTGAAGTAGTTTAGAACAGGATCTGAGTATGTAGGTGAAGTTTATGTTAAGCAGAGACTAGGGATGCATTATTTTTTTTCCTTCTGGGGCCCTGAGTTAAGCACTTTTACCTCTACATGTGTAATCATCCCATTTAGCTGAGTGGGGCACCAAGAACAGACAACCAGCACAGCTGCTCAAACCTAGCTCCTCTAAAGAGCTCTCCATCATTACCCTGGGATTAAATTGTTTACTCACTGATCTGTACTTTCAAGTCATTTCTCCTCAGAAAACAATTTGATTTAGGGCTTGTTGCTGGAATAACTACAATGCCAAGGCTATACTTATTGCACTCCCAGAGCCTCCCAGCTTTTCCCAGTTCACAGAAGGGACAGTGCCACACTCCTCCTGGATTCCCTACAGGAAGCACAGGAATGTTAGTAGGACCTTGGTAATTTTCCTGGCACAAACCTTTAGCAATACATTTCCTACAGACACTGTGATTTAGCATATAATTTTCTCATCATTCAGTGTAAAACAGAAACCAGAAACAAAAGCACAATTAAAGGATGGTGAGAAAAGAAAGCCATTCTAGACAAAGGTGATTGTTTAGAACATTTTGTCTTACCCTGAAACCAATTGCTCATCAGTTAGAGGACATTGGTCTCTGAAATGGGAACATGGCCATAAACACAAAAGACAACAAAAGAAAATAAACGAGGCAAGTACACAAAATACAAAAGAAAAAAAAAGAGATCATATTAAAAACTAGGATGAACTATTAAGGGTTAAACTCCCATAAAGGAAATATAACTGTTGAGGAGAGTCAAAAGTTAATGGAAGGTGAATTCCAGGGATATATGCAGTGTATGACAACATGGAAACAGCTACGGTAATTTAGTCCTTGCACTAGCAGTGGCTGCTGCCATGTTTTCCACAGTAATCAGCATTTAGAAGCTGATTCCATGCATTAATTCATGCTTACCTTAAGAAACAGAAGAGGTTGCAGCCTGATTTAGAGCAGATTCTAAAACCTCAGTTTTCTGACTAGACTATAATTTCCACTAAAAGAACCTCCCATGCAGCCCCAAATGACCCACAGCTCTTCCAGTTGTTCTCTTTCTTCATACCCACAAGACTTAGAAAATGGATGCCACGTGTTTATCGTTGCAGGATTCTGTGAAGGGCCTGGACACACAGCCAGCACTGCTCTGCAGGGATGCACACAGCAGGCACAAGGCTGGCCAGGCTCACAGCACACACATGAATGCTTCTCTGCCCCTCTCCATACCCCAGACAAGAAGTGCAACTTAGGAAGTGGAGGCTGAAAAAGCTTACAAGGCAAAGAATACTAAACCCTTCTTTACAATAGGTGTACAGAGGAGGACTCTGTTAGCATTTCTATATCAGAACCCCTGCCTCCATTTAACAGTCAACTGCCACATTTTTCCCAATTAAGATTTAAAAAGGACTTTTTTTCTGAAACAACTTCATAATTTACTGAAAATGATCTGATAAAGCTTATACTATCCCACATGAGAAAGGGGGGGGCAAACTGAAAACCTCCAACAATTAATTAATACAGAACACAGCAGTCATATGTAAAAGAACCTAGAGAACCTAAATGACAAACTACACAATGGGTGATATTACAGGAAGGGTGTTTGAAGGATGGATGAATGAATGGAAAAGCACAGGCTTACAGAAAGGAGCCTTTCAGAACAAATAAAGACACTGGAGCCCAGTGAAAGAGGGACAGAGGAAACAATGTTATCACAGAACTACTGTTTGTTAGAAAGGGACACTCAAATCCTTGTTTGTCAGTAACTTAGGTTTTTTCGTAACAGAAGTGTTTTCTAAATTTGCTAAAACTCCTTCAGTTAGTCAGATCTGCTACCAAAAATGCAACGTCTGCTGTACCTATGTTTACTATATGTGCCTCCTCATTAGAATATTTGCTTGCTGGCTATACCACCTTCAGAAAAACTACAAAAAAATCTAATTCAACCAATTTTCATAGCATTATCTTATGGCTTCAAAGGAGTAATTGCCTCATATTTTTTCAGGGAAAGAAAAAAGACTGACAGGCATCTCCATAAACATTGGGAGGGGGTGTATTCCTGGTAAAAACACTCAAACTGAAGGATGTTTTTGAAAAGTGCAAATGATGAAAGGCTGAGAAGAAACCAACAAAGAGAGACACCTGACAAGCAATTTTTTTACAGTGACAGTCTTCTGAGATTTTTTGTTGCATGGCCACCATCAACACACCTCAAACACTTTTGCTGCTCAACTTGCTTTCAGCAGGAAGTAAAATATGTATTCTGAGGACCCAAACACAGCTCCACTGAGCAGAAATTAATACAAGCAAACACACCCCAGTAACCTGGAGGAAGGATTATAATGAATAGGCTCCTATTGTCTATTAAAAAAAACAAAAAGCATAACAATGACCAGGAAATTGAGCCTGGAGCTAAAAGAATCCAATTATCTATACAAATATGCTACATGGAAATGGAGGTAAGGCACCTAAACTGATCTAATTTTGCCTTCCTGAGAGCGTTAAGAATACATGCACCTCAGCTGCTCTAGGAAAGGTCAGCTCCAGAGTAATGATCTGGGTTCCAATAGCTCAGGGGAAAAAGCAAACAGTAATCTTACCTAGGATACAATTTGTACTAGACTGCTAATAAATTAAAGACAGCCTCCAGTTTAAAAAAGGATGACCCAACCCTCATAGGAACTATTGCAGCTACAAGATAAATCTGGAAATAACCTTGTGCTGAGCACGCAGTGGGAAAAACCCAACCCTACACATTATGGAATTTGCCTTACACCACCAACTCAACCTACAGTCTGCCCACTCCACAGCCTCAATTTGGCCACCAAAACACGTGGGTGCCGGAATAAAGGAAATTTTTCCAACTGAAGTCTTCCTCTCTGAAGTCTTCCAAAAATAGTACAAAACCACTTCATAAATTACTTTTATTGTGACAATTTTAAGACAGAAAATCGTCACCACCAGAAACAGACTGGACTTCATGCTGATAGCTCTCTCCTCCATGGACTGAGTGCACCGAGTGTCCAGGAAGGGAACTGCTGCACTGCAGGAGAAGGATCTTACAGGGATGGAGCTGCCACTGAAGGAATGGCTCTCACAAAACCAGTTGCTCCATTCCTGGTCTCTACAACCTGATCTTCAACGGAAACACACACACTGAAGAAAAAATTCATCATGTTGGTGAGAAAATTCAATTATGATATTGGTTTCATGCCATATGAAAGTTAAACTCCTTTCCTTTCCCAGCTTACAAAGCAGGTGCATCTCCCTCCGGGGGATCTGCACTTTTCTGCCTCCACTCTCCCCTTAGAGTCTCCTCTATTTCAAGGCACCAACTTCTGTTACTTCTAAAATTGGCTGATACAAATCAAAGTTGGAGCAATCTGTTGCACAGTTTTGAAGATGCCTTTTTGTCTTCTGCTGAAGAAGCATCTGTGTTGCACTTTTTCCACCTGTATCAGTCAGTGAAAAATATGAACTTTGCCTACAAAACTCCCCTTGTCTAATTTTAATTAACAGCACTCAGTACATAAAGAGGATGAGCATTTTCTTCTAATAGCAGGTACCACTGAAGAGGACACATTTACCTGCTACATCAGTTGTTGAGATGCAGGGACTTAACATGATGATTACACTGCTACTAGGAAAAAGCTTTCAATAATCAAACTGGAAACAAACACAATTTTGAAAAGGACTTCGAATTTCAGAGAGCAGATGCCCAGCCATGTAAGCAGCACCAGCAGTGTGCTGGACTCCAATATCCAGCATCTAGAAGAAATAAACTTTCAGAGCAATAGAAATGCTGCTGCTCTTCTATTTCCCTTTCATATGCATGGGAGATATAGACAGATCTGAAAAAATTCTTTTACTAGTAACAAATACCTGACCAGGAGATTAAGCATGAACTTCCATGCCCAGTGTTCTGGACATCACTAAAATGAAAAAATCTAAATATTTGTTTAGTGTAGGTTACATGCCAGCACATTCAATTTAAAAATATTTCAGGAAAATATCAGCAGTTTTCTCACCTGATCATCATTTGAAATGATAAATGCTTTTCCTACATCACTGCAGTAACCACATACTGTCTCACACTAATTCAGCAACACAGGCAACATACAACAAACACAGCCACACATTAAGTGCATTGTCCAACCTACCAAAATGGCAGGGGCAACAAGAATCAGTGTCAGACAGAAGCTGGTATCATTCCAACACACTCTTAATCTATCTAGGGAAATTCTAGAGCCAGAGGTTTGAACAGCCACCAACAAAACCCCTGGGATTACCAGCAGACATGTGCATTGAGCCCTCCTGCCATCCACAGCCCAGTCTGAAAAGCCAGTCACCAGTTCCCAGGCATACAAATGGTTTGCTCCCCCTGGAGCTGTGCCCTGTCCATACTGCACTCACTGGACACACAACCAAAGGTTGCATTTGAAGGTTTCAAAGGCATCAGAAGAGGCAGGAGATACAAATGACCCCAAGCAAAATGTGTTTTTGTAAGATCCCAGTCCTGGAAAACTAAATTAACGGATGATGTTTACAGTCACGTGGGTGATTTTAATTTCAGCTAAACCGTTCTCTGTCATAAAGTTAACAACAACCTTACATTTTTGGGGGGGAAAGTGATGATTACTTCCTTAGTACTCTTATAAAAGAGAAGGGTAGCAACTACCCTTTTTTATTAATATTGGAGATTAAAATACATATCACAAAAAAGATCTGCAAGTGAACTATGTGCCAACAGACAAAAAAACCTTTTCTCTCCCAGATTTCTCTCATATCTAGTCGTGATAAATTAAGAACTATGCAGCAGATTTCAAATGCTCAGCAAAACTAATTAGAGGGTCCATCCATACATACATATAGGCTGAACATCACACCACCTATTTTCAGTGCGTTAGTTACCCTCTGATTTCCTGCACTTAAAAAACTCTCTTCAAGTCTCAGTTTCCTTTTGAGCCACTGTGTCACTCTACTGACACAACAGCAGCTCTGTCTGGAGAAACAAAATTAGTTATTCATTAGTGCACAGCGATTCCATACGACCATTACATCAGCTAGGGAAGAAGTTGAGGCAACTGAAAAATATATCCAGTTAGAAGCAGGTAGGAAAAGAAAAGTGGGATTTTGCCAAAGGATTAATACTCCTAGTTTTGAAAGGGTAATATTGCCTTTCTAATGAGCACAGAATAGCTGATCTATACCTTGCCCAGAAAACAACAGATTCAGCAGCATTCACTCATGAGACAGCCCTCTTTACTAAGCACTAAGTTGCTCATAACTTGATATTAAAGCTTTTTTTTGCCAAGTTGTCTTCTATACAGTCCAAGAGGATGGGCCCAGGAACTAGGAGGGAAGGGAGCAGGAGGCTATCTCTCCTCCATTTCAACCTGTTAGGCCAGAAGAAATGTTTTCCCTCCTACCTGGAGTCCCCATCTTGATCTTCTGTGGTGTCACCAGAGCCATTCACAGCATATCGACTCCTTGGTTTGTCTGAAGCAAGGAATAAAGATAAATTTACCCAGGAACAATCTGCCTAATGTGTGTTTGTATGTTTTTCTATTCTCACTCAAAAGAATGTAAAAAAAATAGGAGAAAATTTTTATCCTTCAGGGGATGAAGAGGAGAAAAGTGAAACATTCACAGAAACCAGCACAAGTAACAGTTTGCAGTTCAAGAGCAAAAAGTAAAATTCTGACCAATGCAATTTCCCTCCTTATTGCTAGGTTTTGGGACAATTATAATGCTCCCATAGTCACAGGAAGGGAAATCCTTTACCAAGAAAAAGCAGGAGGGGGGTGGCAGGGAAACAGTCAGCAAAAAAAAAAAAACCACAACTTTTCAGAGTTTACCTTTAAAAATGGAAAGAGAATCAGAGATGATTCTCTCATCATAAACTGACTCACAACTGAGCAGAGGAGTCAAACTTCTCCTGACACACAGCCATTGGCACACAACCCAATTCACATTGCTTCACCCCACAGCACCTTTAGGCCCTGCACTGATACTGGTCCCAGCCCAGCCACAGGCATGTGTCCTAAATCACATGCCTCAAAGTAAGAGGTGCAACCAGTGCTGGTCCTGTTTTCAGGGAGAAATTAAACCTCCCCCAGCACACTATTCACGACCACAGACTAAAATTTCATGATTTCTACCCATTATTGGTTGAAGCTTATAGTGTTTACTGAATCCCTTCTTCCAAATCAGTGCCTTCCTTCTCATCCTGCCTCCTCCTTCCCCTCCAGCTCCCAAAACCCACGGGATTCACCTGCCCCGGGGACAGCAGTAAGGCACCAGGTGGATAATGACACTTGGCACTAATGCGATTCAACTGACCTGGGATGGGAGGGGTCCCTAGGGCACCTGCAGGGCAAGGGTTGAGAGGTGCAGGGTCCCATGGGAAGCTGTGAGGGGTGCCAGGTCCTGGTGGATCGTGAGAGTGAGGGGTGCCAGGTACCCATGGAGACTGTGAGGGGGGGGGAATGACAGGCTCCCATAGACAGTGTGAGGGATGTCAGGTACCCACAGAGACTGTGAGGGGTGTGTGGTGGGGGGATGACAGGCTCCCATAGACAGTGTGAGGGATGACAGGTACCCATGGAGACTGTGAGGGGTGTGGGGGGGGGGGAATGACAGGCTCCCATAGACAGTGTGAGGGATGCGGAGTGCCAGGCACCCAGAGACAGTGTGAGGGGTGCCAGGCCCCCATGGACAGCGTGAAGGATGTGAGGGGGGTGTGAGGGGGTACCAACCCCCCACGGGAGGATGCAGGCCCCGGCGGAGGCTGCTGCGGGCGCGGGGCAGCCGCAGCTCCCGGCGGAGGCACTTACTGTCCTGCGCGGCGGGGTGCTCGGCTCCGCGCTGGAACGGGAAGCGGAACAGCAGCTTGTTGCCGCGGCTGCCCGAGCTCACAAGGATCACGCTGATGGGGCTAATGCTCTCGCCCATGCCAGCTCGGCTCGGGCTTCCCGCAGGAAAGGCCCGCCGCTGCGCCTTCCGCTTCCGCCGGCACACGGCGCGGCCGCGGCTACCGGCGCGCCCGGCGGGGACAGCGCGGCCGCAGCATCCTCGGCCCGGCCCGGGGCCTCCCCCGGGGCCATTCTGCCCCTCCACCCCGCGGCCCGTGCCCATTGCAGCCCCGTGCCCCCAGTTCTGACCAGCATCTCATACCTCCATGGCTCCATCCCCAGTACAGCCCAATGCCCCCAGTTCAGGCCAGCACCTCACACACAGCCCCATCCCCACTACAGCCCAGTATTCCCAGTTCCGACCAGCACCTCGTATCCCCGGGCCCCATCCCCAGTACAGCCAGGTGCCCCCAGTTCTGACCAGCATCTCATGTCCCCACACAGCCACATCCCCAGTTCAGACCACCATTTCACACAGCCGTTTTCCCACTACAGCTTAAACGCCCCCAGTTCTGACCAGCACCTGACACTTCCTTTCTTTCAATCCCAGTGTCCCATGGACACTGGAACATGGACATGGAACTCCCTGTTCCACATCTCAGTTTATTCCAGTGCTTCACATGCCTGCCTACAGCACCTTCCAGCTCAGCCCAGTGGCCCCAGCATGGCCCAGCACCCCCAGCTCAGCCCTGTACCCACCCACCAGTGCATGGTGGCCCCAACCCTGGATCTCTCCACAGGGGCTGCCAGGTCCTGGATTGCCCAATGCTGTTAGCTGGCCGCTTTGGGTCATTTGTGGGCTTTCAGCCAGTTCAGACATTGACTCCAGAATTTTCCTGAGAGCTGGTAGCTAAGAGCAGCAAAGGCTCATTATCTCCCCCATGCCCAGACCTATCCCCAGGTTATCATCCTCATGGAAAGAGTGGACAGGCACTGGAAATGCCATGGGCAGTGATGGAATCACAATCCCTGGAAGTATTCAAAAAACATGTGGATGTGGCGCTTTGGGACATGGTTTAGTGGTGGGTTTGACAGTGCTGGTTTAATGGTTGGACTCAATGATTGCAGATGGCTTTTCCAACCTTAACGATTCCGTGATACCTGCAGGGGGGCAGCTGTGGAAGTCAGACTTGTGGGCTCTCCGTGCTGGCTTGGGCTTGCTGCTCATGTTCACATCTCTGATACACCCTGCCTCGTGGCTCCTGCGCTTTTACTCCTGCCTCTGGATTAGGAAGAGTGACTTTACTCCCTCGGCAGCAGTCTTGGTGCCTTCATTTTTTTTTGTGTTTAACCAAGATCAGAAATTATCAAAAATTATATTTGAGGATGCCCATGGGTTTTATGCAAATTCTTCTGTATTTCATTGCATTACTTAGATGCTTGGACCCTCTGAGATATCCCCACTCTGGATTGCTCTGCAGACCCCAAGGGGCAGAGGTGGGTGGCTGAGAGGGAGATGAGCAGCCCCTAGCAGGTGTAATCTGCAGGGCCATTCTGCACAAGGCCAGCGATAACAATTGAGCAAGAGAAGGCAATGCTGAGGGGAGAGAGTTGTCCTGGAGTGATTAAAGACCAGTCGTGTTATCACAGCAGAGCACTCCTTGTACACCAGCACTGGGCTGTCACGTTAAAAATTCAGTGTGTCTGCTTCAAATATAATTTTACTTTCTTAAATAATAAATTGTAGGCCTATCTGTCACTCCCGCTCTTGGACATTTAGTTGTAGTTAGCCGTGTCGTTTAAAGCAATGATTGCAAGTTCTTCAAGCCCTGGTAGGAATTAAAGAGTAAAGCCGGGATTTAGACTCCATTTTTCAGACTTTCAAATTTAATATGCCTCAAATATTTTAGAGTAAGAGCAGATGTTGTGCCCCCTTATCCACAGCATTCTCCTTGAGGGGAAGGCTATTCCTGTGGATAATACAGGCCTGTGGGGAAAGTTATCCCTGATCTCACAGTGATGCCATTCAATTGGATTTACCATCAGGGCTGGAAATTAGAATCCCACTTTTATAATTAGCTAACAGGTCTGTGGCTTGCTTCTGTTGTTTAAAATGAGAAACTCTGGTAGCCAGCTTTTGGAACAGATTTTGAATTTTAAAAGACCTATATTATATTTTTAAAAATCCCATTTGGTGATTTCCTGACAAAGATTCATGATCTGCCCAAGGGTGGAAATTCTGCAGTGGAGCTGTAGATCATCATGATAAGCAGCAGCAAGAGAGGAAGAGAGGTTTGGTGGTTTCCCAGAGGACATGTTTTCATTACTGGCCCTGGGACACAGGAACAGCAGTGATCATGTTGTCCAGCTTTTTGCATTCCTGAGGCCAGGATCCCCTTGTCTCACTACCCCACGGGTAGCTGGAGCACTGGAATGAGGAATTTGGCTGAGAGGTTCATGCAAAGCCGGAGACAGTCATTTTCCATGTCATGTTGTGTTGAGGATCAGACTTCTCCCACCAGGTTTGTTCTGAGGAGTTCCCACAACAATCAGCACAGCCCTGATCCTGAGTGAGCAATGAACTCCTTCTAGCAAAACTGTCACCTTTTGGCCGCTCTGCTTTTGTGATAGTGCAGGAGTAACTCTCAGAAAGTAATCTGAATTCCATAATTTCAGTGATGATGAATCCTCCTGTGCAGACATCACTCTGTGTGCACACAAATCTTAATCCTGCAGTGACAGACAAGCAATGCCCAGGTTATGCAGAATAGGAAGGAACCCTGATGGTCTGTGCCTTATCCCTGTGTTTATCTAGGTCACAGCTTGGTTGAGTAACCCCTGATTAACTCTCACTGAGGAGAGCTTGGAGCATTGCCATGCAACACATCGCCTAAGAGGTAGCACTTTGGGAGGAGACAAAAACATTATGTAAATGGATATTTCACAACAGATCTATATTTTCAAAGAAATTTTCTATGGGAAAACTGCAAGTTTTGGAATGTGTATAGCAAGGGATGATGATACAGCCTCTCTTGGTACTGCCATCCATTAAGTTGTATAAACTGAATACCACATTGTCCATGCCCTGGCTCTGCCTATGCTGTCAGTGGCACTTTGAACTGGAGACTGCACTGCTCTGCCTCTGTGTAGCCAGAGTGAGCTCTGGGTTTTCAGGGCATCTGTATGGCACTATCAAAGGGAAGGTATACAAAGAGCCCTCTGATAATATTCCCTATGGTAAAGCAATTGTCCTCTTTGGTCTCAGACGAGTCTGCTTTTTATCCCTCTTAAAGTGAATGAATTACCCAGCCCATAGTCAGGAGGACTGAGGAGGAGCTGTGGCACTGAACACAATCTGAAATTTAATCCCAGAGGAGTTGTTGGCCTCCACAGAGGGGATGATAATTCAAGATCCCCAAACCCAGCCAAGCTCGCAGATTCAGAGGCCCCAAGTGCTTTGTGCCTGGCTTTTGGGAAAGCCCAAGGTTTATTCTAATTTGTGTGACAGATGGCATCCAGAGAAGCTTAAATTAGAGCCCAGTGCAGAGTACAAGGGGTGGGTCAGGCTATGGAGTCTACCCAGAGAGGAGAGACCTATCCCCATGCGACAGCACAGAAGAGATCCCTGCCATACACACACACATGTGGGTGCCCACCTCAAACCCAGCACCTTTCCAGCAGCACAGCACAGCTCCCTGTGGCTCCTGAGGGGCTCCAAGGCCAGTGCACACTCCTGTGTGACACCTGTGCTTCAGTACAGGTATCCATAGGCTGGACATGCCCCAATCCACGCACGACCCAAGGATCATTAGATCCCTACAAGGGCTTTTCTTTTAGCAGGATGGCCATGGCTGGGGAACATCCTCTGTGGCAGTGCTAGTGCTGTCAATGCAGACACATTTCTGGCTGAGACACACCACCCTTCTTCACACAAGTGTGCAGGGCTGTTTGGGCAGAGAACATTATCTGACCCCTCTGACTGTACCAGCCAGTGCTCTGTGCACAGCTGCCAGCTTTCAGTGGTGATGTCTGAGGCTGCTGTAGTTTATCAGTGTGGTGAAGAGATTTACCTCTGCTTTATGTGCTGGCAAGATATTTACTCCCAGAGGTTCTGCAGCAACCATCTCCAGTAGGGTACTTCTTTGACACTTTGCCCACTTATATGTGATTACAGACCTGTGCTGGTCTGTGTTTTGCTTGTTTGGTCCTTCACCAATCCAGGACCCATGCCCTGATGGTACCAACCATCTGTTGTGGGATCAGGAGCTCCTGTGCATGTCCAGCACATAGCACAACACAGCCAGCACTAACTGGAGTGCTGAGGGCTATTTTACAGTGCAGAGGACAATTAACAGTAAGATCACACAGTTAAAAATTAAAGGTGTGCAGTCTGAGGATTACAAAAGTAAATCTGACTGGGCTTTTTCACACACACACTTTTTTCTAGCACCATACTCAGTTTCACAATCTCTCTATTCCTGTATACAAAGTTATCCTTACTACCAGTACTGCTACAGGCAGCAATTTTAAAGCGAGTCCCTAATTCTTTGCAAGAGGCTGGCAAAGTGAAGTCCTGAAGCAAATGGCAAAATCTGCACGTACTCTTAAAAAAAATCTGGATTTCATTTCTCCTCTGAAGTACACTACAGATCTCCCAGCCTGTCCCTACCACTACCTACAAAGCATTTTATGTGAAATATTTCACATGATGCAGCCACTGGAAGTGGCTGGGTCAGAAAGGCCCAGAGTCTTGTGTTCACATCTGTGAACCAAGGAAGGAAATCAGATTCCTCTCCAGGCTCCTTACTATGCTGAAGTCCACAGGCTCCTCAGCTTAAAGATGTGTCATAATGCTTCATCAATGGAAATTTGCAACATTATCTCTCTGTTCATGTATCAATACGTGTCCAGACAATTTCTGTGGACCACACAGCCATTAGGTTAAGAAGCAAGAAGCTGATAAGGCCTGCAGGCAAGGAGGGCAGTGTGCCGACCCTTGCCAAAGTAACCATTGCTTCCCGGGAGATAAGCGTCCCCCACTCCATGAGTGAGCCTCTGGAGTGACCAATGAGTGTGGACAGGCACCAAGGTCTGCTCCCCCCTTCCCCTTTATAACCAGGGCTGCCAGGATGGTGAGTCCAAACCTGCTCCGAGCAGTCACTGCAAGAGCACAGAGCCAGCACCTCCTGCACAATGTCACTGACCCAAGCTGAGAAAGCCATCGTGGCCACCATCTGGGCCAAGGTGGCCACCCAAGCTGATGCCATTGGGGCAGAATCACTGGAGAGGTAAGGCCCCAGCAGGCCTCCCAAGAGGGCTTTGCTATTGGGATGCAGCTCATGTAGAACTTGGGTGAATGAGAGCAGGCTGGTGACCAGGGAGACTTGATGAACAGTTGTGCTGTTTGAGATGTAATCTTCAGGAGTTATATCTGTGCTACTAAATGCTTCACAATCTAGAAGTAAACTGTGATTTTTAAAAAACAATTTAATAGGGTTTTTTTCTCCTCATAGCCATACAGAAGAATTCATAGCCAGAAGCACTTGTGAGGAAGTCAAAGTCATTCATACTCAGTGTCCCAAATACCATTATCCCTGTTAGGGGATAAACTTAAAGTGGTTTATTGTACAGGTGATGCACTTTCTCTTACAATTTTTATGCATTAAGAGAATAGCTGTCCACTAAACTTACTGGATACTCAAGTTTCATTGTTCCAGTTGGTAAGTAACAAACTGTTAGGAAACAAGACAGCGGTCATGAAGCATGGCACAGTAGTAATTCAAAGTCCATACCAATTAAGCAAGCTGGCATAAAAGGGTATGGAAATTATCAGAAATTTTTATGTTATTCAAAGTGATTTAAATGCTATTTACAGCTCAGTATAAACTATTGTGATCCTCCTTTCAGAATTCTGAGTACCACTCATATCAACTCTGGTTTGTTCATTTTGGTTTGAAAGTCCTGGAAACATGTTTGTAATATAATACAGGAAATTTGGTCACAAGTTGGGGCTTTTATTTATTAAAAACAAAACCAAACCAAACCCAAAACTACGTTAAGTTTTAAATAATTTTTAACACTTAATTCTTCTCTAGTATGTACAGATAAACATGCTGTCTAATTTGCATGTGCTGCAGAAGGTTTACACTGCATTTGTTCTGAGGTTTTACCACCTCATACCATTTCTGCTGCTGACCCTCTTCCTCATGTTCTCCTCCAGGCTTTTCTTCAGCTACCCCCAGACAAAAACCTACTTCCCTCACTTCGATCTGAGCCAAGGCTCAGCTCAGCTCCGTGGCCACGGCTCCAAGGTCATGAGTGCCATCGGGGAAGCTGTGAAGCACATTGATGACATCCGAGGGGCTTTGACCAAGCTCAGCGAGCTGCATGCTTACATTCTCAGGGTGGACCCTGTGAACTTCAAGGTGAGTGAGCACAGAGACTTTCAGGGGTGGAAACTGCCATCACAAAATTAGAGACCACAGGTCATGTGGGCTAATGGCAGCTTGATCCCTGACTGTGCTGCACAGCCTGTTTCTCATATGATTTTTAACCTGAAACTGGGTCTTTTAATGGAAGTTCTGGTCCACTGCAGGCAAATAAATACTTGGGGGGGCTCCTGTGATGGTTTGTGTTAGACAGACTCGAATCTCTGCTGGTTTTGCTGTAATTCACGAATCTTCTTCACACATCAAGCTACATCACCTGTCTTGAACAAAGTTTTATTAAATTATAAACAGTCCCACTTTGTTGCACTTGAGGGAGGAAGGGGCACATGGAAGAGGGAGAGGGATGGAGTAATGCCTTTTGCCCTATACAAAAGAAAACCGTGCTTCTGCACTCTCAGGCAGCAGCACTGCCTGGTTGGGACACATACTTGTCATCCCCGAGCACACTGGGCCCAAGGTCCATTGCATCCTTACACTGATACCTGGTACTCATTGTGATGGATTTCATGCTGCTTTCTCTTACAGCTGCTTTCCCACTGTATCCTGTGCTCTGTGGCTGCCCGCTATCCCAGTGACTTCACCCCAGAAGCTCATGCTGCGTGGGACAAGTTCCTGTCCAGTGTTTCCTCTGTTCTGACAGAGAAATACAGATAAATGACCTCAACAGAGGGCGAGGGAGGCCCATCCACAGCCCAGCCCTGCTGCCAAGCTCTGGGGTATCGCCCCTTCCTGGGCAGCTCTTTAAATCCCCGCTGCAGGGGCTCAGTCATCTGGAAAACCCAATAAATAATTCAAATGTGAGCTATGGTCTCTGTGTTTTTATCTCAATGTGTTCTGCCCACACCTGACCGTTCAGGCAGGGGTGTTCTGAAATGTCTACACAATATGGAGGGGGAGAAGCTCATGTACTACATCATATACTAATGAACTCATACTAATTCATGTGCCAGTTCAGTGGGGCTAACATAACATTCAGTGGGAGCAACATAGCATTGAGCAGAAGCCCAGAACTGGCTGGAGCCCTGTCACTGCAGCTGCTCACCAGGGTATATCCACCACAGTCCGTTTCCAGGCTGACCAGGAATGAGTCTTTTACCCTGCTAGGACATTGAATGGACCCAGGCTTTTTGCTTGACCTCTTCAAAACCCATCCCAGCCTGCTGGGAACCAAACCTCTATTGCAATACAGGGCATTGTCCTCTCGTGCCTCTCTCTATGGGGTATGGATGTGGTATCTGATGTGTTTCTCCTGTGGGTTAACCCCACTGTGCAGCCACTGTACCCCAGCTGCCCACTCACCTCCTCCTCACAATGGGATGAGATGAAGGGCAAAGGAATATAAAAGCAATAAAAATTGGGGGTCAAGATCAAACAAATAAACAGAAGTAATTGTTTAGTAAGTGAAGACTAAGTGGAAGCACAGGGAAGAAAACAAAACAGGATGCAAAGGCAATCACTCACCACATCCCATGGGTAAGTTGATGTTCAGCCAATTCAAGAGCAAAAACCATGGATAACACCCCCCCAAACTTCCTTAAACCCCTTCTTTTCCCTTTGATTGCTGAGGATGGTGTCATATGGTATGCAATACCTCTTTGATTAGTTGGGCCTATCTGCCTGGCTGTGTCCTCTCTCAGCACCTCACAATCTATTCCCTGGGTGGGAGCAGAGTGAGAAGTAGAGACAGCCTTGATGCTGTGCAAATGCTGCTCAACAAAACCTGGAGCATCAGCCTGCTACTGGGACCAGTTTGGCCAAAGACCTGAAGCACAGCACCATGTCAGCGCCTATCTCAGAGACTTCTGGCATGAAACAATGGGTGCAAAGTCTTCAGCCTGCTCTGATGGCCAGCCTGAGCCAGCACTGCAAGTGGCAGTCTTCATCTCATCTATGGAATTTAGGGACTGTGTTTGGACAAGGGGTAGAAAGGTGATGTGGAAGCTCTCAGGCCACTAAATAGCTCTAAGCATGTCACCACAGCTTTTAAAGCATTCTGCATCCATGGATGTCAGGTAACCTGGAGGTTTAAATCCATGACTTACACGCTAGGTGAGCATCTGGTGTGTCCCTTACCCCATGTTTGCACCAACTCCTTCCTGCAGAGGCTGAGAGAAGGATCTGAGAGTCTGAGGAAGTTGTGCCAGGAGAGGCTTAGGTTGGATATTAGGAAAAATTTCTTCACTGAAAGCATTGTCAGGCACTGGCACAGGCTGTCCAAGGCACTGCTGGAGTCCCTGTCCCTGGAGGGATTTAACAGATATTTAGTTGTGGCTCCTGGAGATCTGGTTTAGTGTTGGCCTTGGCAATGCTGGGGGAATGGTTGGGCTCAATGATCCTGGACACCTTTTCCAACATTAATAATTCTATTATTCTAAAATTCTGTTATTGTATGACCAGCCACCATGTGCTCTGCAGGATTTCCCAGCATTTATGGGGAGAGGGACACACTGGTGTGGGAAGAAGGGAAGGAGTCCAGGACTGACAAGTATCAGAGGATGGGTTTTGGGAAGACCATGAACCCAAAGAGAGGGTTGTTTTTGGCCTGGGTTTTTCTGGGAGCACTTGTCCATGGCTCCTACTCAGAGGCCATGGGCCTCTTGGGCCAGAGAGGGGCTGGATGTGCCAAAGCCTGGAGGGGACATGGGACACTTGTGGGACCTACCTCAACACCCTCAGAGCCAAGAAGGACCCTGGCCTATCTGTGGGGAATGATGGATCACAACAGGAGGTTTGAGGACATGCCAGCCAGGGTAGACAAGGCTGTCGCACCCGTGGGACATGCTCGGGGCTGCTGCTATCTATGGGGCAGCCTGGTAAGGTGCTGCCCCCTGCCCCATTCTGGTGTTGGGTGGGTGCAGTGAGGCAGGACAGGCAGCTGGGCCCCCAGGGGCCTCCTTAGGGCAGGGCTCCTCCCGAGGCATCCGGGGCCCCCCAGGGCAGTGCCTCAGCTGCTCCTGGGGCCGGCCATCCCCTCGCCCCTCAGTGTGATAAGATAAGGCTGGGTGGAGGTGCCAGCGGCTATAAGAGGCGTCCCTGTGGCTGCTGCTGCCACCAACCCCTGCCCACTCTTCCAGCCGCCACCATGCTGACCGCCGAGGACAAGAAGCTGATCCAGCAGATCTGGGGAAAGCTGGGTGGCGCCGAGGAGGATGTCGGAGCCGAGACCCTGTGGAGGTACAGCCTGGGGACCGCATGCTAGAGGGGGACAAGGGGGTGGGAGCCCCATGGAGGGGCCAGCATGGTGAGTCCCTCTGAGGTCAGGACCACTGACTGTCCCACTCCCCCAGGATGTTCCACGCCTACCCCCCGACCAAGACCTACTTCCCCCACTTCGACCTGTCACAAGGCTCTGACCAGATCCGTGGCCATGGCAAGAAAGTGGTGGCTGCCCTAGGCACTGCCATCAAGAACATGGACAACCTCAGCCAGGCTCTGTCTGAGCTCAGCAACCTGCACGCCTACAACCTGCGTGTGGACCCCGTCAACTTCAAGGCAGGCAGGGGATGGGGATAGGGAGTGGGGACGGAGTTTGGGGACAGGGATCAGAATGGGGGGACAGGGAACAGGGGATGGGAAATGGAGACTGAGGGACAGGGAATGGGGGAGAGAGATCAGGATGGGAGTTGGGGAATTGAGGACAGGTGATGGGGGAGGGAGATCAGGATGGGAGCTGGGGGATTGAGGACAGGTGATGGGGGAGGGCGATCAGGGTGGGGAGCAGAGGATGGGGTGCAGGGGGTGTGGGACAGGAGATGGGGACACGGAGGCTGTAGTGGCTGTGCTAAGCCCCATTTTTCCTTGCAGTTCCTGGCACAGTGCTTGCAGGTGGTGCTGGCTACCCGCCTGGGTAAGGAGTACAGCCCTGAGGTGCACTCTGCCGTCGACAAGTTCATGTCGGCCGTGGCCAGCGTGCTGGCCGAGAAGTACAGATGAGCTGTCAGCCGTGCCTGTGTACCATCAATAAAAAAGACTTTTGCTGCAGCAACGCGTCTGTTTGTGCTGGGGCTGGGGGCTGGGGTGGGCTGGAGTGTGGCGGTGTTCCTGCCCGAGGGAGGGGGTTCAGGTGTGACAGATGTGGCACGGGAAGGGTAGTGCCAGCCCTGAGCTCCCTGCATGTCCCCCGGTGCCCTGCTTGCTTCCATCTCTCCCCAGCATGGGATGAAGCTGATAGCAGGACCCAGGGAATGAAGCTGTGCCTGCATCCCTCCAGGGAGCAGGGCAAAGACTGCACCAAGACAAATATGATCCTTGCATTCCCTTGAAGGATTCCTGGGGGGTGACGGGGCTGTAGGATAAACCCCACCTATCTCCATCCATCAAGATGGCTTTTTAGGACTTTATTAGGAGTGCTGTGGGAGCTAAGTGCTTGCATGAACTCCAGAAGCAATCTGAGAATTCATGGAGTGAAAAAAGTCCACTGCAGACCATTAAGCGCAAAGACTGTTCTGGGATTCAAGCTGCTGAGCCACAAATCCCAGTCAACTGCCAGGGGAGAACCTCCACACCTGCCCCAGCTGTCTGCTCTTCCTCTGGGACCTGGGCAGGGTAGGAATGGGATGAGCAAATCTGCAATCCAGTATAAGGACACTGGTTTTGGGATTTTGGAGCCTAAATTTAAAAAAAAATCAGTGATCACAGGTGGCAGGCTATGAGATACCAAACTAGCCCTGGGTTTCCTCTGTGCTGTGACACCAGAGGGAGGAGATGAGATCCTGCAGGAGAGAGGTGCCTGAGCATCCAGGTGCGGGCAGAAGGCAGGTGGGGGCATGCAGGGACCCTGCCTGCTCACAAACAGGCCTGGCAGTCCCTGACTATGGCAGCCCCTGCTCCTGCAGGTGAACCCACAGCGCCTATGCTCCATCCTCAAACACATCCCAATCCACATCCCAGTGTGCACATGTGCATTTACACCTATTTGGTTTTGTGCCAACAGTTTGAAGGGCTCTGCTGCCTTGGCACAGACATGCACACACATGCAGCAGAAACTGCTCTGCTACTTCGTCCCAGAAAATCAGCCCCCCCCCGCCCCCAGCCCTCCCTCCCCACTCTGAAGTGGTGCCAGGCTGAGCTTATCTCCCCCAAACACAAATGATAAGAACCTCAGCCACGGAGGAAACAGGGGTGTGAACTGTCACTGCTAGTCTGCGCCACCTGCTGAACCTACTGTGAGCTCTGCAAGCCCCCTCACCCTCCTTGTCTTCCTCACCACCCTCACCTTCCTTGCCCTTGTTACATTCCTCACCATCTCATCATTTGGAGCACACAGGGCTCACCACAGACCACTGTGGTGCCTCATATCTTCCCAAAGTGCTTGCAGCAGTGCCCAGGGCTGATCCTGTGGCAGTGTCCTCCCTGCCCAGAAGTCAGGGTCTCGCAGTGCCCCACAGCACCAGGGCCAGCACAGACAGTGCAGGACAGGGGGCTGGGGCAGGAGAGCTCCGGGGTCTGTCAGCAAACAGACGTGACTGTGCTTCAAGGAGCAGGGGCCGAAGAGGGCACACACTGTGGGGTGGTGTGGGGTACACTGGTGTGGGGTGTCCTGAGGAGCAAGTGCAGTGGGGCAGCTGTGCACAGGGACTGTGTTGAGTGGCAGAGGGCTGTATAGGGACAGCACATGTGTGTGCAAGGACGTGTAGGTGTCAGCTGGCAGTGCGTGTAGGGGCAGTGTGTGTCCTGGGGCAGCTCAGGGGGTGTGTGCAGGCTTTTGGGTGGTCAGTCTGTATATACAAGTGCACACGGGGCTCTGTGGGGCACAGACTCCCCCACGCTGTTGTCCCAACACCTGGCCAGAACCCATACAGGCTGTGCCAGGAGCACCCAGCCAGTGTCCCTCCTCATGCCAGGGGACACACACGGGATCCTCTGCTAGTGCCAGCGCAGACCTCAACGACAACCCGTGCCAGCCCAGGCACTACACCTAAACCTAAACCTTATCCTAACCCCAAGCCTAACCTTAAGCCTAACCCTGTTATCACGTCAGCATGTGTCCGTGGGGCAGAGCCCACCCACCCGCTCTGGAACAAGCCCTGACCGTAACCCCGAGCCCACCCCGCGGTGCTGAGGCAGAGCCCCCGCCGGAGCCGGTGCCGGTGCCGGAGCCGGTGCCGATGTCCGGGCGGAGCGGGGCGGGGGAGGACGGGCGGCGGCCCCGCCTGGCCGGGCTCCAGCACCCCCGGGCCGGGACCGGGGCGGGCGGAGCCCCAGCACCGCATATAAGGGCGGCAGCGGCCGGCGGGGACACCCGTGCTGGGGCTGCCGACTCGGAGGTGACATCATGGTGCTGTCCGCCGCCGACAAGTCCAACGTCAAGGCCGCTTTCGGCAAAATCGGCGGCCAGGCCGAGGAATATGGCGCCGATGCCCTGGAGAGGTACTGTGGCTGTACCCGCTGGGACCCTCTGTCCTGTCCAGCCCCGACTCCCTCGCATCTGCCCCCTCTCCTCCCCATCCGCAGCCGTCTCTGTCCTTTGCCACCCTGTCCCTGTCTCAGCTGTCTCTGAACCCCTCTGTTCTCCAGGATGTTCGCCGCCTACCCCCAGACCAAGACCTACTTCCCCCACTTCGACCTAGGAAAGGGCTCTGCTCAGGTCAAGGGTCACGGCAAGAAGGTGGCGGCTGCACTGGTCGAAGCTGTCAACAACATCGATGACATTGCCGGTGCCCTCTCCAAGCTCAGCGACCTCCACGCCCAAAAACTCCGCGTGGACCCTGTCAACTTCAAAGTGAGTGTCTGGGAAGGAGTGAGCAGCCCAGCTTCCCTCCTGCACCCCTTGGTGCCTTGTTCCCTTGCTCACCACATCGTTTTGCCTTTCAGCTGCTGGGCCAGTGCTTCCTGGTGGCAGTGGCCACCCGCAACCCCTCTCTCCTGACCCCAGAGGTCCACGCTTCCCTGGACAAGTTCCTGTGCGCTGTGGGCACTGTGCTGACTGCCAAGTACCGTTAAGACGTGTACTGTGGCCAGAGCTGGACCCAACACATCACCAGCCCTCCGACAGCGAGCAGTCAAATGTTCTGAAATAAAATCTCTTGTATTTGTGCTCCAGCTCTGGTGTCCTGCTCTGTGTGCTGCCTGCGGGAAGGGAGTGGGAGGGATGTGCTCTGGGGGTCTGAACTGGAGGTCTCCCCACCAGGTGGGTACATGGAGGAAACGGGCTCTGGTTTTGCTGTTGCTGAGAGGAGGCAGCAGCTGGGGGATGGTGTCCTGCAGGCAGACACTGCTTTGCTGCCACGGGGCTCTGGGAGCAAAGAGTATTTCTAGGCACCAGTGGAGGGGAGAGACTCATGGAAGATCTGGGGCTTCCTGCAGCCCCAGGCTGTCCCACTGGAATTCCACACTGGAATCCTGTCTTGCACCACGGGCCCCGTGCACCCTTGTTCAGGACAGGAGGGCATCTCCTCCTGGAAATGTTTGCAGGAGGCACAGGAGTAGAGGGGCTGCTGGCACCCTCTGCCTGGTAGCAGAGTGAGAACAGCCTGAGGACCTCCCTATGCCAGGACATCTTTCTTTGCACACCCAGCACACAGGGCTGTGCAGTGGTGTAAGACTTCTTCTGTCTCCACCTAATGGGCCATTGCTGGGGTGTCACTGTGGAGGGGTCCTGGGGAGCAGATGGGGCTCAGCTCCAGATCCAGCAGAGTGGGGCAGTGTCAGGGCAGGAAAAGGAGCCCAGGAGTTGTGCTGGTGTCTGCACCCCCCAGCCCTTATCGCAGCCCACAGCAGGGTGGCTGTGGCGGGGGGCTGATAAAGGAAAGTGTGGGCTCTCCTCCAGCTGTGGGTGTGGTGGGAGACTGGGCAACAGATAGTCCCAGTAGGCTGCAACCTGCCAGGTGCTGAGTAAGGGCTGGGAGGTCCTTAGTGCAGGGGGAAGGTTCAAGGAAGCCCCAGAGTGGCTTGCAAAGCCAGCCAAGGTTGCCACAGGCTCCTTTGATCCTTGACACTGGCAAGGATGGACCCTTCCCTAGTCCCATGGCCTCCAGGCACAGTCAGTGCACAGAGACAGGAGAAACTCCAATAACTCCAAAGAGAGAAGGAGATCCTTCAGGTCCTCTTCTACAAAGCACCACAGATGTTATCCCACGTACCCACTGTTCCTGGGCACAGTGAAGAAGGGAGGAGAAAGCCAGTCAGGGCATCACTGGCCAATCTGATCTACCTTTGTATGGAGCAGGTTCCACTCTTCCAGCCAGGAACATCAGCCACGCAGAGCTGTAGGCACAGCTTCCTGGAGATCTTGTGGAGAGCAGGATATGATGGGGACTCAGGGCACGCAGGTGTGCAAGGAGGTGTGAATGGGTGTGGAAAGCATTGGGAAGAGCCAGCATCAAATCCAGCATGGGCCTGGACTCCTCCAAACCCAGCCACTAAGGGCCCTCATGGTCCTGAGCATGGTGGGCACAAGAGCAATGTGGGGACAATGTGTATGTGAGGGGTGAAAGCTGTTCCCAACTTGCTTTAGCTTCTGACTGCTCCCAAGCCGTGCTGTGACCTCAGGCAGGACACGCCGGGTGGCAGCCAGGGATCCTCAGTCAGGGCCAGTGCAGACCTCAACGACAACCCATGCCAGCCCAGGCACTACACCTAAACCTAAACCTCCTCCTAACCCCAAGCCTAATCATTTTTTTCCTGGCTTTTAAAACAGAACACTTTGCCTGGCTTCTGCTTGGCCGGAGAACCGTTGAGCTCGTGTTGTCCCAGCCGTTTGTCCCTGCTGCCACAAGATGGGGACCTCAAGCCGTGGTGCTTTATCGGGGCCATGCAGAGGGTGAGAGGGCTGGGGAAGCAGGGCTGCTGCGCCAGGGCTTGCAGCCAGCCCCGATCCCGAGTGCTTTGGGGACACTGCTGCCAGCTCGGAGGGGGGTGCAGACCCCTCCCCGTCAGCCCGTGGGCTGTGCTGAGGGTTCCAGCCCCGAGCCCCACGTGCCTCCTGGCCCACAGCACAGGGGCTCCCTTCACTGGGCATCCCTTGGTGGCCATGGCTTCGTGTGCCCCAGGACAGCAGCCTGCCCCACAGGACGGACACGCTGGCCTCAGCTTGGCACTCCGTGATCTCATATCCCTGCCCAGCTGCCTTGGGACCCACCAGCACCACAGCAGCCTTGCTCTAGAGCAGAGCAGGTCAAATATTTGCCCCGGTGCTGGCCCAGGCTAGTTTTGCAGCTGGCATTGCTCCAGCTCCGGTACTGAGAAGAGAGTTGGAGGCAACTTCTGCATTGCCACAGCAGCAGCAGCCTGAAACAGTCCCAGGTGATGCAAGGAGGTGGATTTGGACACAAAGCTCCCTGATCCAGGCCATGGCAGCACTTAGGAAGCCGAATCACACCAGGCAGCTTCAGCAGAAGAAAGAAGATGAATATCTCCAGGTCATGCCTGTTGTGATATCTCCACACTCTGCAAGACTTTCTCAGCTCTCATTTATTCTTGATGGACAAAGCACCTGGGGTTCAAAGATACCCCCAGAACAGCACAGTGTTCTGTTCTGTGGTGTCACCAAGGCAAGTGGCATCTCAGAGCTCATTTTTATTGAAGGAGGAGTTAAATGACATCAGGAAATGAGCTTGATGGTAATGACTTACCCAACCACAGGACTTTCACCAGCCTCTTGAGGAGCTGCAAACAGCATTGTCCAGACAAGTTGGATTCTAACTTATTCTATTGGCTAGATAGTCATGTCCCTGGAGAGTGTGTCCTGGAAAAGGACACAGGAACACATACTTCTGGAGGAGGTCAAGCATCCTAGGGGAGTTAAACAGGAATTCTCCATGAATTTTCTATCTTCCCAGTAGCAAGGGGGGGGTCTAGCAAACAAGCAGTGGGAAGATAGAGAATTAATTCCTCACTGGAAACTGATCTTAGGTGACCAGTTGACAAATCCTCTTGCTGGAATGAGGAAGGAAAACACTGTGTATTTTACAAACTGTTCTTGTTTATACATCCCTTATTGGAATTCAATATGGCAATAGTGTAATCCATGAGTGGTGTAGCCAATAGGTCTTCTGCTTCTTTGCTGTGTGCTTGGACAACCACTCTTTCCTAAATGTCAGATTTTCCCTGCTGAAATGATCTCCCTGATTTGTCTGGATCCTTTTGAATTTTAAGCCAGTGCTTGCAGCCCCTCCAGCTCAGGAATATTTGAGAACTTAATAAGGACATTCTCCACTACAACACAAGTTATTGATGACAGAACAGTAAATAATAATGGTAAACAAAGAACTGGAATCTGTCACGGAAGGAAAACAGATTCATCTGAAAGGATACATTCTTGGCAATGGCCATGATTATTACTCATCTCTTTCTTTGATTAAAAGCCCCACTGTTTGTTTTTTTTACTTGAAGCCAACTGGTTTGTAATCCCTTAGTTTCCTCCTTTTACCCTGCTAATGATAAGAGACACTATGGTCTTGTTTCTGTGACCCCATCCCCCTTCCTCTTTCCTAGAGATATTGTTTGGAGGTGGCTTCCATCAGTTTTTGAGGTGAAGGAGATATTTTTTCAAGCAAGCAGTCTGAAAATAAGGAATCATTTAAATATACTTTAATGCAAACTTTTTGAAATCCTCCCACCTCCTCCACTGGCTGTTTTGCCAGTGGAAAAAGGAAAAGTGGTAGAAGGCAGAAAATGAGCATTGATTAGATTTTCACTACAAAGATGGAAACTGAATAGAAATGCAAAATCTTTCTTCCTGCTGGTTGCCCTGTCTTCCTACCACACAGCAACCACCTGGGAGATCTGATTTTGCATGGAGCCGAGATGATAGGCACTGCTCTGCTGGTGACATCAGTGCTTCCTCTCTCCCCGTCTTGTTTTTCTGTATTTTTCAGCAGCAGGAGATGCCATCTGGAGAGGGCACAGCTTTGGTTGTGTTCCTCCAGCTCCCATACAAGCAGCAATAGCAACTCCAGAGGCTACATTCCTGCCTGTTGCCTTCAGCATCTGGCTGCTGAGCTGCTGCTGGTCATGAATTTGCTCTACCTTTTATAAACCTGCTGATACTATTTGTTTCCACAACCTCCTGTGGCAGTGAGTTCCAGAAGTTCATTCTCCCACCTGCTCCAAATAAAGTCTTTTTTGTCCATTTTAAATCAATCTGCCAGACTGATCGATGGACTCTAACCCTCATCATGCACCAGATCCACGTTCCCTTTCTGATTTTGTAGGGCTGGCATGTTTTGCTCCCCATTCTCCAGAGAAAAATCCCAGCCTACCCAAATCCCCTTTGTATTGCAGCTACCCCATCCCCTTGACCTCTGTTGCCCTGCTCAGAGCTCTAAGTCCACAATATTCTTATGTCCTAAAATGGCCTGTTGTGATAGGACAAGGGGTGATGGTTTCCAACTAAAAGGTTTGATATAAGGAAGAAGTTTTTCACCGTGGAGGTGGTAAAACATTGGCACAGATTACTCAGAGAGGTTGGGATGCTCCATCCCTGGAAACTTTCAAGACCAGGCTGGATGGGGCTCTGAGCAACCTGACCTAGTGGAAGCCATCCCTGCCCGTGGCAGAGCAGATGAACTAGACAACCTTTGAAAGTCCCTTACAACCCAAATTATTCCATGATTATAGGATTCTATGATCAGAGGCCAGACCTGCACAGATGTGGGTGCACTAAGCTGTTACACAAAAGGCAGGAGATGCTCTTTGTCATTTTGCAAGCCCAAACCCTTCCTGATGACATCACCATATTTTGTTGGCTCTTTTCTTTTTCTTTTCTTTTTTTTTTTTTGCACATCAAGGCTACAATTTTGGCAAACCATCAGTGAGGACTCCAGCATCTTTTTCCTGAGCTGTAATAGCCAGTTTAAGTTCAACCTCCTCTGTTTTAGATCATATTTCCCTATCCAGGTCACCCTCTTTATCTACATTGAAAGGATTGACATTCTGTTTTTCCATTTGTGAGTAACACTGAGACCTGCACATAGCAAAGTTCCACAGAGTTCCTTCAATATGCTTTCAGCAGTCTCCTGCAGTGATGGAGCATCATCTGACTTTTCTGTCAAAAGCTAAAACTGTGTAACTCTAACAGCAGAGTTTTGGTCCCTAATTCTGAGGTACAGTTCTTCATTATACTCTTCCTTCCCCTGTCACAATGACTTCAAGTCAAGCTGCTGGGTGGACACAATTCAACGAAGATCTAGCTGAAGATAGTTAAAACAGAGAGATTTCCAGTCAGTGCCACTTTTTCACTCCTTGCCCTAGGATCAAACAGAGATAGGGGAGCAGATTGTGCCAGCTCTGTGCTCTCCAGAGACTTTTGCTCATGGCCAGGAGGATCCCAGCTATGGATTTATGGAAAGCAATACAGCAAAATGTACATTGCAGCTGCTCATCCAGAAAGCTTTTAGACATCCCTCAATAGTTGAGCAGCTCTGTGCTTTTATTAATAGTAGAAATGTATTTATCAAAATTCATGGGTCAGCACTGTTAAAGCTCCATAAATCCAATCTGCACAGGCCACGATTATTTATTTTTCCAGGTTGTTGCCTCGAAGAGGGATACTTCCAGTATATAATCCAGACTTCTCTGCAGGCCTGTTTGAAACACTGTAGGAAATGCACTCTGCAGAGCAGAGTCTTCTTCTTTTGTCTGACTTCCTGAGGAAGTCAGGAAGTGTTCTGGACTCATGGACCAAAGAACAAGAAGCAGAAGTGGTCAGCCCTAACCACCACAGGGACACCGACACCAGTCAGTGTCAGACAGTGACACTGGCACTGACTCAGGCAGAAGCCCTGGCCCCAGCATGGTCCCTCAGGCTTCAGCACAGACAGAAACCCCATGTGGTTTTCTGAATCCTGTGGGTTCTTGATGCCGCACAGGATGAGGCAGACGCCACTGCAGCTGCATCTTCTGCCTGGCTGCAGGTCTTTGTGATCCACCTGCAGCACTGCCTGTGCAAGTGGAGGAAGCTTCAGCTTCTCCAGCTCCAGCTTCAGCCCCAGCTCCAGCTCCGGCTCTGCAGCCAAAAGGAGACCCTCCCTGGCCCAAACTCACCCCTTCTGAGGCTTCAAGGCTGCTTAGCCAAAGGGAAAAGGAGCAGCCCAGACAGTCACTAAGCCAATGACAACATTTTCATGTCCCCATGTGTTTGGAGCAGCTGTCAGTCTGGAGGTGGCATGTCCTACAGCATCCCTCTGCAATTAGAGTGAACACTGGTGTGCTTTTCTTGGGAACAAGCAATTCCAAGGGACCCAAGCTGTGAAAAAAAATAGATATTGTAACACATTCTGGATTTGACTCTGCGTTGTCTTAGATAAGCTTAATTTATGCCGAGGTCTTTGCCATTTAATGCCTTTTTTTTTTTTTCTTTCTCTTTTAAGAGGAAAATAACTAGAAACAGCATTTCAAGAAAGTAATTCATAAGGGCTGATTTGAGATGGGCTGATATCTTTAAAAATGGAGTTGAAGGCTAAATTAATGTAGAATGGGGACAGAAGGGTCTATTTGTTTTCCTCTGAGAAGGAGATTTCTGAAAATCCAAGGATAGTATCACACAAGGGCAAATGGAAATGAACAAGCAGTGAACAAATTTAAGATGGAAATTAGCAGAATAGTCCTTTCCCAGCCCTCGAACTTTATGTGCTCAAGCTTCTGGGCTGACTAAAGGGAAGCCTTCTCCTAAATCAGATGAGCACACAGACTGCTCTGACTGGGATTTTGATGATATCAGAGTTCCTAGAAAATGACAGGCACTTCCCTAGGGGATTTCCTGCCCATGGCCCGGGAATTTATTACAAAGAGTAACATCTTGTGAGAGCAAGCAGCAAAGATTTTGAGCTCCAGAAGTAGAAACTCCATCACCAGGGAGCATGTGGTCTGAAGTCTTCAACTAAGCTGACTGGTAAGGGAGTGGTGGGATTTTTGCCTGAGCAAGAACTCGGAGACCATCCCCAAGCTGCATTATTTCTGCTGGGGAACACATCAGAGGGTATCCCAAAGAAAACACAGGAAACAGAAAATCCTTGACTCTTTTGAAATCAGCTGGAAAATCAGAGAATGAGTTGACCATGACTATGAAAGCCACATCTCCCGTGAGTCCTATGAACGTGGCAGATCCGTGAGAGCAGAGAAAGCAATGGGACTTTCCAGGAACGAGCATTAAATCACCCATCAGCTGAAGGGCTGAGCCTCCCCAGTGATTTCCGTCTGAGCGGGGACACGGTGGGGGTCCAGTTATGACCGAGGCATGTGAATGTTTCTAATGTGTTGAATGTTAAGATGAGCTTAAACTCATCTCAAATCACCACCTTCCTCGGTCTTCACGGCGCTGAGGAGCACACCAGGAGCACCAGCAGCAGCACCGCAGAACTCTCTGTCCCGTGCCTGGGATGCTCCGACCCGCCAGGCGCATCCCGGGGGCTCGCAGGATGGAGCGGGGCGGTGCGCTCAGGTGGGAGCTGCGGCCCCGTTCGTCGCTCCCGGTCCGTCCCTCCCGGTCCGTCGCTCCCGGTGCGGCGGGGGGCGGGCCCGGGGGGCCGGGCCGGGGCGGGGGCGGGCGGCGGAAGCGGCGGCGGCGGCGGCGGCGGCGCTGCGGGGCGGGCGGCGGGGCCGGGGCAGCGGCGGGCGGCCATGGCCGGGGCAGCCGGGCCGCCCCTGCCGCGGCTGCTGCTGCTGCTGCTGCAGCTCCTGGCGCTGCCCGCCGGCCGCGCCAACCGCACCGGCCCCGGTGAGTCTCGGTGGCGCCGGAGAGGGGCGATCCGCGGGGCCGGGGCACGGCGGGGGGCGGCCGCGGGGGCTCGGGGGGCAGAGGCGGCGGTGGGAAAGCGGAGGGTGATGGTGAGGGGAGCCCCGGGAGCCGGTCCGGGTCTCGCGGCTGCTGGCAGGGTGGATCTGCAGTGACTTTGGGGTGTCTTCGTGCTCTCCCGAGGGAGTCGAGGGCTCTTGGACATCCCCGGGGAGCAGCGCTGGTGCCGGCCCTGGGAGCAGTGCGAGGTCAGGCCACTGGCAGAGGGTTCTACTGTGTTTGCAGCGGTTGTTTTCCTTGGGTTTGCCTTGTTTTCGGGTTACTTTACTTCCAGTGCATGCATACGGATGGATGGATGGATGCATGGATGGATGGATGGATGGGAGCGGGGCTTTTGGGAGAGCGGTGGGTCTGGGGTCCCGCGAGAACTGTGCCCCCCTCTCCGGAGCTGCTGTGGCGGTGGAGAGGTTTGGGGAGCTGAGGTTGTTCACCTGCTCGTCCCGTCCCGGAGGTCGGTTCGTTCTGCCGTGGTTGTCCTGTTGGTGGTGGTAATCGCTTCCTCACAGTCCGCAGAGCGTGAGGTTCTCGGGGAGCCGCGGGTGAGATGGCCCCGTGCCCCAGGCCCACCCTGCTCTGGCATCCTGCTCGCTGGGTTCCCAGCCCTGGAGAGCTCCCCTGTGCCTCAGGTGTGGTGCTGGGTTTGTCCCGGCGCCGTCCCGCCGGCTGTGGGAATGCCTCTGTAGGGAACACCTCGGTAGGGTCCCATCTGGGCATTGGCAAAGATCAGCTGCTCCCCAGGGGAGCGAGGGCTCTTTGTTTTGCAACATTTGTAGGTGGATTTTAGACCCGGGATAAAGGAACAGGATTTCTGTTACATTGTAAGAGGGAAAACATCCTGCAACATAGCCCAGTCTTTCCTTGAGTCAGGCTCATCAACTCTGTAGCTTTAGACAGTGTCTGCTTTGAAATGAGGGCTTCATCCCTTTGATGGGGCGCCCTGTGAAACCCGCAGTCAAAACTACCATGAGATCATCTTTGGACAAACAAACCCAAGCTGTAGCAGGTGACTCTTTACTCTGAAATTGAAATAATGTGTCTCTGTGCATCAGGGATTCCTTGTCTTAAAACACTTCTGGTTTTTGCACGATACATTTGAAATCTGCTTATGCGAAATCTGTATGGAAGAGTATGTAAAACAGCATCCACTGGATGGGTCTGTTGCTCAGTTTAAAGCTTGTTTCACATCATGGAATAGTCAAGTGGGACTTTCCACGCTGGTGGGGAGCAGGCTGAATAGATGGGGATGGACACAGAGCACAGCACATGCCAGAGAACTCTCTCTTGATACAAATGGGCTGCCAGAGCACACGCTTTGCAGTGACCTGTCTTTCAGGCTTTTCTGTGCTGATATTCCGCTTATCTGTGGTATTTCCTTGTCAGCCTAGGCAGAGGGAGTCACATACCAGGTTGCTGGTGCAGCTCTGGGTGCCCAGCACAGCTGTGAGCAGGAGCTCAGCCCTTGTCACCACAAGAAGATGTTTGTCAGTGGACTTTGTCCACTGCCCCAGCTGGTGCTTACCTGGTGACAGGCAGTGCATGGGCAGGGCAGGTCTGCCTGCTCTGACCTGGAAATGCTCTTGAGCTCACTCCACATAATTGACCAGTCCTTAATAAAGAGCACTGGTGATTGCTGAAGTTTTTAATTTAGCAGTTGGCCTGCAGTTCCCCCAAACCCACACAAAGGGAGCTTTGTCTTTGTGAGGACGTGCAGGATGGGTGGTGGCTGTGGCTGACAGCTGGCAGGCTGTAGGTTGTCTGATGGGACCTGTTGTGTGGAGAAGGACCAGGGCTCTCCCAGCTCTGATCACACTTTGTGTCCCTGCCTACCCTCATCCTATGCCCAGATGTCTCCATGGACTGCCAGAAATGAGTGTGCCAAGTGCGTGGGGAGTGTGCTGGGGGTACGGACGCCACTGATGAAAGCCTGCTCCTTTCCATAGCCCCGGTGTGGGAAATGTCCCTGGGCTTGCAGGGACCATGGCCAGCTCTTGTCCACAGTACCCACGCACTGCGCTGGCGTTTCAGCCAGGGAGCATTGGTTTGAAAAGTCCCTTTTGTGGTCTCTGCTCCCTGCTGGCCTGGAGAGCAGTGTGACCCCGGCCTGGGGACTGCACTGGGACAGCTCTGCCCAGGGGCTGTGGCCTCTGGGCTGTCCTGCTCAAGGCTCACTTTTCCCTATGGCCTTTCCTGACCCAGTGCATGCAAGTGCTGTGAGCTCTGCTCCCTTGGCTGGCCCCCGTGGGTGTGTGGCCAGGGCAGCCCCTGCGGCAAGGTCAGGCAGCCGCACTCTTCCTCCAGGAGCAAATCCTCCAGCTGCCTTGTGTGGCTGGTATTTCTTGCTTTCCTGTTTCCTCCTTTCCCTGCTGGGCTTTCAGGATGCCTGCAGGCTTTGGCTTGGTAAGTTGCCAAGGAGTTAAACCCATGATTACCATTCCTGTCTCCTTGCAGTGCTGTGGGTGCAGGCCAGTGAGCGTCCTCCTTTGGGGCACGAATCATAGTTTCTGCTAGGATTAGATTCCTCCGGGGAGGAAGTATGTCCCAAGGATCTGGTCCTGCCTGAGGATTGTTCTCCTCTTTCTATGCTGTCTGTCTTACACACAGTTGGGTCCTCTGTGTTTCCAGCATGACCCTGTGCAGCTTTGAGGGAAGGCAAGTTAACTCACCCTCACTGTTATTCTCTGATAGAAATGAAGAATCAACCTCTGAAAGGTGCCACAGTTTCTCCCCACTCTGGGGATTCCAGAGTAGGAAAGGAGCATCAGGAAGCACTCCACAGACACGTGAAGACATAACCTTCTACCTTCTTGCTGAGTGTTACAAACCTTGTTTTTGGATGGCCTTGGCTCTGCTGTCTCTGTGCAGTTTATCCCTTTCTCTACGGGTGTGATGCTTCTTTTCCAGCCCTGAGCTGCAGTCTGGCTGGGTTGGATAATGTATAATTTTGCTGGGAGTGATCTGTAAGTGTAGCTGGGTAGAGGGATGGAGGATCTAGTTCGTCCTGATGGCACTTTGTCTGAGTAATTGTTGTCCTCTTGCATGCCCTTTCAGCCTACCCTGGGGCTGTTCTCTTTATCCCAGCAGCCTTTCTTACAGCTAGGAAAATCATTAGGCTTTAGAAGGTATGTCTGAAAGAGTTACATTTGCAGCACATGAATTTTCATAGTGTTGTGTGTCACAGGAAGGCCGTACCTGTGCCCTGAGCTGGGTAAATGGATAACCACAGAATGGTTTGGGTTGGAAGGGGCCTTTAAAGATCATCTCATGGGCAGGGACACCTTCCACCAGACCAGGGTGGTCCAAGCTCCATCCAACCTGGCCTTGGACTCTTCCTGGGATGGGACAGCCACAGCTTCTCTGGGCAGTCTGTGCCTCACCACCCTCACAGGGAAGAATTTCCTCCCAAATTTCCAACCTAAATCTCTCCTCCTTTAGTTTAAAATCATCCCCCCTGTCCCTTGACTCTCTGCCCATGTAAAACATCAGCCCACGTGCTCATCAGAAGACAAGGGCACAGCTCTTGCCTCTTGGCACCATAAATTGCTGCTGAGGCACAGGGCACCCCCGTGCTGCCTGCACCCATCTGCTCTGCGCTGTGCTCCAGGGCTTCCTGCTGCCTGTTCCATCACCTTTCCTTCTGCCATCAACCTTTCTTCCTGACCTTTTCCTCCTCCTTGGTGTCTCTGGTGATCTCTTATCTTCAGGGCACATTTCTCAGAGTGTAGTTTAGGCATCTGTTAGTTCATCTCTGGTTCAGGGTGATGGTTTTATAGTAGGCATGTGGGTGGTTCTGGCTGGACGGACATGCACGTATCACCACATATCTAATGGGATTGGAATGAGAAATCAGGGACACAAAGTGCCCTTTTCCAAGAAACATTAAGCCTCCTGTGTGCTTCTGTGGGTGGATAAAGCCCTGCAGCCTGCCCCCAGCAGCTCCCCCACCAACTGCTGTGCTCTCTCCCTTCCAGACTCCCTGTATGTCTCCGAGTACTTCTCTCAGAGTGCACAGAAGCTGTCCTTCTACAGCTGGTATGGGAACGCCAAGCTCTTCCACTTCCACGTGCCAGAAGACACTGTGCTGCTCCGCTGGCTCCTGCAGGCATCCCGGGGGAAAGGCCCCGAGTGCACCAGCATGGAGATCACTGTGTATGTATGTCCCGCTGCCAGGGCTTGTCCTTGTGGGCTTCTTGTCCCCTTGTGCTGGCCACTCATGGGTGGGGTTGGTTGGTTGTGGAGGCTGGGCAGTTCCTCAGCTGCAGGAGCTGTAGTTTCTTCATGTAGCAGGACTGAATCTGTGTTTAAACCTGTAGGAATGTTTTGTGTTAGATCTGGGGCTGCCTGTCAGGTGTGGTGTCCAAGAGACCCCTTAGGACACTGGAGAGAGCTTCACAGTGAGGCAGATGTGCTGCTCAGAGGTGTTCCTGGCATGGCAGAACCTGCATGTGGTGCCAAAGGATGTGGCAGGACCACAAGGGACTTGAGCAGACCCAGACTGGTTGGAGATGGGCAAACTGCCCAGTGCAGAAGAACTGAGGAGATTTGGGGGCATTTTGTGAGGGGCATGGCCGAGCGTGGAGCAGAGGCAGGAGAGGAATGTGGTGTCATGTGGATACAGGAGCAGGAGAAGATTGCAAACTCAATGTCAGTGGAAGAAATGCTGCTTAAAACAGTACTTGACTTGT
The DNA here is from genome assembly GCA_910950805.1 of Acrocephalus scirpaceus scirpaceus. Classification (NCBI taxonomy): domain Eukaryota; kingdom Metazoa; phylum Chordata; class Aves; order Passeriformes; family Sylviidae; genus Acrocephalus; species Acrocephalus scirpaceus. The sequence goes on along the minus strand of OU383786.1, from coordinate 2,972,576 downwards.
TAAAGGATTTGAGGTCCAAAACTTGCCAGATTTTGAGCTTTATCTTTGGAGGACACCCAGCTTCCTCAGCAAGTTGTGCCCATGGAGTCACGTGGGTCTCTGTCACCCCTTCCACAGAGATCTGGGAGTGACTGAAGCTGCTTGGCTTGTGCTTCCTTGGTCTGTCCTGAGGAGACTGGTGCTCTTAGTTGCTCCTGAGCAGCCTGGCACAGATTATCTTCCAGCTTTCTGCTTCCCAGAAAGGTTTCCTGTAGTTTGGGGACATGAAGGACAAGGCAGCAGCTAAACAATAATCCAAGAATGATTGCTAAACCAGATAAGCTCCAAGGGGTAATGACATATCACCTGTCACGTCTGCTTGCTGGACCTGTTGCAGTGCAGTCCAAAAGCAATCAAATTAAATGCCAAATTGACTGAATAAATATCTCCCACATTCCTCAGCTGTGTGTGTTTCTGCTACTTCAAATGCTTATCTTCAAAAGCAGAAGTATTGCTGTACTGAAGTCTGTAACATGGGCCTTCCTTGGAAAGTGTCTTTTCAGTCTGTCTGTTTGTCTTCCTCAAAAGAGGAAATGGGAAGATGCAGATCTTAGCTAGAAAATTAAAGTTCTTTGTGGACGATTTTCCCTATATGGGGAATTTGCTGATGGTTATTAAGCAGTAGTCTGTGGGTGGGGCTTAGCCTTAGCAAGTATTGGAAATTTGCTTCCAGGCTTGATTGGAACCATGTAAATCTTAATAAGCTGCCAAGTTAAACCAATCTCTAAATAAATCCCAGATAAGCTAATAGCTTATAAAAAGCTAGATAAAATAGCTTATAAGAAGCCAGATAAAAATGATGACTCCACTTGAAAATGTGGGGTTTTCCAGCCTGCTCCCTTTCAATCCCAGGCCAGTTCGTATCCCAGTTTATCTTGCCAGTGCCTGTACGTCTCTGAGTTTGCTCTCCCTGTGGTTTCTCTGGCAGGCACTTTCGCCACGGGGCCCCTCCCGTCATTAACCCGCTGGGCACTCGCTTTCCTGCCAACGCCACCGTCCGCCCCTCCTACAACATCAGCATCACCCTGAGCAGCGCTGTGCAGAACACCACCTTTGTGAACGTCACCACCCCCGCTGCTGGGGACTGGTTCATCGCCGCCCACCTGCCCGAGGCTGCGGGCAGGATCGAGGTGAAGGTGAGCGTCCTGCCCAGTGCCCTGCCCCGGGTGTCTCATCACAACCACACCTGACCCCTGTGCTCTCCCCTCCTGCAGGGTTTCTCCACTCCATGCCCCTATATGTTCCAGGCAGATATGTTTGTGCTCAGACTCACTGATATGCCTGTCCTGGAGCCTGGTGTCCCCATGCCACACACCGTTGTCTCGCCTGCTAAGCCACTGCATGTCAAGTGAGTGGGAGCAGAGGGGGGGCAACTGAGGGCATGGCGGGGTGGGATTTCCCACATGAGCTGCTACGGGGAAGCCTGTGTTGTTCCCACGTAGGGCTGGAGCTGGGGGGTCTCTGAGCCTGTTGCTGAGCTCCCTGCAGCAATGGTAGGGTCTGCACAGGGAGCACATGAGCACCCTTCTCTGACTCCTCCCAGGTGATCATAGATTCAACTGCAGGAATTTTAGTTCTTCCAGATGTTTGCCTTGGGGAGAATTTTCATAGCACTCAACCAGGGCAGTCTAGCTCTTGTCACAAAGCCCTGGGGACCTGTCTTGTATTGGGAGTACAAGCTCTGCAAACTGCTGCTCCCTCCCCCCGCAGGGTCTTCGTTCCCAAACATGCTGCAGGGATGCGGTTCCAGCTGAGCAGCTGCGTCACCAGCGAGCAGAGAGCCTGCACTGTGCGGGTGCTACTGGGCTCCATCACCCTGCCCCAGTCCTTCCAGAGGAGCCTCACCTGCAAGGGGAGCATCAACTGCAGCCTGACCCTGGATTCGCCCCCCTGGGAGAAGTGGCTGCAGATCATGGTGGAGAGTCTGGGCACTGCCAATGCCAGCGTGTTGGTGGAGATGCTGGCTTCTTTCACAGGTGAGATTCCATGTTCTTTAGCTGTGAGGGAAGGACCAGAGGGAGCTCTGTGTGTGCTGTGTCCCCCTTGGGTCTTTGGGTGCCTGGCTGTGGTGGCCTACGCTCCCCATCAGGCTGATTGCCTCCTCTTGGACGCCCTAATTTTTGCTTTGGGGACAAAATTGAAAACTCTGGTGTTCACCCCAGAGAGGCTTTTGCTCGAGCTGCCTGTTTGGAAACACCTGAAAAGTTCAGTGTTGTTTTTCTAAAGGTTGTTTGGGAAGCAGTGGCTGGCTTAAAATTTGGTGGGGAAAATAGTTTTCTGTGGTACACCAGACTAAGGCTTTGTTAACTACTAATTGGCCAAGAGCAGGCTACCAGCAGGAAACCACCTCACAGAGGTTTACTTGGGGAAATGTCTGGGGTTGTAGTAAGGGGATGTCACCATTTCCAGTGACACTGTGTGGCTCAGGTGGTCACAAGGCCCTTGTGGCTGTGATAAGCACATTTGTGCCTATTACATGACCATAATCCCTGCAAGCTCACCAACTAGGTACATTTTTTAAATTTTCTTCTGCTGGGGGTTCTGCCACCTCCTCTTCAAAGTAGAGCCTCATTCTGTGTGCTCGAAGACCTGCCACTGGCAGCAGAGGTGTTAGAGGGTGGCACTGGAGTCCCTGGGAGCAATGGACAGTCTCCAGCTGTAGGACTCCAAGCGTCCCATCCAGCTCCATCTGCCACAGGGTGATGGCCTGTGCCCATAGCTCCACTGGCTTGGCTTCTCCCTCCTGCTCAGCTTTGTTTGCTCACATATGGGGAGCTGGGAGAGGCTTGAGTGCAGCCTGTGGCTGTGGGACAGCCGAGTGCTGAGCTCTGCCGCTGGTGAGTGAGCACTCCCTGGGCACCTTGATAGTGCTGTGTTATCCCTTCTCCTGTTCCCCCTTCCCTGCAGCTCCTAGGTGTTTCCACCCACTGTACCACTGTCTGGCTCCCAGCAATGTCCCAGCTTGTGGATGCTCCTCCTGCAAAGATGGCTCCTCAGGGACAGTTCATGCAGGGCATGAACCACCTGAAACCCCTCAGTTTGTGCTGTCCCTTGGAGTGCTGGATCTGCTGGGGTCCTGCCTGGGTGAGGTGCTAGACCTGGCTCTGCCAACTCCTCTCCTTTCTTGCTCTAGTTTGCAGACCAGGAAGCACCAGTTCCTTCCTTAACTTCATCAGCCTAAACCAGAGCCAGGCTGGTGGCAGACTGGGAGCAGCAGGCAGCTCTGCTCCAGCTGCAGGAGAGGCTCCATGCAACGTGTCCGGCCAGCGGAGCTCCTGCCTGCAGAGCCAGCCCGTGGTGAGGGAGGACCTGGACGTGGTGTCCGTGCGCTACCGGCTCCTGAACGGTCCCAGCGTGCCTGTGAGCTCCCTCTCCCCCACCCTCCTCCTGCTCAACCTCAACACGGGCATGGACAGCGGGGGATCCCTCGTGGTCAATCTGCTGCTCAACAAGGTGCGATGGGCAGGATTGTGTCCCCTGGGCGGGGCTTGTCCCTGCTCCTGCATGCCCCAGAGGTTGTAGGTGCCAGTGGGACTATTTCTCTCTTTGTTGTTACAAAATACTCTGAGCCTTTTTTAGCTGCTTCCAGCATGTCCCACCTGCCAGCTCCGATTCAAATGCCACAGCCTGCGGCATGTGGCAGCAGTGACGCAGAAGAGACAAAATGGAAAGCAGCTGCATGCCATCTTCTCCATGGAGCCTGGCAACCTTGCCACCAGGAGGGAGCTGAGCAGGGGAACCCAGGGATGTTTCTGGGATGTCCAAGTCACTGATTCCCAGGCTCCTTCAGTGACACCCTACCACCACCACCACCAAAATCAGCCCCCTGAAATTCCATGGACCTTCTTGAGGGCTGGACCAGGGCTCAGCCCAGGTGTTCTGGGGACTCTGACTTGTGTCTCCCCCATGTAGTGCTGAAATGATGTGTGCTTTGAGGCACTTCCCCTGACAGGGTCCCCCATGAGGGTCTCTTGCCTCTAAGCCATGACACAACACAGTGGTAGCACAAAGTCCACTGAAACAGAAACTGAATTGATGGGTGACTTGACCTGAAAGATTTATTGTCCCTTGGGCACTGGGAGAGGAATGGTGCAGGGGGATGGAATTGGGGCACTCTAACCTGGGACACTGCTCTGTTTGCACAGACGTCTGTGAGCCTGGCCAATGCCACCGTGGCAGCCTGTGTGAGTGCTGCGTCACCAGTGCTGTCCCTCAACACCACACGGAACTGCAGCACAGGTAGGAGGGATGCTGGCACTGCCACCAGCTCAGCTGTGTTATCTCAGGGCTTTGCTTTTAGACCTGGCGAGTTGTTAACTGACTCAGGACTTCATGGTGTGTCCCAAAGAAACCAATTTTTGCACAAACCCTCATGAAGCCTTTGTGCTGGCACATTCTCTGGGTGCTGGGGTGCAGGTGGTGGCCTTGACACCATGAGATAGCCTCCACCAAAGGAAGGTCTGGTTACCAGCTGGGGTTCTTCCAGCCTTGTTGGCAGGAGGTTTGGGGATGATGAAGATACTGCTGGTGTGCAAAGCAGCTAAGCTAAGCTGGAGGACCAGCCAAGACAGGCTGTTCCAGGTGCCCTGTGCTGCCCAGATATATACCAGGAACTGAGATGGAAGAAAAAATTGCGATCTCAAGAAAAATGGCCTTGAGAGCAGGGGTCCTCTCCATGCCCCTGGTGCCTCCTGAGCATGGGAGCAAGGAGCCACAGGAGGCAGCTGATTGCTATGTGGTCAATCTCAGCCTGGGATTGCTGTGAGCCCTTCTCCTCAAGCATATCACAGCACCCTCTTTTCTTTCAGCTTTTTCCCAGGGCTACCCTCTGAGTGTGAACACATCCTCTGCGGAAGCGACGCTGATTGTCCTGTACCCACAGACAGATGACTGGTTCCTGTCCCTGCAGCTCCTCTGCCCCAGGGGACAGGGGTGAGTCTGGATGTCATCCTGCTACATCCCACTGCCCTTGGATTGTGTGAGCAAACCTGACCCCCTGTCCTCCTGTCCGGGCTGTGGGCTCCTCTCACCTGGTGGCAGTTGAGCTGTGGCTGCAGAGGGACAAGGAGGTGGGTGGCCCTGCTCACTTGCTCCCTTGTGAGCACCCAAGCAGTTTGTTTGTGACATGAGCTGGCACATCTCATGTAGACTGCAGATGACAGAGCCTGCCTAGGTGAGCTTCCCCTTCCCAGTGGATTCAGAGGTGATAAACTGGAAATAATTGCTGCTGTTTCCTTCTGGAGGTGTCTAAGGTGCAGGCAGCTGTGCCTGAATTCCTGCAGTTTGCCTTCCTGCTGATTTCTTGTGTAAGGAGCCAAGTGCATGATGCAAAACAGCACCGGTGACACTAGTCCTGAGGACAGTCATGGGCACTAGGGTCTGCCATGGGGATCTGGGGAGAGCTGGCACCCACCTGGATGTCAGTTTGGCAGTCCAAGTGACGAGGGAGCAGGCTCTGCTCATGGCTCTTGGGAGGGGTGGAGCACATCCCAAAATACCAGGGAGCTTGCATGCAGGAGTGTGGCCTGGCTATTAGGAGCAGGGCACAGGGCTGCCCCAAGGGCTGTGGCACTAAAAAGGTTCCACAAGGCACCAAGAGGACGTGCTGTCCTTGCAGGGAATGCACCAGTGCCGAAGCCAAAGTGACGGTGTTCACGTACCTCACCCCCTGCTTCAACGACTGCGGGCCCTACGGGCAGTGCAGCCTCCTGCGCAGACACGGCTACCTCTATGCTGGCTGCAGCTGCAAGGCTGGTGAGTGCCTTTCCCTGGGGAGCTCTGCCACCCTCCCCAAGGGGACAACACAATTTAAAATGGTGGTGTTTGAGTGGGGGAGCCTGGGGTCTGCCGTGGCTGGCAGTGTCACAGTGCCTGGGGAAGCAAAGTTCTTGGAAGCACCCAGGCAGCCCAGGGGTGATGGGGAATTGGGATGAGGACAGCTTGGAGTCCCCCAGGGCTTGGAGAAGTGCTTCTGAGCATCCCCAGAGAGATGAGGGTGCCTGAAAAGGCGTCTGTCAGAGGCTATGCCTGTCAGGGAGGTTTGTTGTCCAGGTTCCTGGTACGAGATGCAATGAGGCCGGGCTGCGGTACCTGTGTGTCTCCTGCCAAGAGCCTTAGACTCAGAGGTGCCCCTGGAGGAGGAAGATCTGTGTCAGCTCCTAATTATCTTAATGGCCTGGGAAGTCTGTGGTGTAGGGAAGATGAACTCTGCTGTGCTTGGGTGGGTCTGTGCACCTGTTCTCAGCAGAAGGACAAGGCAAAATGTGGTTCCCTGCTGCTCTGGGCCTGAGCCAGGACCTCCCTGCTGCAGTGCTGATGATGGGTGAGGAGCAAGATGGAGAGCACCATCCCAGTTTCCCTGAGGGCTGCCAGGTTCTGGGAAGCACAGAGCACCTTAAGGGAACTGGGGAATCAGGCTGAGGACAGCTTTCTGCTGAATCACTCCGAGCAAAATGCCCCATCTGCATATTCGTGACCCAGAAATAAACCAGAGGGAGTAGGTTCCCTGGGCTCTGCCTGGCAGGGAGCCAGCACAGGGAGCAGAGCTGCTGCTGTGGGTTCCAGTGACTCTGGAATGGGATGGGTGCTACTGTTAACTCTGCTTCTTGACCATGGAGTGTCTGCACACACCCTGGCTGCCCTGTGGCTGACCTTTTTTTCAAAAGGAGGGCACAAGCATCCTAATCTTTAAGTAAAGTAATTTAAATGATTTTTAAAAAGAAGAGGCAGATTTGTGTTCGTAGAGTGCCTCAGTTCAGTCCTTGGTATCCAGTCAGAGGGTGACAGCTGTGTTTTGTGTCAGGCACTGTCCTTTAGGAAATTTTCACTCCCAGTCTCCTGTGCAGCCCTGGATGTCAGCATGGGCTGAGGCAGTGGGTTTGTTCAGCCTGTGGAAGAGGAGCTGGTGTGGGACCAATCACACTTTCTGCTGCCCATGGAGGTTACAGGGATCCTGGAGCCAGCTATGCAGGGTGAGCACAGGGAAAGGACAAGAGGCCACAGACATTGGCTGCAGCAAGGAAATTTTCATCTAAATTGAAGAAGACACATTTTTTTCCCCTTCAGAGCTCTTTGCTTTGGCACAGGTTCCAGGTCTCCATCCTTGGAGATCTTCAAAAGTCAATTGGGGAAGGTCCAGAGCAGCCTGACCTGGTTTTGGGTCTGCCCTGCTATGACAGCTGGTAGGAGAGGAGCCCAGTGGCTTCCTCAGTGCTGGGGATCATTCTCCACCTCATTCCTGGGATCTGTCAGGATCTTGCACGCAACTTACACTATCACGTGAAGCATCTGAACCTTGAGTGCTTGATGTTCCACCAGCAAGTAGCATGTGTGTTGAGTTACTGCAGGGATGGAAAGTACCAGTCTGGATGTAGGATGGCCTATGCTACACGGGGACAGCCTGGGGAATGTCCTCAGGGCAGCCTCAGGGCTCTGCTGGGGTTCCCCAGCTTCCCACAGTAGAGTGTGACGAGTAACGAGACCACCCTGAGAGCAGGAGCATGAGAGGCTGATGGAGAAGAGGCTCAGGGACAGTCTGGGTGTGGGATTGCTCCTTCTCAGGCATCCCAGGCTCCTGCTGGTTGCTGTGGGAGGACAGGGCAGGGCCTTTGAGATCCACAGAAGCCTCTCTGTCTGCAGGTTGGGGCGGCTGGAGCTGCACAGATGACACCAAGGCCCAGAGCGTGGGCACACAGAACTTGGCCACGCTCCTGCTCACCCTGAGCAACCTCATGTTCCTGCCTGCCATTGCAGTCGCTGTCTATCGCTTCTACCTGGTGGAGGCCTCTGTCTACACCTACACCATGTTCTTCTCCACGGTAGGGGCTGCCTTGTGTCCCCTGACACCTCCCCCTGAGCTCTGGGAATGCTGTGCCAGAATCAAGTCCTTGATGGAGCAGCCCATCCTGGAGCTCCACAAGGAGCTTCTGGAATCATTGGACAAGCACCTCCATGGGCACATTTTAGTATCCAAGAATGTTAAGGGGTTGGAGTAGGCCTTAAAAATCACCTAGTTCCATGGACAGGGACACCTCCCACTAGACCTGGTTGCTCAAGGCCTTATCCAAACCTGGCTTTGAATACTTCCAGGGCTGGGGCATCAACAACCTCCCTGGGGAACCTGTTTCAGTGTCTCACCATGCTCACAGTAAAAATTTTCTCCCTAATACCTAGCCTAAATTTCCCCTCTTTCAATTTGTACCCATTAGTCCTTGTCCCATCACTCCAGTTCCTGACAAGAATCCCTCTCCAGCTTCTCTGTGGCCCCCATCAGATGCTGGAAGGTGCTGTGAGTTCTCCATGCAACCTTCTCTTCTCCAGGGTGAACAGCCCCAACTTTCTCAGCCTCTCTTCATAGAGCAGATGCTTCAGTCCCCATATCCATGTTCCTCCCCTGGACTCGCTCCAGCATTGTGTCCTGCCCTTTCAGAACTGCAGGGGCAGTACAGGGTGCCTGCTCTCACCTGCTTTCCATAATGCCACAGCAGTTTGGTGGAGCTTCCCGGAGCCACTGCAGGAGGGATCCTGCCTGTGGGCTGAGCCTTCTCCTGCCTCCCCTTCCCAGAGAGCCACGTGGTGCTGCTGGGCTCATGCTGACCTTTGCTTTTGTCCCCGGCCGCAGTTTTACCACGCGTGTGACCAGCCGGGCGTGGCCGTGATGTGCATCATGGACTATGACACCCTGCAGTACTGCGACTTCCTGGGCTCCGTGGTGTCCATCTGGGTCACCATCCTCTGCATGGCCCGCCTGAAGAAGATCCTGAAATACGTGAGTGTCAGGTGGCCCAGCCAGACCAAGCCATGCTGAGCCCTCTCACCGCTGTATTTTAATGACACAGCTGGGTGACAAAGCCGTTTGTCACCCAATGCCACCCTGGGTTGTTTTGTCCCAGCAGTTTGGTTTGTGAGCCTGCGTGCTTGTAGGGGCTGGGCCTGAAGATTTCCCCTGAGATTTAGGGTAAAGGTTCATGGGTTCTGTGGTTTCTCTTTCTTGAAGCTGTTCTTCCTGACTCTTGCATGGATGCAGAGCTGGGAGTCCAGAAGAAGAGGTTCTCCTTGCCTCTGGCATGTCTGGCTGTACTCTCTCAACAGATGAGCTCCTGACAGTAGTGGTGGTGTCTCTTTTCCAGGTGCTTTTTGTCTTGGGGACCCTGTTAATTGCCATGTCCCTGCAGCTGGACCGCAGAGGGGTGTGGAACATGATGGGTCCCTGCCTCTTCGCCCTCGTCATCATGGTTACAGCGTGGGTAAGTGAGGGCAGCCAGGCAGGACCTGCTGCCCTTTGCTCCCCGTGGGGAATGGTGGTGGTAGAGCAGGCTCCAGCCAAGGCTCCAGCCCATCCACAGGCATGGCTTGAAACCCAGGTGGAGGGGGCAGGGCAAGGGATTCACCTTCCAGCCCTGCAGTACCTGAGAAATCCCCTGGTTCTGGGTCTCAGACCTGGAGCTGCAGTGCTGTCCCAAATCATGGGCTGTGGCTTGGCCCTGGGCAGGAGCTGTGCTGGGCTCTGGTGCCACAGCTCTTGGGGGGCTTTTGCACAGCAGAGATGGGCCCAAGCAGCAGGGAGGCCGAATTCCTCAGGGACAGCAAGCACCCTGGGAGGTCAGCAGATTCGCTGGGGTCTGTTTCCCCCCTGCCCCAGCCTCTGCTTGGCTGCTCAACCCCCATGTGCTCTGACCCCCCAGGTTCACCACGGAGCAAAGCGCAGGCACTGCTACCCCTCCTCGTGGAAGCGCTGGGTTTTCTACCTCCTCCCAGGGATCACCTTGGCTTTCATTGCCATCTCAGTGTACGCTTTCATGGAAACCAATGAGAACTATTACTACACCCACAGCATCTGGCACGTGCTGGTGGCTTGCAGTGTTGCTTTCTTGCTCCCTCCTCGGGACAAGCATAAGAAGCCCTGGGCCTGGTCCAAGAAGCTCACGTGTCGCTATCAGATCTGCCAGAACGACCGTGAGGAGCTCTATGCTGTGACCTGACCTGTCCTGGTCACAGGGGTGGAGGGATGGGGAAGCTGTTCTTGGCCGTGGCTGCTCCTCTCAGTCGTCAGTGCTCTCACGTGCTCGTTCCCTGGAAAGGAGGGGGCAGCATGGACTTGGGTTTAAAGATGAAGATGGTCTGGGCGGATCTTGTGGAGGCAAGTTTGAGGCCACCTCTGCTTTTCTGCTGGGGTGGGGCAGGCTCTTCATGGTTCAAGATCTTGTCACCCACATCCCCATAGCCCTGGGGGAAATCGCCAACCCTTTCCCCCTCCCCCCGCCCCGGCTGCTGCATTCATGAGGCTTGGGCTTAGCCCACACTGAGCTGGAGCCAAGGCTTTGGCTGCTGGGCTCTTCTCTGCACCCTGTCCTGGTAGAGGATGTGGGACAGGCACCTCCCCTGCCATCCTGCAGTCAACACTTGAACCCAAGAGAAGAACACATTTCTTCTGTTCTGGGGAGCAAATGCTACCAAGTGCCCTTGGTGCTGGTGGGGAGGGAGGGAGCTGATCCCAACATATGCTGGGCCCTTGGCTGCCATCTCCTTGGGGGTCTGGAGCCTTTCTCCCTCTGAAACAGGTACTGTTGCTCTTACCTGGTCCTGATTCTGTGGGGGAAGAATGAGGCTGGGACTTGGGCCCTGGATTCAGGATCAGACCTGGCAGGAATGTGACAAACCCCATGCAGGGACATGAAGGAGGCAGCAGCAGCATCTTGGCCAGAGCTGTGAAACCCGCAGCAGTGCAGGGATTAGTATAAGTTTAACTTCAGCTCTGGAAGGAGCCAGGCTGATGGTGTTCAGGGATTCACTGTTTTCCTCCTTTTGGGGGGTTTGGCATGGGCAGGGCTCTCCCTATGGCAGCGCAGGTGGTTCGGGGTAGTGCCTGAGCTGCTCCTCCAGCATGCTGTGCCTCGGAGCATGGATGTGCTGCAGGCTCCTGAGGCCACAGCAGTGTCCCAGCCCAGCCAGGAGCATCGCCAGGGGCTCCCCAGGTGGCCAAGGTTTCCTTTGCAGCGTGTCTCACCTTAGCCTTACTCTTGGGCACGCGCAGAGCAAGGGCACAACTTGGCAACCAGGGAAGTTGTCTTTGCCCATCCTTCTACAGATAAGGGCTCAACTACATCGTTCCAGCTGTGTCAGCCCGGTGTGTGCTGCTGGGAGCCCCTCCTCAGGTGGCTTTGGGGAGGAAAGAGCTTTTAATGGAGGATCTGCCTCCTCGGGGTTCTTTCTTTGCTTTGAAGAGCACCCAGCTCAGCTCTGCACTTTATCCCTCTGCCTCCCCTTCCTCAGCAACGACCCCTTTTAAAGCAGGCGCAGGACAAGTGAAGGACACTTGTCCACACCCAGCAGTGTCATCCCCCCGTCACCCATGTCCCCTGCATTTCCTTGTGCTGCTGCCAGCCAGGGCAGCACAGTGGGAAGGGGGACACGGGGCCCTCAAGGCTTCCTCCAACTTTTACCACTTTTAGGCACCTTTTTTTCCCCACCTCAGTTTGCACAGCGGTGCTGAGGCCCCAGCACCGTGGCAGGTGACCGCTGCTCCTTCACAGCCATGCCGTCCATGCCGGGCCACCAGTGGGACCCGGGTGCCACCAGTGGGACCTGGGTGCCACTAGACTGGTCTGGGTGCTGCCAGGTGACCCAGGTGCTGCCAGTGGGACCTGGGTGGCACCAGTGTGACCTGACTGCTGCTGGTGTGACGTGGGTGCCACTGGTGTAACCTGGGTACTGCTAAGGTGGCCTGAGTGCTTCCAGTATGACCCAGGTGTCATTGGTGTGACTCAAGTGCTGCCAGTGTGGCCCAGGTGCCACCAGTGTGACTTGACTGCTGCCAATGTGACCTGGGTGCCACCAGGGTGGCCCAGGTGCCACCAGTGTGACCTGGGTGCTGCTAGTATGACCCAGGTGCCACCAGTGTAACCCTGGTGCCACCAGTGTGACCTGATGCCACTGATATGGCCGGGTATTGCTGGTTATCATTGAAAGCAATAATTCCTCATCAGGCCTTTCCCTTCAGGGATTTCCATGCTGGAAGCAGGAGAAGTTTTGGGGCAAGAAATCCCACTGACATGATTGTTTATTTTATGTTTAATCGTTAATTTTTGCTTTGCCTCCTCCCTGCTGACCTGGCCTTGGTGCCTACAGGAGGGAGGGTTAATTATTTTAGGCAAAATCTGAGCAAATTCCTGTGTCTGGGGGAAAAAAAAAAAAAAAAAAAAAAAAGTTATTTTTTCCTTTGCTGTTAATACCTGTGATTATTTTATACAGTAAATTTTAAAGCTTACGGTTTTATAATTTAATAAAGGTGACGGTATTTGCGGGCAGACACCTGGTGGCTGCAGTTACAATCACAGGGCTTGAAGGGGCCGCCGGAGATCATCTCATTCACCCTCTTGCAGGGTCACCTGGAGGAGGTGACACAGGAACGTGTCCAGGTGCGGTTCGGGATGTCCCCAGAGAGGGAAATCCTACGCCTTCCCTGGGCAGCCATTCCAGGGCTCTGCCACCCTCTGTGTGAAGCTCTTCTGTACAGGGTGACTGAATGTCCAGACCAGGGTCCCTTGTGGGAAGGGATCCACATCGATAATCAACTACAATTCCCGGCCCTGCACAGATCCCCCGACAATCCCACCCTGTGCATCCCTGGCAGTGCTGTCCAAACACTCCTGGAGCTCTGGCAGCCTCGGGGCCGTGCCCGTTCCCTGGGGAGCCTCGGCAGTGCCCAGCACCTCTGGGGGAAGAACCTTTCCCTGAGATCCAGATGTCCCTGCCCTGGCACAGCTCCAGCCGCTTCCCCGAGTGCATTGAGGTGGAACTCCAGCGGTTCCGTTCGTGCCCATCCCTGCTCCTGTTTGGGCATCGCCGTGAGGAGCCGGGACCACCCTCCTACACCCTCCGGGCTTGCCGGGGGCGAAACGCGGGCGCGGCGCGGCCCCTCCCGGCCGCCGTCGTCCTCTGTCCGTGCCAGCCAATGAGCGGTGGCCGCTGCCCCGTTTGCGGCCGCGCGGGGCGGAAGCGGAAGCGGCGGCGGCGGGGCCGTGGCGGGGGACGCGGGCCCGGGGTGATGCCGCTGCACCGCTTCCCGCCGCGGCTCTGGGCCGCCATGCGGTTGCGGGAGGGCATTTGCGCCCGGCTGCCGCAGCACTACCTGGCCTCGCTGCAGGACGACACGCTGCCCACCCCCGTGCACTGGGAGCCGCACGGCCTGCGCTACCGGCGGAACCCGCGCACCGGGGAGCGCGAGCGCGTGCAGGACGTGCCGGTGCCCGTGTACTTCCCGCCCGCCGCCGACGAGGGGCTCTGGGGCGGCGAGGGGTGGATCCGCGGCTTCCGCTACGCGCGCGACGACAAGGTGAGCGCTGCGCCCTTCCCCGAGCCCGGGCCGCGGCACCGGGGCCGCCGCCTCCCCCCGGGGCAGCCCCTGACGGCCGGGCCGTGCCCAGCTCTCCACCAGGCTGCCCAAGACGTGGAAGCCGCAGCTGTTCGAGCGGCAGTTCTACAGCGAGATCCTGGACGCCACGCTGACCATCACCGTCACCATGCGCACGCTCGACCTCATCGACGCCGCCTTCGGCTTCGACTTCTACATCCTCAAGGTACCGCAGCCGGCGGGGCTCCCGGCCAGGCAGGGCTGTGCCCACGCTGCCCTCACCCGCGGGCTGGCAGGCGCGGAGTGCTGGAATTCAGGCACAGAAAATCCCAAGTGAGAACAGATCTACAAGGATCATGGATCCAGCTCCTGGCCCTGCACAGACACCCCAACAATCCCCCCTGGGCATCCCTGGCAGCACTGTCCAACAGCTCATGGAGCTCTGGCAGCCTCGGGGCCGTGCCCATTCCCTGGGGAGCCTGGGCAGTGCCCAGCACCTCTGGGGGAAGAACCTTTTCCTTATCTCCAGCCTGACCCTGCCCTGGCCCAGCTCCAGCCCTTCTCTGTCCCTGTCACAGAGAGCAGAGGTTGGAGCTGCCCCTGGGGAGGAGCTGAAGCCCCCGCTGAGCTCTGACCTCAGTCTCCTCCGGGCTAAACAACTGCTGCTGTTAATAATGTTTTAGCACAGGTCTAATGCTCCCAGCCTTTAACACTCACTTGACTGGAGCCCTTGATGTGAAAACTCAGACCTGTGATCAGATTGTCTCCAGAACAAATCCACCAGATCTTTCCCCTTTCACAACATGTGTCCTGAGAGCCTCTGCCGTGTGTGTATAAACTGCAAGTGCTGTCAGTGTGCTGGGAGACTCCTGTGCCCCCTGGCAGCTGGTCCCTTGGTACAGCCTAACTCCAGGCTCCCTCTCTGCAGACTCCCAAAGCTGACCTGTGCTCCAAGCTCGGGATGGATTTGAAGCGGACGATGCTGCTGCGCCTGGCCCGGCGGGATCCCAAGCTGCATCCCGATGATCCAGCCAGGAGAGAGGCCATCTATGACAAGTACAAGGTGTGTTCCTGGCCTGCAGGCCTGTCCTGGTGTCTGCTTGGATGGTCATCCGCCACTGGTGTTGGTGCTCCTGTGCTGAGAGACAAGAAAATATAAGCATCATCAGGTTTTTCTTGTCTTTCTGCAGCTTCTGGGTTTTGTACTCATCATTTAGGGACACAAAAAGCAGTGTTTTTGCTGTGATTGAGGTCAGTGAGAGTCTGCAATAAAAAACAGTAAGAATTTGTGCTACCCCTGGAGGGAGGAGCCCAGAGTGCCCTTGTGCTGTTCCGTTTTGTGCAGCTGGTGATGGTTGCCAGCATGGAAACACCACCAGCACCCACAGTCCATGGAGTTGTGCTGAGAAACAGCCCCAGAACGACATAAAAGAATTGCAGGAGCAGACACAGCTGATCAGAGAGCAGAACCCCTGCTAGGAAGAAAGGAGAGAAGGGAAGTGGGCCTTGGTTGTTAGAAATGGGGGAACAAGCCTTTAAGATTTGCCCATAGTAATGTTCCCACTGGATCACATGTCTTGGGCATAGAGAGGATTTGCATCTTGGGCACCTATAAAGACTGTGCTACCTTCTTCTTCTTTTATCACAGAAATTTGTGATCCCAGAAGAAGAAGCTGAATGGGTTGGCTTGAGTTTGGAAGAAGCCATAGAAAAACAGAGGCTCCTGGAAAAAAAGGTGAGCTCCTGAGGCAGTGCTCAGCACTGAGGTGTTGTGGCTGCACATCCAGCTTCTTCAATGGGGTATGTTCACCCACGTGCTCCAGTACACACTGATGGCAGGCAATGTGAGGAGGGAGGGAAAGAAGGAAGGGAGGGAGGGAGGGGATCCTTGGGAGCTACTGATGATTCTCATCTGCTCTCAGAACTGAGGAAGCTGCTGAATGCCCCACACAGGTGCCTGCCCTCTCTGAGGGAGCGTTACAGAACTGAGCAGCAGCTGTGGCACAACAGGTTGCCTTGTTCAGCCCCTGAATAAAACCCAGTCACATCTTCCTCTGGTTTTAGCTGCCAGCACTCCCTGGGCTCCCCATTGCACTTCCCCCTGCTTGCTTCAGGTTCTCTCCTTTCACGTGGTTTATCCTCTGCTTTGTTGCAGGACCCTGTCCCCCTCTTCAAGGTGTATGCTGAAGAGCTTGTCAACCAGCTGAAAGAGCAGCAACAGGCAGTGCAGAAGCAGTAGAAGGAGAGAAACCTTGGGAGCAAAACCCCTGCTGCAGATAAAGCAGTGGGCTTTAGGGGCTCTGCTGCCTGAACCACGCCAGTGGGGAAGGGGCCACGTGAAAACTACGTTCCTGAAGTGTCATGACAGCCTAAAATCAATGAGCACCTGTTCCTGTGGGCTGAGGAAAGAGTTTCTATGCTGTGGCTCTGAGAGTTCTTGTTAGACTGACTCAGTGTGGATCTTCTGCCTGTAAAAGTAGTTGGCTGCTGAGAGCCCACTTGTGATACAAAATACACATTTTGGTATAAATAGCAGTAAACTTCTCTCTGATACTTATTTTATTAGTGTGGTGTAGCAGGGACTGTGAGATACAATGTAAGTTAGATCAATCCCCAGCTTCATCCAGCCCAGATGGTTGTGCCCCAAAAATGTGACCCCGAACCCCTCAGCAGGTGGGGCTGAGCTCCCCAGCACAGCTCGCTAACCCCTGGGTTACAGCCCTGTTTCTGTTGGAAGTTGGTAACTTTTAAACCTTATTTTGTAAAAATGTAGTTGAAGTGGGTGTTGAAGTCTTTGCTGCTGTCTGGCAACAAGGGACTGCAAAGCACTTGCCATAATTTCAGGCTGATGAACAGCACTGGGATTCCCTGGTGTTGTCAGGAAGTTTTGTGGTGGTGCAGTGAGTTTCTGGGTGGATCAAAATCAGCCTCTGCCCTTTTCCCCTCAGCTCTGAGGTGAGGGACAAGCACAGAGCCTGCAGGCTGAACCTTGTGTGGGTCACCTCTCTGGATCATTCCTTGCCACTGGAAGAGACTTTGCCGTACCCGTCTTGGGCTTCCCCCTCTCTGGCACATCAGGGCAAGTGCACTGCCTTGGTTTGTGATCCACAGGACTGATGAGAGAGAAACTGGGCTTGTAGTGAGTGTGGCTCAGCCCCTCTGCACTGGAATGGAGTAAGACCACAGGGGAGTGGGAATTGGCAGTGGGGGTTGAGGGTTTGGGGGAGCAGTGGTGCAGAAGCAGTCAGTGGGTGAGCACAGAGCCTCAGCAGGGCCGTGCTGGGAGTTGGGTGAGCAAGGTGGTAGAGTTGAATGAGATTTTACCAGCAGCATTTAATGAAAACTAGACTTCTCTGCTGCTCTTTAGGACAGAGAAGGGGCTGGAGTTCTCACAAGGGGTATCTGAGCCTGCAGAGGAGCCTGGCATGGGCTGGTAGGGCTGGCTGGGGCTGCCAGGCAGGGCTGTGCTGTTCTTGAGGGGGAACAGGGGGAACAGGCTGGGTGTCAGGAGCTGGGATATTTCCAGCCTGCCTGTGTGTTCCGTCCCCAGCAAGTGCAGGTTCTCGAGAGCAAACTGGCACAGAAGGCCATATTTGCCTAATTAATGATTGTGCAGCTAGGCCAGCACAATGACATTTGGTTATCTTCTCTCTCTGCTGCAACTGAGCTGAGTGGGAAGCTGCTGCCCAGCTCCTCGGGGACCCTGACACTCTGCCCTCGTTAGAGATAATTAGCTGGGACAAGCTCCTTGTTTGACAGCTCTGCTCATTAGGGCCAGCACAGCTCATGCATTTTAATGCAGCTCCCTGCAAAGCTTCAGCCCGTGGCTCTCTCCTGGCCCCCCTGCACAGCTTTGCTGGAACGTGCCTGCCCTCCCGAGCCCGGCTGGCACCTGCCCGGATCCTGCCCAGCCGCCTGGGGGTCCCCGGTGCCCCAGAGCTCCTTAGCACTGAGGGAACTGTTGGAAGTGGCTGAGGGGACAATGAGCAGCTGCTGCTCTGTCCCAGGGGTGGGAGATTTTGGTTCTGTGGAACTGAGGCTCTGCTTGTGTGTCCTCCCACGGCTGGAACCGCCCAGCCTGGACCCTGAATGTTCTCCAGAGCTGCTCATTGAGCATCTGCAGGATCTGCTGCCTCGGGAGGGCTTGGTGGGTGACAAGGGGTAGCAGGAGCTTTTGGGGGAGAGCTCCTGTCCTGCTGGGGGTGAGGGTTCTAAGGGAGGCACTGCTGAAGCTGCAGGAGGTTCTCTGGAGGAATCTATTTCGGATATGGTGAATCCTAACTTTCTGTCATGCTGCCTTTGCAGAGGATGACTTTCTGTCATCCTTTCCCCTTGCTCCTTTCTTTATACCCATGTTGGATGTGGCCCAGAAATGTACTCTCATGGATTACTCTGCTGCCTTGAGGGAAGCTGCAAACTGTGGACCAGGGGTGCTGCAGCCTCGGGAGAAGCAGAGTGGGAGCACACAGGGCTGCTGAGCACAGCAGCAAATGTCTCAAGGTGGGGAGGGAGTCTCCGTGCAGCATTTGGGGTAGTTTGGGCTACAACCCCTCTAGCCAGAGTATCTTGAGGAGGTGGAGGAACAGCTCAGGGCCCAGTGTTAGACCTGTCCTGCTTTTACAGAACTGGCTGCAGCTGGAGAGTTTGATGCTGCTTGAGGGATGGTTTATCCCTGTCTAGGTGGACTCAGTCTGGCAGATAATGGTTCCTTTGCTGCCCTGACAGGGGGGATTAGAGGAACTGGAAGTTTGCCGTGACAGCGTGTTCCCAGGAAGCGACAGATGGCACAAACCCATGGGTGCAAGTAGGGTGCTATCAGCTTGAAGTTGAAAATCCACCCCTGGACAGGGGAAGGGCTTGGCTGCCAAGCACAGCTCAGACCCCAGCACTGCCTCAGGCTTCTGCAAAGGTCACCAGCCTTCTGCTCCTGGCCCAGAGCCAGGCACAGCCACATGGAGCATTGAGAGGATCCAACACCAGACTGACAGCTGGCAAGGACATGACAGCCCCCAACAAACTGCCAGAGCCCTGCCCAGGATCACCTTGAGTCTGGCAGCAGTGGGATAGCAGTGCTTGGAAAGGGGAATGGTGAAAAATTATCAAGACAGCAGTGAAAGGATGATGACTGAGAGGCTGGGAGAGGCACGTGTACTGTATCAACCAGCAGCACTGGGAAATGAGATGGTCAATCCAGGGCTGAGGGATTTCTGTCTAATTAATTCCTCGGGTATCAAAAACACACCACTCTCTTTAATAATCCCAGCAAGCCACAAATATGAAACTGCCCCTTGGAACATGAAATTTGGGCCCATGTTCTAGTTGTGGAGGAGCAACTGGTAGGGAATCACACCCCAAATCAACACTGCAAAGTAATAAAGCAGAGGAAAAGGTTAATTGGGGAAAGACCTTGGGTGGGATGGCTGGACTAATCCTGCTGTTTGGGACTTGGTGGTTCTGAATTCTGGTGTTTGCTGGTATCTTGAAACAATGTTTGAATTTTGCCTGTCTCACTTGTTATTCCCAGCAACTGACAGTCACTGATCCAAAACCCAGCTTGAGATTAGGGCTCTGCTTCTCAACAAACATTTTCTTACCTGTTTATCTTCATGAATTAAATAGATTTTCCTTGTAAATTCCCTCCCAACAAGCCCCTTTGTATTCAAACAAAAAGGACTTTTGGGAGCAATAGCAAAAGCAGCATATCCTTTCCTGCTGGTCTCATAGGTAAGCCTGTCTTTCCCTCCTGGCTTGGAGGCTCTTGGTTTGGAATGTCCTAGGTTACAATGTAAATTGTGCCCAAGGTTTGTATTCTATCCCCATGAGCCCTTGGAGCCAAGGTGGGGCAGTGTTTTCCTTATCTTCTGTTAACGAGCCCAACAATGCCTTGCCACATGACTCCTAGATAACTTCCTCCGGGAGTTATCTCTGGTTAATGGGCCATCAAGGACCCACTGCATGACTCATAGAATGAGATCAGCCCATTGGGAGATGCTCCGCCCAGGGGGAGGAGCCAAGCATTCCCACCTGGATAAATCCAGGGTTTGGGACAGCACAGGCAGCTTTTATCCACTGGACTTCCAGAGGAGACAAGAGCTGCCAGACGTTTCTACAGGAATCACTGCTTCGACAAGACCATCACATCTGGACTGCCACTACCACCCTAACAGGGTGTCAGGTTGTATTCTGACTCTGTCAGGGTTTTTTTTTTTGTACTATTACTTTTATTTTATTTTACTTTATTTTCTTTTCCTCTTATTAAATTGTGTTTCTGACTTGGAGTCCTTCACTGGTTTTGCTTTCAAACCAGCACAGGAATCACTGTTGCAAAGGGATGTGACTTCTAGGTGTGCTGCCCAAGCTTGGTGTCAGCACAGGTCAAAATGTAGCCTGAAAGTCATCCCCCATCCTATGGTATTAATCAAGGAGACAAGAGATTTAGAAACTCACTTGGACAGTTCTGGCAAACCCTTTCAAGTATCACTGCAGTGTTTGTTTGCAGATCCACAGGACTCAGTTCCTTCCAGACAGCTGCTCTGGGATGCTCAGGCTGTTGGGGCTGGGAGTATGTGCTGTGCTCACCCCCACAGCTTTGCTCTCTCCCTGGAATTTGCTCTGGGGGTGAGCAAATGGCAGCAAATATCCTGGTGGCCCTGCCCGTGAGTGACAAATCATTCTGGATTTGGGGGATCAAGATGGAGGTGGGCTCGTTGCAGAGGGAAGGACAGGAGACCACGGGTGGTGATGGGGGAAACACTGGTTGGACTTAAGGGAAAATTTCACAGGCCGGTGGTGGAGTCCTGGGACAGGGTCTGGAGACGGAGAGGTTTTCAGAAGGACAGGGTGAGGCCCTGAGTGACCCACTGGAGCCTTGCAGCCAGCCCTGCTCAGAGCAGGAGCCTGGGCTTAGACCTCCAGAGGTCCTCCCAAGCTCGCTGCTCTGTGCTGCAGCTTCTGAGCTGCAGTTCCTCCCTGCAGAGCAGCCAGCAAGGAGGGGCTGAGTCCTGGTCTGAGGAAGAGCAGCTCCCAGGTGCTGGCAGGAGAGGAGGGAGTCCAGCAGCTCTGTTCCCTCCCTCTTCTGGGGTGTGGACCCTCACCCTCTGGCCTGAGCTCTTTCTGCAGCCACGTGCTGTGTTCTCTCTTCTCCCATCCACCCAAGGAATTGCCTCATGTGCCAAACCATCACCTCCAGGAGGGGTGGCTGCAGGCAGGGATGGCAGGATGGAGTCATTGGCCACGTGTTGGATCACCTAGAGCCCAGTGAAGTGGAGCAGCAAACAACCTGGCTCTGTGTGAGCATCCCTGGGGCTGTCAGCCTCAGGTGCTGGCTGGTCGTGGGCAGCAGAAGGCCCTGGTGGCTCTCCATGAGTGACCACTGGCTTTTCCAGCCCTGCTGGTTCCTGACACACTGCTCGTCCTGGCCAGCTGTCCCAGCCCTCGAGGGAACAAGGTGCATGGCCAGCTGTGTCAGGGCAGAGCTGGTGGCCCGATGGTGGCAGGGCTCTGGGGGGACTCTCTCTGGGGTGAGACCGGTCTGCAGCCAGGGAGGGTCTTACTGAGCCTGAGTGGAGAGGTGGAGAGGGACATGGGGCCTTAGTTGTTACAATAAGGAGTCATAAGAAAGCAAAAAAACCCCAAAGAAACCAAACTAATAAAATCTACATATGCAAATGAATTGCCAAAAGCTCCCTGCTGTGTTCCTGCCACCATCTCCCCTGCAGCTGTGGGCTGAGCTGTCTGGGACACTGGCCATAGGGAGATGGACACACGGAACAGGGGCAGGCAGATGGAGTGCTCTGACAGACACACGGAACAGGGGCAGGCAGGTGGAGCTCCCTGATGGACACATGGAATAGGGGCAGGCAGATGGAGTTCTCTCCATTCCCTGCTCCTGCACACGCTGTGGGCTCAGGCTGGGCTCCGTGGCTGCAGGAGGAAGATCTGAGAGGGATGGCCATGCCAGCTCTGGATTGGCCGCAGAGGCCTTTGCCTGGCTGGACTCTGCTGCTCTGTGCATCCACTGCACACATTTTCCAGGCAGCCATTGCCATGGTAACATGGAAATGGTGCTGGTTCAGGCCAGCCAGAGCACTCAAACATAGAAAATGGCATTTCTGAGAGGGGAGCAGGGCTCTGCTCACAGGGCCTCTGGGTACCCAGAGATGTGGCTGCTCTGAGAAGGTCCTTGTGCCCCAGTGTCCCCAGGGATGTGTCCCACAAGCAGAGCTGAAATGAGGTAGAGGGAGCACATAGGATAGGACATAACAGGGAAAAGGGAGCAGTGGGAAGGGGATATCTCTGGCTGTGCTCCAGGTATGGATGGGGCCAGGATTTTTGTGCTTCAGCCAGGTATTTATTCCCATGGAGACTACTCACACATTCCAAGGCATTTTAATTTCCTTGACAGCCCTTTAAATTCCTTGACAGCCCCCTCCTGCATGTGCTGTGAGACTCGGGTGGACTTTCCCAGACGAGTCTCACCTGCCCAGCTGGATGTGAGGTGACTGCCCCCACAGCCCATAATTGTCTGTGACTGCTCATTTTATTCCTTAAGATGCTCTCCCTTGACTTCTGAGGCTGGTCGAGGACCTGAGCTTGGTTAAATCCTTCCCCCTAAAAGTCATGTATGGATTTGGAAGGTTTCAAGGGGTGAAAAGTCTTTACTCCTAACTTTAAGCTGCCTTGCTCCAGCTCTGGGAATGGAGAGCCCTGTCATGCTCTGCTCCCAGTGCAGGACTTCGCCATATGTGTGATTTTCTTCTCTTTCTCACACTTTATCCTCTCAGTCTATTGAGCCTCAAGTCTTGCTGCAAGGCTTTTCCTCTAGAAGTCATTAGCTGTGGTTTTTTCTTTTCTCCACACTGTTTTAAAGTGTGCAACCTGTGTGCCAGCACTGAAAATGGAGAGAAATCTCCTTGGATGCAGGCACTAGGCTAGTGGGTCTCCACCTGGCCAGATGGTCCTGGGATGTACAGAGTTGAAAGTACTGTGGAAATCACTCATACCCAGACCCACTTGTTATGCTGAGCTCCCTTCTCTTTTTTGAATGCTATGTCACCTTTTATTGGGTTGTTTTCCCTGTCTCCTGCATGATATACTGAAGAACAGGGTGAATTAAGGCCTTTGCAGGGCTCTGGGAAAGATACTTTGTTGGAGGGGCTTGTGGAGCCACTCGGCAGTGGGGAGCAAGGCAGTGGTTCCTCTGTGGGGGACCAGCAGGTCTTGGTAGCAGAAGGGGAGAGCTGGTGGCAGGAGCGGGTGGAAGGTGACAAGACCCTGGCAAGGGAGCTGGCAGTGGGTGTGTGTGGCTGAAGCCGTGATGGCGTGAGGCTAAAACTGCTGGCTCAGAGCCCGCGAGCCGGGAGTTTCCATGGGAACTGCGGGAGGATGCTCGGAGGGCAGCGCGGGCTCTGCCGAGCGGCCCCGAGCGCAGGTGGGAGCTCCCCTTGCCGGGGACCTGCAGGTACCCGGGAGGTGCCAACTCGTCCTCAGTGCCAGGGGAGCCATCCCCCCTCAGCCAAACTCCAAAGCACTTCACAGAGACGCTGCCCTTGACAGCACAAGCAGCAGAGCAGCCCCAGGCAGGACCAGAGCACGGCAGGACACGGATCAGTCCCCGAGCTGTGCAGAGTCCCACCCCCTGTCCCAAACCTGCCCGCCGTGCCCATCAAAGCCCGGAGCAGCCAGCTCCCGGCCCAGAGCACAGCTGGGGCTGTGACACCGTCCTTGGTGTGGCTGCCTGGTGTGCACTCACTCTCTGCACTGGGGGATGCAGTGCCCATCTGGATCGGGGCTGGAATGTTTGAGCTGAGCCTTCCCGGCCACCCTGAGCCGGCTGCTGATGAGCATGGGTGGGGAGAGCCCGCCCTGGGTGCCTCCCTTTGCTTGCCCTGGCCCCAGGTGGGCTCTTTGCCCAGCACTGGGACCAGCAGTGTCGGCAGCAGCTGCTCCAGGCACCAGCCAGCCCCTTCTCCTGCACTTCCCCGGAAGCCTTTGGTGACCACGTTGTCACCAGCCCTTTGCACACCCATGGGAACTTTGTTGTGGGCATCATTCATTGCTGCTGCTCCCAGGAGACAAGATTCCCTTTACAATCACCCTAGTTTCCCAGATGGAGGGTATTTGCTCTGGTGGCCACAAAACCCACTTCCAGGAGTATTTCTGCCAACTCACTGGTACTGCTGTCAGGGTCAGTGACCTGCCCTTTCCAGGCTCTCCCTGTGATATGTGAAAAGGAAATTTATTATCACATCTGCCAGGCTCCAGATAACTCTTTCTGGCAGTGGGTAGGTGGGATTTGCAGTAGGATCAGCTGGTTCACCCTCAGTTTCTCCAGAAGCCCTGGACACGGCTGCTGCTTCATGGCTCCTTTCTGCTCTCCTCTCAGCTGGGTTCATGTTGACATCTGTGGTCACCTTTGTCTCCTCTCTGCTCCCCAGGGCAGGAATCCCCCAGTTCTCCCAACAAAACAATGAGCTTGGGCAGAGTCTCGTAGTGCTCCTCCTGCAGCTGCCCTGCAGGACTCCACTCTCTGGATTGCTTTGAGGAGGAAATGGGAAGATGACCTTAGCTTCCTTTCTCTCAAGCCCACGCTGTTCATGTCTTGCCTTGCTGTCCATTTTCTCCAGATTTCTTCAGCCTTTAGATTCTCCCTAAAATCCCTTTTTCCCCCCACTTTCCTGGAACTGCTGTTTGGTGCCAGTAATGACCCATGAGAACAGAAGCACATTGCAGGTCCCATGTCAGTGTTCCAGCCAGCAGGGCTGTTTGCTGTTCTCCGGCTGCCACATCCATCCCTGGACCATGAGGATGGAGCCAGGACCACATTCCCACCTGCAGGACCCACTCAGCCATGAGCATGAAGCCATGTCCACATCACAGGACTGGTGTCCAGGCCTGTGCTCTGTTCATCATTGTTAACACCCTCCAGAGGAGTGGGGGGCTCTGGGCCTCACAGACCTGGCTTGGAGGAGCTCAGCAGGAAGGCAAGAAGCATCCTAGGCTCCAGGGATGAGCATGGCCAGAGGTACCGGCCAATTCCGGCCAGCACAGCGAAGACAGAAAAAGGGATGGCTGATCCAGGCAGTGCCAGTTCCCTGTAGAAAACCCCAGTGCTGTGAACAGGAATCACGAATGGCAGCAGTGGGGAAGGAGGGAAGAGGTCATGGAGGACTGTTTGGCCCCATCCTGGCTCTTGAGATGAACCAGTGTGGAATCCCCATGGGAAACAGAAGAAATGGCTGGTAGGGCATCATGCACCTGCACCCACCGCCGTTCCTTGGAGTAGGAGGATGATGAGGGTTGACAGTGATGAGCCGTGATAGTGCAGGAAAGTCTTGGCGCCAAGGCATTGTGCAGCGGGAGCAATGGGAAAGGCTGGCCAAGGGAGGCACCGCTTTCTGCAACTGCCTTCAAAGAGTTTCCCTAAGTGTTGCTGCTCGTCAGGGCTTCCTACTCCAAGAAAAAAAAAAAGTAGGGAAAAAAGGAGATGAGGAAGAGCAATCTCTGGGTGCAGGATGAAAGTGGCCTGTCTTGACTATTTACCCAGCAATTATAAGTAAATCGGTGGTGCCTAACGGGGCCGGTTGCCATAGTGATGATGGGATGGAAGGACCAGCATTTGGTCCTGGCTGCAGCCAATCAGGCTGGGAAGCCCAAGCTGCAATATAAAGTAAAGATTCCCATCTTCCAGCCACGCACTTGCCAAGAAAGGGAAATAGGTTCAAGAGTCTGGGGAAAAAAGTGCTGCGGCCGGCGGCAAGCAGGGCGGCTGCTCCCGTCATGGCGGACTGCGAATGCCCGGGCAGGTGAGAATCCCAACTCTCCCCATCTCCCGCTTATTGTTCTCCTGCGCCGCGGTCCCTCCACCGCCCCACCCCACCCACACTGCCACCCCGACCCCCTCGCCCCGGCACCCGCAATGAAACCCCCCTTCGGGTGGGAGACAAAGAGAGGCGGGTGGAGAAATGCTCCACCATTCTCCCCAAATTGCCATCGTAGGCCTTTCAAATCAAATTTCGCAAAGCAGCTTCATCAAAGGCCCCCAGCTGAGAGGCACGAGCCCCATATTCGTGCCCCCCCGGCAGGTCTGGGGTGGTGTGGTGATCCCATACAAAGTCGGCACCGCTCCAGAAGTGTCTTTGCAAAAAAAAAAAGAAAAGAAAAAAGAGGGGGAAAAGAAAAAAGGAGGGGGGGATATGGAGATGAAAAACGCAAGCGAGAAAGAACAGCGCCTAAATTGCTCATCGTCTCCCCATCTCATTACTGGCGACTTCTGAGGACGGATATTTCCAAAGGCTGCAATGAAAGACTTGTGAATGGAGCCCCCCCGGATGAGATCAAAGCCCGAGGCTGGGACGCCAGGGTGTGCCGGAGGAGGGGGCGAGGGCCGGCGGCGCCGCAGGATGCTGGGGGGAGCCTTCCTCCCCTGCTGCCGCTGCCCTCCATGTTTCCCAGTGTCGCTGCCGCTGCTGCCTGACCCATCTTGCAATGGAGACCAGGAAGAGTGGCCAGATCCCAACAGCTGGAACTGAGACGAGCAAACTCCGTTGGCGCACAGTTCGGCAACTCTCCCAAAATTCATGGTTAATAAAGGAGCTTATTCCGTCCGGGACCTCTCCAGACACCTCGAATTGCAGATGAGCGAGTGGCTTCCCCACCACTGGAGCCCACTCCTTGGGTCTCTTCTCTCCTCGCAGCGCGGCATCGCCAGCCTGGTGAGCCACCAGCAGAAGGGCCGAGGACAAAGGCTGGAGGACAG
Organism: Acrocephalus scirpaceus scirpaceus; assembly: GCA_910950805.1. Classification (NCBI taxonomy): domain Eukaryota; kingdom Metazoa; phylum Chordata; class Aves; order Passeriformes; family Sylviidae; genus Acrocephalus; species Acrocephalus scirpaceus. Next base: position 2,946,429 of record OU383786.1, on the reverse strand, counting down.
AAGTTGTGCCACTTTCCCTTCCCGCTGCCTCCCTTCAAACGCGGGCTGCTTTCTTCTGCTCAGCAATAAATTTGGCTCCGGGCGGCATTCCCACCACCGGCACCACCGGCAGCCGGGAGCCCCATCAGCGGCACGGAGAGCAAACTCACAGATGGTAAAATAAGAGAGTCGTGTAGGGTTCAAAGAGACCTTCTATGTCAATTGTTATATTATTAGGTAAACTCCAAGAAGAAAATCTTTTAATCCACTGTGGCTAATCCAGTCCACTTTTGTTGGCCAGGACATATTCAGCATCAACAAAAGGCTCTGGCCGACGGACACCGGCATACATAATGTATTGATAACTGCGGGAGCCGGCTTGGCAGCAGAAAGAGACACTGCTCGGGCCAGCAGCGGGGGCCGGCAGGAGGATTTGCCCGACTTTTATCAGTTTTATTTTCATTTCAAAGATCGCGGCTGATATTTGCACTGTTTTGTTTACCAGGGGAGCACAAAGAGGGCAGGGATGTTCCCAGCTCCGGCCAGCCCTGGAACCCTGCCGGGATCCTGCCAGGACCTCAGTGGGACCCTCACCCCTCACTGCCTCCCCAGGGCAGTGATGGCTCAGAGGGCTGCAAGGCCAGGTTGGTTCCGGGCCTGGTTTTGGGATGGTGGCTCCCATGGGGAGTTGGCAGCTGGGGTGGCTCCCCTTAAATTAGCCATACCCTGGGATTTACCCTGGGATGGTGCTGTTGCCCTGGGATGGGGGAATCACCTTCCTCTAAGGACATGGGATTCAACTGATGTGGGAATGGAAGTGTCCATGCTGTGAAGAGCCGACGCTGCTGGGGAGGAGGAACGGAGATCACACCTGGGAGTCACCTTGTCTTCTCAACCCGGCACAGCAGAGACCAGAGCCGAGGAACATGGAAAGGAAAAAAAACCAGCAGCAGCGAAGGGCAGGTGGGACGTGAGTGGGGACCACGTGGCCACAGCCCCACTGATGCGGGTGTTCACGCAGGAGGAGGTGGGAGTTGGTGGGAATGAGCTGAGAGGGGTTGAGGTGGCATCTGTGGAGGTGAGCAGGGCACAGCAGCAACCCACCCCCTGCAGGCACTGGGTACGGCCTGTCCTGAGCAATCGGCTCCCCTGGGGCAGTTCTGGGTGAGGGTCCACAGCTGGTCCACAGAAGGGCAGGAGGGCATGGATGGCCAGGCTGGGCCCACAGTGACTGAAAACAGCTGTGAACTATGTGACTGGACAGGCACTGGTGGCCATGGAATGAGGATGGGGCTGAGCCAGCAGGGAACTCTGCACAGCAAGGAACTGGGGTCTCCAGTGGGTGTGACCTCACTCAGGAGCCCATGGCACTCCCAGGATGCCACTGAGTCCAAAATGTTCTTATTCCTGCTGAGGGCAGCTCAGGCCAGTGGCTCATGTGTAGCCATGGGGATCTTCAGTAAGAACATGGAAAGGAAACAGCAACAGAGAAACCAAAACGACTCACTTCAAAGAGCCTGGAGGGCTTGCCCAGGGTTTTGTCCTCATGACAAGGGAGTGCAGAGGAGTCCCTCTCCTGAGGGTGGGGGGCTCATGGCACCCCCAGATGCTCTCTGAGGTGGGCACAGGCATTCATCCATTGGAATAGTGCTTACAAGGCACTGGCAGGCTCAAGTAACCCAGGGAGGAAACAGCCTCACAAGGATTTGGTTATTACTGGAAGCCCTGGGTCAAACTGTTCTGCTCTTGCTGCACTCAGAGATACTGGGAAATCCTCCAGAACTACAATCCCCCTCCAGTGGGGTTAAAATGCCAGTGCCAGAAGCTTCTGCAGGGAACAAATGCACAAACAGTGATTAGGCAGAGAGCTGTGAGTCACCAGCCCTGGACAGTCCATCCTAAGATCCATCAAGGGATCCAAGAGACAGGAGTCAGGGATGTAGATGTCACCCTGAAGCAGAGGCTCTTTGGAAGGCTGAAGCACAGTGGGGGCTCACTGAGCCTCGCTGCCCAACCCAGACAGTTGCTCTGATCATCACCAAAACTCCTGGCTGCTCCACATGGTCCGTATAGAGGCCTGTCCAGCACAGCAGCTGCCAGGCCACACTGATGCATGAGGAGCACAAACCACCTGAGAGACAGAGGATGAGAATTCAGGCTGAATCACCCATTTCCATCAGGCAGAATTTTCATGGCAGGGGTCTCTGCACAGCTGTGGAATGCAGAACTAAGATAAATAGGCTGAGCTAAAGATGTTCAGCTTTGGAGGCCTGAAAATACCCCTCTGTTGGGAAGAGGGAGACATGGACCTCCTGGGCAGACACCTCTGCTCCATGTCCCACTGCAGGCCAAAGCTCAGGTGGGCTGGGATGACTTCTGGCATTGACTGGTGCCTTGTGGGACATTGCTCACAAGGTGGCCACCCAAGACCATGGGCACTCAGCTCACAGCCCTGGGAGGGTCACAGAAGTGTGGGAAGAAGAACCAAAGTCCATGTTGAGCTCCTCTGTGACACGTGTTCTCCATGACACGGCCTTGGCACACTGGGGAAGATGCTGCCAATAGGAAGAGTCTAAGTCCAAGGTCTGGATGAGATTTGGAGTTGTACATCTGCTTCCAGATGTGTTTTCTCCTGTTTTGAGCCTCCATAACTATAAAGAATCAGGATTAAATACAATACAGGATTGGATTTGCCACATTTGCCAGCCATGGGTTCTCTGGAGGCTGGTCACTGTGCCAGCCAGCATGTGTCTGTGGAAGGACTTCTGACAGGAAATGCCCTGGTAAGAGAATGCCCAGCAGGACAGTCAATTCTCTGGGAATCTATTCTCTAGGAGAACACCAGGACAGGCCTGAGGTGAGACAGCCACAGCTGAAGGGGTCTGGCTGCTGTCGGCTCCCACTGTGGGGGAGAGGAGCTGCACAGGCTGAGGGACACAGCATGAGCACAAGGGGTGTGAGATGCTTGGACATGACATGGTTGGGCACCAGATGGTGTCTCCAGCCCTGCAGAGCAAGGGGGTGGCAGGAGCCTCCGTGTCCTGATGGCGACAAAGGGCTGGGAAGCAGCTTCTATGGAAGACAGCCCAAGGCTTGGCTTCTGGAGGAGCTGCCTGGCCTGACATTCAAATCTCCAAGGAGCAGTTCTTGTAATCTCTTCCCCAGGGAAGTGGGATGCCATGGGATGCTCATGATCACATTTCCACAACTCCCCCTGCTCTCAGACATTCTGTCCTGGAGAGGACTTGTCTCTGCTGTGGTTCACCTGCCTGGCACAGGAAAAAGAGATTTTAGGAGAGGCAGCCAGGCAGAGAATTGCCAGGTGGTGAGCATGGGTGATGGGCCCAGAAGTGCTGGCAGAAGGGGAGAGGGAATCCCATGGCTGACATCCAGTGCCATGGCTGTGGAGCAGGTTTTGGATTCCTCCAAATACAAAGACACCCCACTTCTCTGAGCTTCCTCCCACAGTTAATGATTTTGTGAGCAATTTCTCCAGTTTTCTGTCAGGATAAGACCAACAATTTCCATATCTGCTCACCTCATGCTGGAAAGTCTTGAGATGAGTCAATACCAAGATGACCTCCTGGGCTGGGCTTGTGCTAGGGCAGTTAAAGCAGCAGAAGAGTTTGGAGACTCACCCCTAAGTGTGTAGATAAAAGGCACCCCCAGCTCATCAGCCAGGACTGTTCCCTGCAGGAGGAAGCAGGTCAGCCCCAGGCACTGCTGAACTGTGTCTAGCATTTTGGCTGCTCAGGACCTCAGCTGGTGTCCATCAGGGCTGAGCTTTTCCTGGCACTGTCCCACTCATTCCCACCATGGAGGAAGAACCCTCCAGGGAAGGTCACTGGGGGTGGAGGGGCTCCAGAAGCTGCCTGTGCTGAGCCCTGGCCACCTTCACTGGGTGCTGGTGACACACCAGTGTGGGGGTCCCACCTCCCAGCTCAGCCAGGAGGGGTGGCCCTTGCTGGGGAGGTGGCACAGGATGGTGGCTCCAAGGAAGGGCCACCTCAGAGGGAAGATGGCCAAGGAGGGCAACCCCACCTGCATCTGGGATTTTCAAGGGGCTGCTGGGAAGCAGGAGGTGGGGAAAGGGGTGATGGAGGCTGGAGTCCCCGTGTGGGTAGAGAGAGGTCCCAGAGGGTCTGTGGCTATCCTACCAGACAGCTGGAAGGGCAGAGGCTCCAGAAGTGCCCTGCCAGGACTGGGGGTCCCCCAGCTGGGGCTGGCCAGTGCCCCTGGCCCAGAATACACCTGGTCCTGCAGCACACACAGTGGGTTGTGCCACAGAAGTGCCCAGCAAGGGCTCTGGCTGGCAGACTGTGACCTCCTGCCAGCACAGCTGTCCTGCCTGACACAGGCAGCCACCAGGAGCCTGTGTCAGGCAATTAGCTGCCCATGGCAATTAGATTCTGGCTGCTGGGCTGCCTGGGCACCCAGAGCCAACACTTCCCCAGGCCATGGGATCACTCAGAGGAGCATTTGGGGCATCTAATGCTCTGTCTGAGGAGCTCGAGGCTGAGAAAATCATTCTGCAGGAGAATTAAGGGGTGGAAGTGCTGTGGGCCTTCCCTCAGCAGCGCCTGCTGTGATCACAGGGACCATTTGCCCAGGGCTGGCTGGGGTTTGGGCCTCAGCAAACCAGCCACAACCTCAGCTGCTGTTGTCACTTCATGGGCTCAGAGCTCTCCTGGTGAAGGACAACGGTGAGTTGGGACCTAAATTGTACCTGTCAGGCACAGTGCAGAGGTAAAATTATTTCTAGAGCTTGCCCTGGATACATGAGCGTTTCTGAGATGTCCTCACAAGCCTCCCTGCACACAGCAAAGCCGGTCATAAACCCGCGGGCCACTAGGTGGACTCACAACAAACCAAAATTGCTGGATAGAGAGCACCCTGACCGTTTGCCTCATCTCCGGGGAGAGCCTCGTCAAAGCAGAGACATCGTCAGGGAGAGTCGTCCCAGGAGAGCAGAGAAACAGCAGCGTGTGTCCAACTGGCCATTGCTTGGCCATCAGAGGTGGAAAATTAGGCAAAATGCGGTCACCAGGCCTTACTTGTCACAAAAATTTTGCCAGCTCCCAGGGAGAGCTGACTCTGCAGGAGGAGTGAGTCAGGAACGTGGGGACCAGCTCTCCAAGCTGCACTGCTGATGGAGATGGTATCCAAAGGGTCACACTGGGAATCTCGGGGCTGCAGGACAGACATCGAGGCACCACTGAGCACTGAGGTGGCTCTTGCCAGCCAAGCTGGTGATCACAGTTAAGCCAGAAGATCTTGCCCAGCGTTACAAAACAGGTCTGTGAGAGCAGAGCAGCCGATATTTCTGCACTGACCAGCCTTCCCTCACCTTCCAGCAGCCCAGTCACTGATGGTTGGAATCCATCTTTCCTGGCAGGATCAAGCAAGTTGAATTATCACAGGCTGTTCTGGGATAACCCTGCTGCAGGAACCAGCTGTTTCCATGCAACTGTTCCTTGTGTTCTTCTCATCCCATCCCACCATGGGGACACTGGAGCAGAGGGCAAGCAATGGCCTGGGCAGGTGGGTGGGCCCTGGCTCTGCAGTGGGGCTTGGGAACCACCGAGAGGGTTTGTCCCCTGACACTGCTGCTCCCTCCTGCCTCAGCTCTGTGAGCTGGGACCATTTCAGCAGGGATAACAACTCCAGAGGCCCTATGCTCAAGACAGAGCACACCCTGTTCCAGACATCTCCCTCTCACAGAGGCAAGATGTGAAGTGTGTCCTTCAGGACCACAGGAACAGGTTCCACTGCTGTGAGTGGGGAGCACAGGGTGTCCCTGTCTGGCCCAGCTCCCCTGGAAACATCTCCTGGGTAGGGTGGTCCCCGCAGGGACGAGCTGACATCTCTTCTCTCTGCAGAGCGGCACTTCTGGGATGCGTGTGGACAGCATCCCACCCCTGGCATGCCGAGAGGAGCAGCGAGCCTGGTGGTCTGGAGCATGGAGAGGCAGGAGTGCAGGGCACAGACCTGGGCTGGACCCCAAAGGTGGGTGCAGGAAGGTGTGTGGGGTGTCCCCGGGGTTTGCCCACCTTCACTGGCTGGGGATGAAGAGCACTGGGCATTGGTGGTGCTGGCTGAGCTCCTGTGCTGAGCTCCTGCTTTTGGCAAAGAATGTTGGTCAAAACCAGGGGAGCTGTAGGGTCTAGGATGTGGCAGGGTCTCAGATCTAGCAGGGGTCTGTGAGGGTCTCTTTCCTCTGCCAGATATGGGAACCTTTCCCCAAAAGCAGCACGGAGGCCAAGTAGGAAGGGTGGGGGGACACACCAAGGGCCTGGCACGCCTATCAGTTCATACACTTCTGTGCCACAGCCCTGAGCTGGGATGGGAGCCCAGGGCTTATCTGGGGTAGGACAGGAGTGAGAAGAGAAGCCCATGTGAACAAACTGGGCTTTGCCCAGCCAGGGCAGAGGAACAGTAGCAGATATGGTCATTGGCTGTTACTGGGGTTATGAATGGTGCAAACCAAGCAGAGGAGGGTGGCCATGAGCTGCTGTGACTTTCCCTGGGCTGGTTGGAATGGAGAAGAAGGAGTATGGAGAAAGCTTTGACCAAAACTCCAGTCCTAAACCCAAAACATGAGGCTAGAGGTGGCTGACAGTCAGAAAGGAGCTGGGGTGGTAGGATGGCTGGTGGTAGGAGGGTCACAGAAGTCTGCAAAGACAAAAGTCCATGTCAAGCTCTTCTGTGAGGAGGGTGCTGGGTGAGCAGCGCATCCAGAGCAGCCTCCCAAGGCATGACATGATCGTGTCCGTGATCTTTCTTGGGGGAAACATCAGGTTTGGGGGCTCTGTAATCCAGTGAGAAGGGCAAAGCAGAGCTGGGGTAAAGAGGCTGATGCTGGAGCAGGCAGAAAGAGAAACACCTGGAGATGAAGGCAGAGCAAAGCCCTGGGACAACATGCCAGGATGCTGGTACACTGCAGGGGTGCAGGGTTATGTTCTGGGACTTCCATCTGACATTTGGGCATCTGTATCACCATGGGCAAGCGCTGGCAGCTGCAAAACCCAGTTCAGACAGCTGCCTTAGCTGGTCCAGGTCCTCCTCCCCCTACATGTCTGGAAGGAGGTCACCCTGGCTACAGTTTTTGTTATTTTTGATGTGAGCAGTAAAGCTTTTGCCCCATCCACCCACTCCAGGCCTGTACCCCAGCATAAACAGGGGCTTTGCAAGCAAGCACCCATGTGGGAGCAGGAGTGAACAGGGAAACTGGGATGATTTTTCTGGAGGGGAAGGATCTGAGTGCCCAGAGCAGCCAAACCCTGCAACCTTCCCACTGCCTGAAACAGGCTCCACCATGGGCTTTATGAAAGAGCAGGATCTGAGAGAAAAGGCATAAACTTGGTGTTGAAAGAGTGCTTCATCCTTTTTACCCAGCATTAGAAGCAATGTGTTTGCCTCCTTGAGCTGGGGAATCCAAAGAAGGAGGCACACCCAGGCTGCCTGTGGGGCCTGCAGCACCATGGATGCTTTGGCAGGCTGACATGGCCAGGGTGGGCAGATATCTTTAGACCCTGCAAGAAGGGATACTGTGGTGGTTGAAATCAGCATCACTCACTTCCACTCCTGCCCCCAGCTCTGGCACATCTGAGATCTGCTCCATCCATCCATCCATCCATCCATCCATCCATCCATCCATCCATCCATCCATCCCTCCCAGTGAGGCAGGCACTCTCATGCAACCCCCAACTCTATCCATGGCCACTTCTCTGCTTTCTTCTCCTGCCAGCCATATTCTGGGGCTCTGCTTGCTTGTCCCCTCAGTGGCAGTGCCACTGGGCTGTTGGTGTCTCATCCCAGCTGGGCTCTTGGGGATGCTCTGGATTCCTGGTGCCACAACACCAGTACTTTTATCTTTAGCTAATACGTTTTCTTCCTCCTGTTCTGTAAGCATCACCTTGCCAGCGCTCCAAGAGAGAGCTGTCAGCCCCCTCTTGCACCCCAGGACACTATTTTACTGGCATTTTTTTTTTTTTAAATCATTAAATCTTTAAATCATTATTTTCTTCGGCCATCGTTGGTCATGTAGTCAAACCCCAGGTCCTGCCTCAGCACTGAGGGTGCTGCAGACCCGAGGTGGGAGGCAGCACATCCCTGTGAGCAAGCTGCCCTTTGCCTCTGTCAGTGATCAGTGCAGGACCTCATATTCCAGAGTACTTCTATTTATCCTTTAGTTCCAAAAAGGTTTTTGAATAAAAACACCGAGCTTCGGCATCGCTTATGACCTTGCAGGAGCCTTTTAAATGGCAGCCAAAGGTTGAACAGCACCATCTAGTGCGCTCCCTCCCGAATCCGCCTGCGCCGGAGGGACGCCGGCTCCCACCCACGCACATCCCTGCCGCTGGAAGGAATGCTGCACGCTGACAGCCCACCGGCTATCACCCCTCAGCACCGCGCCACGCTCGCCTTGCTCTGGGGGAGTCACTACAGAGAGGAGAATTCATTTGGGAGGACTCTAGTCAGTGCTGAAGCTGATCCAAGCGGTTTCAGGCTCTGCAGACGGGATGTTGGAGAGCTTGTGGGTCCCACGCTACCTTGGCAGGAGGGGAGGGTGCTACAGAACACGTCCCTTTGCAAGGAGGCTCTGGAATTGCAGTGCACCAGTGCTGCCTGCATGCAGCACAGACTCTTCAGACCAAAGGCTGAGAGCAGTTCCTTTTCTCCAGTGTTTGCTGTTTGTTTCTTTCAGGCAGAAAGGAGGGTGTGCATTGGGAGCTGGGAAGTGTCCAGCATCCCAGGTTCACATGGGGCCAGCCTGTGGCAGGGTGACAGCAGGGGTGCACCAAAACACCACTCTGCCATCTCGGTGGTGGCAGTTTTGGTGTAAGAGTGATATTTGGGGTAAAAGGCAGAGTCTCACAATCAGCTGATGAAGAATGGAAAATAACCAGGTTATGTTCATTGGCTTCAAAGACCTTGCAGTCTGATTCCTCCAGCACACAGCCAGGAATGCCCAGTGTGGTTTATCACCAGTTTGATGTCCTCAGATAAATGTGGAAATAAGTGATTTTGGCCCTTGGTAGAGTGCAGAGATAAGTCTCCTTGTCATGAGCCACCTGAGGGGTAAAAGGCAGGGAAGGAGCTCCAGAGGGAGCCCATGGCTCTCTCAGCCCCAAGCATCCCTGCTATAGGACCAGAAAATAATGAGGCAGCGTGAGGGCTTGGCATTGACCTGTGGGAATCTGCTGCTTCTGGCCGAGGAAGGGGCTGCTGCCTGGCTGCCTTTGCTGGAGCAGGGCAGTGCTGGCCCTGCTTTCCCTGGGAGCATACACAGAGTGATCCTGCACTGCTGGAAGGGACATGCCAGCTGGTCTGGAGGCTCCCTGCCTCTCTGTGTGCCTGGGCGCTGGTCCTCACGCACAGCTATGTCCCTTCAGCTGGGGGAATGTGCCAGGAGCTTGTGGGAGCAAGATAAGCCTCCAGCACTTCTCCCACCTCCCCAGGTCCAGCCCAACCGGAGGAGCAGTAAGGAAGGTCAGGGAAGGATGGCAGCATGAGGGAGGGCATGTCATGCCTCAGGACCTCAACCACCTGCATCCTGCTGCACCCAAACTCATTGCCCACCACCTCGGGCTCTCCCTTGCCACAGAGAAATCCTGCTGTGGTTTCTCAAACAAACTCAGTTCAAGCCATGAATCTTGCTGGGCCTTTCTCTGGGAGATGAAAAGCTCTTTAACACCTGATCATCCCTAACCCATGAAGTGGCTGAAGTGCTATAATGGGGGCATCTCTGGGGCTCCTTTAAACTTGCTGGGGAGGCTGCAGGCTTCAGCTACCCCTCCGCAAAGCAGGACTCACTGTTAACTCTCCTCCACCTTCTCCCGATTTCTCAGCATCCTTTCCAAAACACAGATGCTGGAACCCTTCTGCTGGAGCACCCACCCCCGTCCCAGCTCAACATCCCCCATGGGGACCCTGCTGCTCCCACATTATCCCTCCTGTCTCCTAAACTCCCCCCGATCTGTCCTTGCCAGATCCCGGGTTTCCAGCAGAAGGGCCCTGTGTTCAGTGGACAGACTCTCTCACAGCTGCTCGTATTCAAGCAGGTTTTATTTGCCAGGACTCGACTTGTGAAGTTTTCTACAGCTGTCTTGACTTCGTCCATGTCTCCTTCCCCTCTCATTTCCCTCGCCCCGGCGTTTTTCTCGGGAGGGCTTTTTAATCTATTTCTAGACCATTGATGAAAATACTGAATAGCGCTGGGCTTCCCATCCAAGCCCGGACACCCACTGAGCATGCTCCCATTCTGCAGGGATTCCCCATTGATGGCTGTCGGTTTGCCAGCTCCCAGCCCCTTTAAGGTGTCCCTCTTGATATTTTATTGTGCTAATTTTTAATCAGAATAGTATATGGATTAAGTCACATGCCTGAACAGAGCCCAGGTCTATTATTTCTATGCCACAACCTTTATCAGCTAAACTTGTAATCTCTTCAAAGGATGACATCAGAGTTTGACAAGAGCTATTTTCTGGAAACTAGGCTGATTGCATTAATTATATTCCCATCCTTTAATTTTTTACCGGCTGAATCCCACATCAGCTTTTCTATTATTACGCCTGAGATCAGTATTGCACTGCTACGCGTAAATCAGCTCCGAGCATCATTCACATGAAAGAGTGCAAGGAGTCACATCATCCTGGCATACTCTGTGGTTGGGTGGGATGGGGAGTGTCACTGCCCAGAGTGGATGTTTGGGAGTTTCACAAAGCTGGAAAAAAAATTTTGCATTTTGAAAAGTCTTCCCTAAATGCATTGAGGCAGGCAATTGTGGTAGTGTAGTCGCATAAGAAAGCAGAAACAGTCCCTATTGGAAATCATTCTGAGTTATTTCTGATTTTCAGAGGATTGTCTAGTGGCTTGTTTTCATGTTCAGCTTTTGGGATGGTATCTAGGGTCTGCCTGGCTCAGAGTCCATCACTGCTTTCCAGGGAAGATGCACATTTTTGCACTTCCCTGTCATGCTTCTCTCATTTGATCTCTGCATGTGGCAATCTCCTTCTTCTCAGTTCAGAGTCCCCCACCACGGCAGCCCCCGAGCTGGGTGCACCCTGCTCCCCATAAGCAAACATCCCCGATTTGGGGAGTCTCCACGTGGTGCGGCCCATTCCAGTCCATGCAGTGCCACCTCTTGGACAGTCCCTGATTTCTTCCCGCGGCAGCTGCCCAGCTCAGAGAAGCAGGACACACATTGCAGGTTCCAAAGCAGCTCTAGTTGTTGTTGGAGCCAAGAGAGGGTGGTGGACTGATGCCCCTACATCCCCAGGCCCATGGTGCGTGGTCCAAACTACAAAACTCAGGTGTGTCGTGGTGTTCAACACGGACAGAGCCGTGGAGGCTTGATGCCTTTCCTGGGCAGAGCCCTTCGACGAGACCCTGGAGGTCTCCGAAGTTTCTCTGGGGCCGTCTCTGTCCAAGATGCTCACGGGCTTCCATCGTCCAGAGGCGGACGAAGCCCTGGAGCCACTCAGCCCTTGAGGCGCCCACCCAGCCGGGGCTCTGCGGGAAGCCCAGCCTCGGCCATGTGCCATGTGTCCGGGGAGCCCAGCCCGTACATTCGGCACTGTGCTGCGGCTCCCGGGGCTGGAGGCCTCCCCGAGCCGGCACCTCCGTGCTCCCCCGGGCCAGCCCTGCAGCGGGTGCGGGGCCTGCAGCCGCCCCGGGCCCCGCGTGCCGCCGCGCCGCCTCCCCGGGCCGGGCCGGGCCGGGCCCGCTCCGCCCCGCTCCGGCCGCCGGGCCCGCAGTACCGGGCGGGGGCGCGGGGGGCGCGGCTGAGCCGCCGTGCCGGGCTGGGAGGCAGCGGCGCAGGCGGAGCGGAGCGGAGCGGGGCTCGGCTCGCTGCTGCTGCTGCTCTCGCTCCTCGCCGCCGCCACCCGCCTGCGGCCGCGGCCATGGGCGTCCCGGGCCGCCCGCTTTGTGCCGCCGCCGCCCCTCCGGGCCGCCGCCGCCGCTGAGCCGCATGGGCCGGGCCCCGCGCCGCCCCGGGCCGCCGCCGCCGCTCCGCGCGGGTGAGTGAGGCGGCCCCGGCCCAGGCCCTGCGCCGAGGCCGCGCCGAGGCCGCCGCGGGCGGGAGCGCGGGGCCGCGCCGGGGCCGCCGAGCCGGGCTAGGCCGCCCCGGGCGCGGGGGGAGGCCGGGCGGGCCGGGAGGGCGAGCGGGACCGGGGGCGGTGGCGGGGGGGCGGCGCGGGCCGGGTCCCGCGAAGTTGCCCGGGGGCCGGCGGGGGCCCCGCGCGGCGCCCTGACAGCGGCGGGGCCGCCCCGGAGCCCACCCGGCCCCACGCATCCCGCGGGGCGGCCGGGGGTCCCCTCCAGAGCCGGCCGGGCGGCTCGGCCGGGCGGCTCGCGTATCCTCCGGGAGGCACCCCGGGGCTGCCCCGGCCGGGGCGAGGAGCCAGCGCTGCTCCGCCGCAACAATGCCCGGCGTGGCTGTGGGGCTGCGGTGCCGCTGCCCCGGGGGTCCCCTTCACCCGGCCGGGGGTCACCGGGGATCTGCACCGCAAACGGGGGGGGCGAGTCCTGCCCTCGGTTCCAGAAACGGGGTAAAACCCACTCAGAACCGCCCAGCGGTGCCAAAGCCCAGCCCCGTCCCGCGGTGCCAGGGCAGGGGCTGCGTGCCGGGGGCTCGGGCCGGCTGTGAGCGCGGCGCTGGCTCCTGCCGCGCTGCTCGCGGGGCCCAGCCATCCTCGCTGGCCGCTCCTGGACTCGCTGGGTTGTTTCACGATGGACAGGTGGGCTGTAAGGACAGGCACGGCATCGGCGGCGGTTCTTGGTTTAGCCAGGATGAGGAAATGGGGGGAAAATGGTAAAGCATCCCAAAGATGTTCGTTGGTGTGCGATTTGCTTTGAGAGGGAGGGCGAACTAAAATGTGTCTTTCCTGGTGTGTTTTTACCTGCAATTGAGTTAATCCAGTGCAAGGAGTAATTTGTGAGGCTGCTGGTGCTCTGCAGTACTTGGGGCTTAGAGGCTGAGGCTGTTCTGTAACACAAGGCTGTTGCTACTCGCTTTAAATGATGAGGCTGATTTGAGCAGCAGAATCAGCAGCCCAAGGTTTACCCTTTTCTTCCTTCTCTGCCTTCCCCATACCTTCCATCCTCCATATTGACTCGTTGTTCTTCTTCAAAAACATCATACTTGATCAGGTTTCCTTGTCAATGTGGTTTTCTCATCTTACTTTGATGACTTGAAATTTTCCCAGGCTCATGGCATGCAATTTTGTTAGCGTAAATGAACCTTTTCTCAATGGCTTGCCTACAAAAAGCAGTGCTAGAACTGAGCTCCTGTACTAACATGCCCATCTGAAGCAAGAATGCAGTCCAGATGCCCAAAATATTAGGGTCAACGATGCATCTGGATTCCCCTAGAGCTAGACGAGGCGACGCGGTGTATTTCTGAAATGCAGAGATCTGAAATGCAGAGATTTGTGAGGAATGTGGCGCTGGTATGTCACTTGAGCGTAGGAAAGCCACCTGTGTTTGATTAAGGTGCAGCCCCGCTTTCAGGACTAACTGGATGTTCTTTAAAAATAATTTTCACAAGCCTTAAATTCCTGTTTAAGGATAAGAATTTCCTAGATCCATAGCCAGATAAAAACGTGTTGCCTTAGTATGATCTGATATATGTTCTGTCCGGGTAGGCAGTGCAGAGTATGGCATGTGTCGTGTGGTACCTGAGTATGGATCTCTTGGATGTGGGCTGCCACATGCTAAGGTCATGTATAAACCACTGGTGCTGGGAAATTGTCTGGTGTTGTAGCATGTCAGCTGTATCAGTGATGCCAAATTCTGGACGTAAAGTTTTGGGATATTCTGTAACTGTCATTTTTAGCCTCTGCCTGGTTTGAGCTTGATTCTGTGCTCTCAGAAGTTACAAAGCCATTGATTCTGCTGAAAAAGAGGTGTTAGTACAGTAAAGGTGCAGAGCATAACCACTAGTTTGTTGTCTTAGAGCGTTTATTTCCAGTGATACTCGCTTATTTTTTCCTCATCTGTTTCAGCCAAACAAACTTGTTCACCTTGGAGCTACAAATATTAGTGATTTGAGATTGGCGCTCATCCCCCACTGTTCCCACACAAGCAAGGACCAGAAAAATGAATATCCAGGGGAAAGGCTTCCCCTTGGACCTGGCAGGAAGCTTCACTGAAGATGCTCCAAGGCCACCGGTTCCTGGTGAGGAGGGGGAGCTCGTCTCCACAGACCCAAGGCCAGTTAGCCATGGTTTCTACTCTGGTAAAAGTGATGTGGTCAGAAATGAGACGTCCACGGCAACACCGAGGCGCTCCGATTTGGATTTGGGGTACGAGCCCGAGGGGAGTGCTTCGCCAACTCCACCCTACCTGAAGTGGGCCGAGTCACTGCACTCCTTGCTGGATGATCAAGATGGCATCAACCTCTTCAGGACTTTCCTGAAACAGGAGGACTGTGCAGATCTGCTGGACTTCTGGTTTGCCTGCAGTGGTTTCAGGAAGCTGGAGCCGTGTGTGTCTAATGAGGAAAAAAGACTCAAGCTGGCAAAAGCCATTTACAAAAAATACATCCTCGACAACAATGGCATTGTGTCCCGGCAGATCAAACCGGCCACAAAAAGCTTCATCAAAGACTGCGTCATGAAACTGCAGATTGACCCTGATATGTTTGACCAGGCCCAAACAGAGATTCAGTGCATGATAGAAGACAATACCTACCCTTTGTTCCTTAAGTCGGATATTTATTTGGAATACACAAGGACAGGTGGGGAAAGTCCAAAAATTTATAGCGATCCGAGCTCGGGGTCTGGGACAGGTAAAGGGCTACCTGGTTATCTGCCAACTCTGAACGAGGATGAGGAGTGGAAGTGTGACCAAGAGGCTGAGCCCGAGGCCAGCAGGGACTCAGCACCTTCCAGCAGGCTGACACAGAAGCTGCTTCTGGAGACGGCCACGCAACGCGCGGCCTCGGCCCGCCGCTACAGCGAGGGCAGGGAGTTCAGGTAGGTAGGGGTGGGTCGGGGAGCTGCCATGGGCATGGGGGCATGGGAAACCTTGAAAGACCACAGGTGCTGGGGAGCATCCACTTTGGTAAATGATGGCGTTGCCGAGCAGTTTGATGGAGTGCAAAGCTTTGTTTGAAACTAAATGCAGGTTGTTTTAAAGGTGTCTTTAGCTGTTGTGGTCTGATAGTGCCAAATCATCCCTGCAGCATGTTCCTCACCTGGAGAAACTGCTGCTAGAGCTGTTGTGGAGGCAGGTAGGGCTTGGTGGGCAGTGTAAAGCCATGGGCAGCCCTCATGCACATGCAGGTGGCTGGGCAAGCTGCAGTGCCAGGTTTGCCGTAGCCTGCACCAGCAGAAGGTCAGTGTTCAGGTACTGTAACATGGGCAGATACAGCTGGTGGTGACATTTCCTGTGTAGAAATTGTCATGAGCCACAATTGGGAGCTCACAGGAGATAGATACCCTCACCTTGGTGATGTGGGTAGGAATGAAGCAGCATTGATGGTGCTCCCTGATAATGGTACTGCTTTGTGTATGAGATTTCCAGCACTGAATTCTAGCAGTGTCAGTCAGAATCCCCAAATCCAGTTAAAACCATGCCCCGCTGAAACTCTTCCCTTCATGAAAGTAATTGCTGGGGTTTTTTTAACTGTAGGACTTGCACAGTTCTGCAGCCTGTTTTTTTCTGGGTCCCCCACCCACTTCCAGCCAACATGGATTTTGAAACTTGCTGAGAGCTCAGTTAAAATTCCAGACAATTAACTTAGCAGGGAGCTCTCTGGGATCAATAAGCATGTGTGTGTCTAACCCTTGCTGAATCAACAGAACCCGGCCAGAACACATTCCTACTTTTTTTTCCCCCCTTTTTAAAATAAAATCTTCTTGTTTTAAGACCTGCTTAGGCTAAAATCTGACGCTTTGTGAAGATTACGAAATGAAGTAGCTGAACTGTCCTCTTCAAAGCCTCCTGCCTTATGAAAAGCATTTCTGTGTTTAATCTCCCTCGGCCGTCCCTTTAGGCTGGCAGCTGGAAGCGCATCCCACCCTGCGCAAGGTCTCGGCGCCTTTCAGCTGGCAAAATGTTCTCGGTTTGATTCTTGTTTTCTTACAGATTTTGAGGAGGGGATGTTGCATGTGAAACTCTTGGGGATGGGGGAAAAAAGGGAATTCATGTGGGCTCCTGCTGTTTTAATCAGGAGTCAGAAAAAAATATCCCAGTGTCTTGGGACTTTCCCATGGAATTAATAAAAACCTTGAATGTGTCTTGAAGTGCATTTCACTGAGGGGTTGGGTGCTCACCATAAATGAAGGATTAGAAAAGTCTGATTTAAGTATCTTTTTATTTAAGCAATAATGGTGTTAAGATTGAAAATAACTTACTTGAGGGTCAGCTGTGTTTAGTTTCCTTACCAGACAAGGTAGTAAATCCTGTGTGTGACACTGAGCTGTGTAGCTCCAGCTTCAAGAAAAAGGTGCACTTTACCCGTTATCTGAATATATCTGTGCCAGGTTGTAAAATGGTTTAAGAAATGTGCTGTGAAATAGAAGTGTTTTGAAGTAGAGTTCATCAGTCCTGGGCATTTTCATAGGAGATTGGAACGACATGAAATAAATCTTTACCTGGAGGATGGAGAGCAGAGAAAATGTGTGGCTATTAATTTGTAGTGTCCAACAGCCTGTCATTGTGGCTACTGACACTCTGCTGACCTGTAGGGTAGTGAGGCAAAAAAATATTTGCCATTCTCACCAGAGCAGGAGTCACTTCTCAGCCTGGAGTAGCTGAAGATAAGGGATTTATTTTATTTTTTAAATGTTGGTCTGTCAGCTTCTGTGGTGTCCAGAGCATTGCCATGGAAGATGCTGCTGAACTGCATAATCTCTGCATTTTTTTATTCTAAAAACTGCTGAGACACTAATTTATGAGATGATTATTCCTCTTTGAGCAAGACATTGTGGTTGAATTAACCTTCTTCCTGGATGTTGTATAGCAATAGCTGTCTTGGACAAGCTGTTTTTTAAGCTGTAGGATCTCTATCCTGCAGACTTCTTGTTCATTTACTTTCTCACCTGAGGATGTGTGCTGGAAGCTGGGGAAGCTGCTTGCAGCAGGAAGCAGTGGCTGCATGCAGCATTTGAAAAGCTGGATCCCAATTTATTTTGAAAATTTCCACAAACCTCTTTTATTTTTTTGGCATATGTGTGGAAGAATTTCTCATTTCTCTTCTTTGGGGAATGTTGAAATAAGCTGTTTTGCATTATATCTCAGGGCCTGTTTAATCTTCCCAAGATTGAACTTCTATTCCTTGGCTTCCATGGAAACCCTAAATAAAGCGGAATCTAAGAAAATGCAATAGAAGTATTTCTCTGTTAGCAAATGAGCATCTTGAATCAGCTCCAGGGGTTTTTTCAGCAGAAAGTTCATAAATCTTGATGCAGTAGCTCTGCTCTCGGGAGAACAAATGTAAAAAAATTCCTCAAACGGCAGAAGACAACCCGTTATTAGCGCTGGATATTTTTGAAGGTGTGCAAATGTGCAGGCAGATTTGAGAATACCCTGAAGCCAAAAGCATCGCTGTTACCCACTGTGTTTTTGTATGCGTCGGAAAAGGCCAATAGTCATTATCGTTAGGCTCCTGCAAATTAATTGGACATTGGTTATGGATCAGTGAACTTCAAAGAGGGTAAGCCCCGAAGATCTCGGGCATTAACTCGCAGCTTCCGAAAGTGACACTAACATGGTTGTGAGGGCGGCTAAATCGTTCATTAACCTTCTTCGACACGCCGGGACAGCGTTCCTCGGAGCTGGAGAGCAGAAATTAAACCTGTGCCTGAGAACCGCCTGCAACCTGCGTTGCAAGCGCTCCAGGAAAACGCAGCCTCTGAAAAAGCTAGAAATTTGGTGCTTGGTGGTTTGGTTGTGTCTTTTGCTGGGGTGGGTTTCTTGTGCTCTCTGTTTAGCTCTGTGTGGGAAGGGGCTCCCGTCCCACTCCCAAAGCATCGGAGAGCAGCGCTCTCGCAGGCCTTGCCTTTGCTTTCTTCTGTGGTGGGAAGTGAGAAGAGCATATGAAGAGTGTTACCTGCCAGCAGCTCTGCCCTCATCTCTCCTGAAAACCAGGCAAACTGAGAGATTTACTTTAGTTCTGCCACTTCTCTTGGGTTTTGACCCATTCCGTGAAATGTACAGTATTGAAGAGGAAGCCTGGATGATGGTGATTAGAGGACACGTGGTGGTGGGTGAAGTCTGCAGTTGTTGGATTTTGGGGAGTGTTGGTGGTGGAGCTGCTGGGCGTGCATGGAGAAATTTCTCAGCGTGGGCTTTGATATACACAGGGGGTTGTTTTCTTTTTTTTTTAAAGAAGCTGGCTCCCAGCTTTAATTTCCACAGTGCTGGGCTGACTAAGCTCACCGCATTTCACAAGTGTTGGTGGTTCAAATGAAAAGGGTGGGTGATGTGGTTCTCCAGGCTGGTAGGAATCACCAGGAGAGTCCTTGTGCCTGTGCCCACGCACTGGCAGCCTCTCTGGACACGTGGGAGGGCAGCTCTTCCCAAAACATACAGCCAGCACTTCATGGTAGGATGTGCAGAGGAGGCAAGTGGAGAAAAGCTGAAGAAGCTTTAGAGAGATGCGACAACCTCTGGTCTGGGACAACGCAATGACAAACTAACGTGTAGAGGCTGGTTCAGAGAAAGCACAGGATCTCTCTATGGCTTAGGGAGCATAAACGGTCCAGCGGTCAGAAGCTGTACAACATTAGGAAGGAGCTGGCAGAAGTTTAGCTGGCAGCCCTAATTTTGAGGTTGTCTGCTTCGTTCATAATTAAATATTAAATTGCACACCTCTGACTCAAGACTGTGTGGTGTTGAAAGAATTGCTGTTAATTGTACTGACTGGTTGGAAAACTGAGGATGCAAAATCACAAACGCTGGTGCAGAAGCAGTCATATTTAGAAAATTTAAAGATGTGTTACCCTCTTACTGATGCTTCTTTTAGCTGGAGAGGCAGCCATGTGCATCTTGGAGTTAGGCTGTTGGAGCTTCATGGGAGCTTGTTTGCAGGAAGAAATCAGCTACTGAATGTTAGACCCATATGTAAAGTTGGAAATGCTTATCTTCAATTATGATTGCTGGGCCCGCAGTATCATTTGTAATCAGTACAACCCTGTTCGGGATCCTTGTAGAGCAGTGGCTATTTCCAGTTTTAAAGAAAATAAGTTGCAGAAGAATAGTTTGGGTTCTGCATTGTTCTTGACAGAAATCAGTGACTCCAACAGGCAGGGGGTCTCGTGCTAAGAGCTCTAAGTGGTAATTTAGTGGCTGGAGCACTTTAAGATATACAGGCCAGAGACTGATGGTGTTTTTGCACAGAAGTTAACGCCAGCTTTTTAAAATATATTGTTAAGCTGATGAAACTTCTGTGTGGAAATGCTTACGTTACATTAACAGTGTAAAGTATTTATGCTAGTGGTTGCCAAGTTTTAAAATAGATTTATTTGAAGAAGAATACCTTTTGTGCCCATAGCTTTGCCTCCACACAAATCAAGATGAAGAAGTGGTGTGTTTGTGTTTGGTTATGGATCAGTGCTTTGGTTTCTTTTTAAAGACAGGTAGTTAAGCTTTTAGCACTCTAATTTAATAAGTGAATAGTGTTTTCTCCCCTCCTCCAGCAAACAAAGCCGTGTTTTGTTGTGAATGCGTTTTATTTGGGTTACGGAATATTTTCTATTAAAAACCCAAGAGGGAAGTTATGTCCCCATTTTTGGTCCTGGGAAGATAGAGGTTGGACATGGTGAAAAAAAAAAAAACCTTGGGAGCATGAAGCAACCTGGGAACAGAGCACAAGGGGTGGGAATCTCTGTCCTTGGAGGGGCTCATAGCTGGGTTAGACAGAGCTGTGTCCTGACTGGTCCTGTCCTAGTGATGGTCCTGTTTTGTTGTGTGCTTACAATAATGGCACAGATCATGAAATACTATATTTTGAGGAGACTTGTTTGAGTCCTGCCTGGTTTCAGAAAGAATGGAGTGCTAAACGTCTGAGTGGGAGCTGAACCAATGCCAGGACACTGGGAAGTCACCAAGTGGCCACGGGGTGGGAACACCTTGGTTTTGATCTGCCGTTCAACTTCGCTTTATGTTTTAAGAGTTTCTTTGTTGCTACTATAATGGACTAATCTCTTGAATAATTAGTTGCCGTTGGATGTTTTAAAAATGACTGCCTCTTGAATGTTTTCCTTTAATAGTCTGTTAGGTTCTGGATTTATTAACTATTGAGACAGACTGTGAAATCCTGTTAGGGCAGACTTTCTTGGTGGAAAAGGGACTGAGAGTGGTGTGGGGATGCTGGAGGAACACATGCTGGCCCCATTTTGGGTTTGAGCTGTTGACTTCCAACCTTCTCAAGAAGTCCTGGCTGCCTGCTGGGCTGGGTGAGTGGCTGCTGGAACACATCATGGTCTTGGGTCATCCCTAGATTTGGGGCTTCAGAAGGTGCTCCAAGAAGTTACAACACTGTGGCTACCTGGTGCAAGGCCAGTCGTGCAGTCACCATCCATTCAAAATAAATCATGGACCTGATTTTATTACAATTTGTGGAAAAATCTGGTTTCAGAAGTGACTATGTGTAATGCAGAAAATTGCTACATTTTAAAAAGAATCAGAACAGAGGTGCTGATATCCTAAATTGGTTCCTGGATATATCATTGGATTATTAGGCTCATCCTTAAATCCATTAAGCAAATTACAGTTAATCAGTCAAATAAAAGAAGAAAGATCTTTTGAGAGGCCCTGTCTTTTGAGCCACGCAGAAGCTGTAGTAATATTTTAATTTTCCATCTGTCAGTGAATGTATTCAGTCACTTTGCTTCCTTATGTGAAGGATTTGAAATTACAAGCTGAGGTTAATTATCTGCATTAAATGAAATATGTGAAGACCACAAAAGCAAAAACCTTCACAATTTGGTATGGTCTGTTAAGCCAGGCAGGCTGCTTCAGAAGAAGAGGGGTTATTTTTCTCTGGTTTTGTTCCGATTGAAGGGTTTTAGTCACAGTAATTGAAATGATTAAAAAGTCAAATTGCGGGTGATTATAATTCTGAGCATCTCTCTGAAAAGATTTGACACTTGGTTGAGAGCAGGGGTTTGCTCAGCCTGGCCTGGCAGTGTGGAACAGCCCGTATTGTGTCACCCCAGTGTGGGTGAGGCTGGGTGTCCTTGGTGCCACTTTATCCACCTCTTCCATGGCAATGTGATGTTGGAGCTCTGCTGCAGGGTTAGTAGAGATGATTTGGAAGTGGAACAATGCCAAATGAAAGCTACACTTTTGAACTTACCAAATACAAAGTATGTCTGACACCATCTATCCTAATGCTATAAATTAGTTAATTAATGCCTTCTTCAGTTGGAAGTGCAGCTTTGGACTCTACAAAGATCATGCTCCTGGAAATACACATTCCCATAGCAGTCAGCTGGGTTTGAGGCGATTTGTTTGTGAAAAGGCTCGTTTTATTCCTTGTTTGCAGTACACATGTGGCTCAGTTGTGAGTTCCTCTGGGGACTGCAGTATCCATCTCTGCTCATCAGGTGCAAAGCTGCCCCTTCCTTCACTGGTGCAGCCCTGAATGCCCAGCTCAGGGAGCTTCAGGAAAGGTCTGACTCTTCTGGAGACACATCTTGTTCCCCTCGTGTGTGCCAGAGCGAGCTGCTTTGCCTGAAGTCACACTCAGAAATTAAATTGTTGCAGGTCACGCTTGTGGGTAAAAGCAAAACCATCATTCCTCGCAGGCCTGGTCTGGATCCCTCACTGATGTAAGGCAGTAATGAATTTAAGTAGAACTATTGCAATTTTAAGTCAGATTATCTGAATTCTATAAAGCCCACATGGAAATTGGATTTTACCTTTGAAGACTCCAGAGTACACTTTTGTGGTAGGACCTGGAATTTCTTGATCCCCTGGCTCCCAAGATACAACCTATCCTCAAAGTATCGGTTTTTTGAAGGTCTTCATCTGATCTAAATAGCTAATAGATGAAGAGCTTTCATCTATCCTGATGATAAGCAGTGGAGGGAGGCAAAGCTATAGCTAGAGGAAAAAACCTCTTTGAAATACCCAAGTGAGACCTACTGGTTAACAGCCTCATGTTAGTCCCTGGATCTACCTCCAGAGCTAATGATCAGAAACTATGGGGTTTTATCCTTCAGCTCTCTGACTCCCACATATTCCCTGTCCTGTTGTAGACTGGAGAGTCAGTTCTCTCCCTCTCTCCATCTTCATTTTCCTTCTTTTCTGGAGGTTCAGTTTTCTGTCCTTTATCTCTAGCATGTGCTTAGAGGAAGGCTGGTGCTGGAATGAGAAGAGCAGTATGACTGGGCAGGTGGGATTGCCTTTTTTCCAGCACTCCATGTTTAGGTTTGCTTAGGTCTGCTGGAAAACCGTGTCTTTAGTGTTTAACAGATTTGCCCTTTTCAGTCATAAATTTTGGTTGTTTTCTGGTCTGGCAGTCAGCCTCTTAGACTGGGAGAGATTTATCTGAAAGAAGAGCTTCCTTGTTCTGCCATTGCTGCCAGCCTGGTCCAGGCTGTTGCTTTGGGGCCTCTGTGGGATTGACTGCTTGGATAGCCAAGGACCAGACAAGCAATGGCTGCCCCATCCTTGGAAGTGTCCAAGGCCAAGTTGGACAGGGCATGGAGGAACCTGGAATAGTGAAAGGTGTCCCTGCCCATGGCAGGAGGTGGAACGAGATGAGCTTTAACGTTCTTTCCAATCCAAACCATTCCATGATTCTACCACCTCTCCAAGGTTTCACAAGCAAAGTATGAATCAGAGGCAAGTCACTGTAGAGCTCCTAGGAAACAAAGGTAGGATCCATGGAGAGTGTGGGGACTCAGAATCCAGCTCTAGCTACTGCATTTGATCAACTTTGTTCTGGCTCTGCTCCACAGAAGTAAGAGCTGTAAAACCATTTGGCACTAGACATGCAAATGAGAGCTGGGATGAAGCTACTGTTACCCTCGAGGATCCCCAAAGAGGAATCAACAAATAGAAATTATTCTATTAGCAGGGGCAAAGTTCACAGGTTAACCATCATGTCAAATCGATGAAATACAGCCTTGATCTCCTGCACAAGGCCTTTATTGTGTATAAATAAAGACTGCCTGAGCAAAGACAGCAAGTTCTTGCACTGTAACATTTGCAATGTGTTGGAGAAAGGGAAGCTCTGTACAGATGGCAGCACGAAATGTCTCCGTTGGAGACTGGCTTCATTCCTGCTTCAGAAGATTGTAAAACATGACCTTGGAACCTTCTTACTCTCCTTATGGCCCTACTCAGATTGGATTTCCAAGGGCATGTACTTTTTAATTTTTTTCATAAAATTTGGGGTCTCTGGCTAAGAGGTCTGGTCTTTGTACTTTTAATTCAGTCCATGTGACTGTCGTAACATTTATTTCTTAGGAAATGGAAAGTGTTCCTTCTTGAGCAAAGCCACAGACAGAAGCTGTTGGGTAGGCTGGCAGCCTCAGGTGTGTGCAGCATGTGTCTTCTGGTCATCTAGTGCTGAACAAAGACCATCACCACAAGTCCTTTCTTGCTTGGTCCATGGCTCTACCAGGAAAAGCAATAACAGCAAAGCTGCCTTCTTTGTTGTGGAAATACTGAGATTTCATGTCTCTGAACATCCGCACATTCAGTGGAACTTTGCTTTCTTCTCTTGGGAAAAGCTACTTTGAAAAGGCTCCTTGAACTTAAGACAGACCAATGCTGACGAAACGACATGGAAATGGGCAGCAAAGGATGTGTGGATGTGTCACTACAGCAAAGGATTTGTCACGTTTTAAAACAGCCTGCTGATTTTCCCCTCTGGATATATGCAGTGAAGTTTGTGACTCGGGGGGTTTGAGTGCTGCCGGCTGGGGAAATAAGCCCAACTGGAGAATTTAAGAAGACAGAGCATCTCACTGACCCTGAGCAGTGGCTTCGGGCCTTCCCCAGCCAGGGCTGGCAGAGTCTGCAAAACTGATCCATATAAACCTTCCTCTTTCTGAAGAGAGGAAACTTTCCAAATGGGCATGGGAAAAATTTTCCTTTGGTAATCCTGGAGATAACAGGTCATGCAGCTTCACCCAGTGATCCTTGCACAATAACTTGTGGTCAGGCTGAAGTGTCTATTTTAGAAAGGCATCCAAATGATGGGAGGGAGGTCATGCAGCATTTTTGTTATCTCTTCCCGTGGTTAGTTACTCACTGTTCCCAGTGTGTTCTTTATTGCTCACTTCAGTTTTTTCCAGCTTCAGTTTCTAGCTGCTGTGTTTTGGTGTTCTTTACTCGATTTGGAGGCTCCAAAA
Source organism: Acrocephalus scirpaceus scirpaceus (assembly GCA_910950805.1). Taxonomy (NCBI): domain Eukaryota; kingdom Metazoa; phylum Chordata; class Aves; order Passeriformes; family Sylviidae; genus Acrocephalus; species Acrocephalus scirpaceus. The sequence continues at coordinate 2,922,130 of OU383786.1, read as the reverse complement.
ACCCCTCTGCATGTTTGAGAAAAGCCCTGCTGAATGGGTGTGAATGTTCTCCTTAAGCGGCAGCAGCTTTGTTATGGAAGGCCTTTTGGTTTTATTAGACTTTTCAACCCTCCGGTCGACTGTTAAAACAAGCTGGAGCTTGTCGTGGTTGACAAACCTTCGCTCTGGTCTCAGACCTAACCTACCAGTTTAAAGGCAGTATTCTTTTGTGTGCAGGTTTCTGGGTGGAGACCATCGGGCTTCTAAGGGAAATTAACTTGCGGCCTCTCTTTCCCCCCCACCCGCCTCCCACCTCAAATAAATTAAGTTTGTGCTAACTGTTCTGTCACTTCCAAAGGCCAGAAGAAAATGTCAGCCTTTAGGTTTTCTGCTACCTCAGGTACTCTGCTGCACACTCAGAGTGCAAGTAGGTGGGAATGTGTAATTACATTATAAACAAAACAGCTGCACGATCAGTGTCAGCAAATGAAGATAAAATGTAGGAAGTTTTTTTCAAGTGATTCATCCATAATTATTTAAAAACATGTTGAATTTATTCTTAAGCTTTGGAGGAGAATTCTTGCAAGGCTGGCGTTTGCTGCCCGTGATGTCTACACACCTGAGTATGCCTGTCTCAGCAGTTAGTCCATGTTGAGTGCTCCACATCTAAATCCCTTCAAAGGTAAACCCAGCACACCTTTATCTCCGCTGGCCTTGCTGTCTCCAGCCTTTTCACTGGTGAGGTGGAATCTGTTGTAGCAGTGGCTGGCACTAGGATGGGCAGAGAGACAAGGCTCACACCATTTTAATATTTGTTGTAGATTTGTTCTCTGTAGGTTTAGGTGATGGCAAAGGCTGGATGCTACAAACACGCTGATGGGACTAGAGGAGAGGTGATGGGGAAGCAGCTTTGTGTGCCCACAGCCAAGCTGCATCTGCTTTCCTCTTTCTGCATTCTTCCAGCAGTATCTGTTGTGTGGATTGTAAGGGTCTGGGGGAGACGGGAGGGAATTTCCTTTGGATGATCCCTCTCAGATGCAGGAGTCTGGTTTTAGAGGTGCTGGAAGTCACGGTGCTTTTCCTCTGATTGTGTCATTGCAGTGCTGGTGTTTTCTGCCCAGCTGGGCAAAGCTGAGTATTTTTATTTTAAGCCCCGTGCTATTAAGTAGAGGGGTATTTGTCACATGCTTCTCTCTCCGTGATTGCCAAGAAGTCGGAAACTGAAAGCAGCTGGGGGTTGTTGATGTTTTTGTGCTAACCCAGCACTGTGCCCGACTCACTGGCCCAGATAACATCCACCAGGGCAGGGCCCGTGCCCACGTGGCCGGGAGGGCAGCTGGCACCGCAATGGGTGGCACTGCCGAGCAACCAACGCCTTGCAGTTTCATCAGGTTCAGGGTGCGTTTTCCTGCAGCCAGAGGTGCGGCATGGGCGCTGCTCCACCGCAGCAGAGCTGGGGGAAGGTTCTCCAAGGTGGGCATCTTGGGTTGTGTCTCTGCTCCAGAGATCACCCCTGATCCCTGGGATACTTCACTAGTCCCTGGGACAAGTCACCAGTCAAGCTCCACTGCTCCATCATGCTGCATTGCTGGAATAGATGAGCAAATTTGAGGAAGGCAGAGACTCTACTGCTTTTTCTAGCCCCTCTCCTGCCAAACCCTGCTACCAGCAGCTCCAGCTTTAGTCAAGAGCTCAAGGAGGCTTTTAGGCTCTTGCAGCAGCCTAGGCAGAAAGGTCAGCTGGCCCCACCTTGGTCTGTTTTCATTTCTAGGTGCAGTGCTGGAGCCCCTTTCCTCAAGACCTGACTATTCTTTCCAAATATAATTGACTTGGGCACTCCTCACCTGAGTGCGCCAGTGCTTGCTGGAGCTCTGGAGAGTGAGCTGATATCCCGCTGGTTTTATAGTGAGGGCACTGGCCCTGCAGTCCTCCAGTGCCTGCCCAGATCTATTCCACATGCAAAGAGGGGTAGATGCATCCTGCAGCTCACTGGATTTGCCTCCCCAGCGGTAGGATACGCTTGAGAGGCAGCAGTTGCTTGGCCTCAGCAAGGTCACCTGGGTTTTGGTCGCTGGTGGTGACGCCCTGAGTCAGCTCCACATGGATTGCTGTGTTTCCCACCTCGTGTAGGTTCTTCTGTCCTGAGCCATCAACCACACTGCCAGCAGTCAAGCTACAAGCAACTCTTTTCCTTTGTTAATTGCTGGCTGTGGCTTGGCACCAGCAGTGTCAGAAACCCTCCCAGGTAGCCCATCTTGGGCTGTGGACTTGGGTGTAGTATGTTGCCTCGGGTGGTATGGAATGGCATCATCCTCTCACTTCCCAGCTTTTGAAATCATCCTGGAAGCCTGAGCTGAAGAAAGAGGGTGGGACTGGAGCCAAACCTCTTGTTCCAGATGGGACAGTAGTGGCAGGAACACCTATTGTCGACAAAAATGTTGCCAAGCCACAGAAGGCAATTAGCAGGAAAGAAAAAAGTGGTTCCTTTAAAATTTCAATTTTAAAAATAGTTATTCTTTTTTAATTGAAGGGATGCACATTGATATGCCAAGTGGACAAAATTGGGGTTGCAAGAGCAAGCATCTGAAATTATCTAGCCAGGGTAGTTACTGACTTAATAAAACAGGCAAGTTTGTCAAACAGTATATTCAGTCCTGAGTGAACAGGATGTAGAACCTCAGGTTACTCTGCCTTTGGCACAGAGGACAAGGAAAACAGTCCTGCAGAACAGCTGAGGGATCTCTCTCTAACCACACTGTTACCAATGCAGTTATGGTGGAGATAGAGTTTGAGAATAACTTTTTCCATCTTCTAGGGTCTCCTGTTAGTGTTGCAGATATAAACTTTGTATTAAGCTGTCAACCCTTTCATGCCTTCACAAGGTGTTCATGAGGTCTGCCTTTGATACAGGGGACCCTTCTGCACCAAGCCCCCTCTCCAGCGGACACTGCAGCCATGGTTTATATTCATGTCAGGCTGCTGCCTGTCCTAGGCTCTTTCGAACACACTGATGGTTTTCCTTGAGTTCATATTTCCTTCTTGCTCTTCCCATGGTCTCTATAATGCAAGATCACAAAAGGCTGTTTCAATATCTGGCCATAGCTAATCAGGATTTTACCTCTCTCACCAGATTTCTCAAAATACTCATGTTCTCAGTAAGAACATCAGCAGTGGTCACCTTACCTGGTGTAGATAGTAGTCCCATTTCAGGCTGGGAGGTTAGACTACTCTGCTCCTCCAAAGCTCCTTTCTAATGAATACCTCTGTGATTTTAGTCCTTAATTGACTGCCAAGGAAATCCTGAGAGACTTCAACAGTTTTTAAGCAGCAACGAGCCCTGAAGAAATTCATATGCTCCTGTGCTTAAGCAATGGCAGTAACGGCTGAATTGGTGGCCAGGAGACAGGGAGCCATCACTGCAGAGAATCTTGAAATGAAAAACTAGAGCCTTGCTTTGAGGTAAAACTTCAACAACCCATATGAGCAAGGAAAACAATTTCCCTCCCCCCAAAAAATATGCACTGAAAGTGAGGGATGAAATTGCTGTACTATATCAACCTATCTACATTAGGTTGCATCCTTATCTGTCTCTCCTCCCCTGTTCCTCTTGGGATGCTTTTAGATCTCCTGTCTAAAAAGTTGTAAAAGAAAAAGGCATGTTTCCTTTCCTCTCCATCATTTAATGGTTTTTAATTTGCTGTTTGATCCTGGTTCTCCTGCTTTGACTGTGTGCAAGCCACAGTACTGGATTACAAATAAAGGACATGACTTCCTTTAAAAACTATAAGACTTAAATCAAGTTATGCACTATTAAAATCAAGCATATTTTTCAAATAACATAAATAAAAGGAATAGATATTTTTATTGTTGTTTAGACTTGGTATGCATATTATGATCCTCCCATTCTTTAAATGAGCTAAAATGTGTTCTGGTAGTTAATTTATCTTTACACTGTGTTTGACCAGAGTCCTACATCTCACCTTCGAGGCCAATAAAGGTAGAAATAGGTAATGAACTATTTTTAGAAATCAGCAGTGCTGTGTTCTGGGAATTCCTGCAGTATTTTTCAGAACCAAGTTTGTAAGTTTTGAGCACAGATAGGGAAATATGTCATCTGTGAAATTGCTCTAAATTACCTGCAATTTGTTGGGAGTTGCCATTTCTAAGTACTTATTGCAACCCTAGATATTTGAGGAAGCTTTTGATTATCCTGAGCTTGTAAAATGTAATTGGCTATTTCTTAATTGTTGTCCTCTGTGAAGTATAATTACCTGTAATGTAGAGCTTTTTATTTGTCAGTGCCGCAAACAGGAAATCAAGAGTGTCTGATTGAGATAAGTTTGGGGACTCCACCACAACTTGTAATTGCATCAGATGACCTGTTTGCGATGGGACTGGTCTCTCCTGTAAAGTCCTGGAGGCCTTCAAAGAACCTGGAAACCTTAGATACCATCTTCATGTATTGTTGTGCAGAAATCTGGCTTGTACTTTCCTAAAACCATCTTCAGAGAGCTGCTGTTTTCTTAGCAAGGTAGTGGCATCTCTTTATTCAGTCATATTGCACAAAGTTTCAGGAGGAATAGGCTGATTTAGAATTAATTTCTTAAATGCAGTTAATCAGAAGAACGTTGCAGAGCTTGCTGATGCTCATGAATACCTTAGAGGAGTCAGTTAATTAAAGCTTAGCAGCCTGAAGGAAGCTGATAGAGACAGAGAATCCCAATCCTTGTTGGTGTGTGATGGTACCTGGATGTAGAGTAGGGTTGTACTGAACCTTGATCTGCTGCTGACTAAAAGCATGTGTGATCCCAGATGGACATCTCTGCTTGGGGATTTGGTCCGTGTGTCCCATCCGCTGCTTGGCTGCCCTTGGCCCAACTGTGCCAGCATTCCTCTAAGACGAGGGCATGTGTGGGAACATCTTGGATCCTGGGGTAACCTGGTTGAGGGGCATGTTACGTGACCAAGGTCTAAACTGTTGTCTCACTGGATCTGTGTCATGCACAGTCATGCTGAAACTTTTGTTGTCATCATCTTCCCAAGCCGCATCTGTCCTGGTGGGGACATTAAACTTTATTACTTAATTGAACTTAAATGAGGCTGGGAACTTACTGGGAAATTCTTTGAAGTTCCATGTGAGTTTTGTGTTTTACAGCAGGAATAGAACCATCAGACCAGGTATGTTCACCCCTCCTTTATCTCCACCCAGGTTTGGCTGTGCTGACCCAGTGCAGCACTGGTGAGTGGCACAGGAAGACGTAACATAGCTCTGCATTCTGTGTAAGGGGTTGGAGAGGCACAAACGGAAATTAAAAGCCCTCTCATTGTCCACTGCAGGCCTGGGAGGTGCTGTGCCGAGGCAGGCTGGTTTATGAACAGCTCTGCTTCTCTACCTGGGGTTCCCAGAGCTTTTGTGTATGTGTTTTTTTCTTACATGCAGTCTGTGGGTTTCAATATCGTCCTCACTGTGCCTTTGGAACATGACTGAGAAGTGAAAGCCACTTGAATGTGTCCTCCAGGAGCTCCTGGCCAATTCTGCCACGCAAAAGCAGCAGCACAAGCTTTCTTTGGAGAAACCTCCTAAAAACAAAACCTTAAAATAACAACCATCTTCTTGCTAAATTAGCTGTCTGCAAACACAGAACTATTTAATTTTAGTTTTGCTCTTTTGATGGCGACCTGGTGCCGAACAGTTCTCCGGGAAAGCAGTGAGTCAGCTTGCCCAACAGTGACTCTATTGATAGATGGAAGGAGTGGCCCTCAAGTCTGTCTAGTCATTGTTGGTGCTTGGCTGGAGCGCTAGGGGCTCAGAGGGCAGGCTCAAACACCTCTCGCCAGCCTTGGAAGATCAAACGCTATGAGTCAGGCCACAGAAAATCATGATAGGGCCCAAACTAATTAAACCTTTTTTTTTTCTTCCCTTTTTTTTTTTTTTTTTTTTTTTTTTTAACCCTGTTTTGGGAGTGGGAAGGAAAGGACACACACGCACTGGGGTGTGTGGGACCTGTCAGCTCGTGTGTCCTTGCAAGTTGACTTTTCTTGTGCCTCCCAAGCTGTTCTAATGGAAACTCTGCCTAGTCCCTTCTCTGCTCTGGAGTGATGGGATCTGCCAACTTTCTCCTCTCTCAATGTCCTTTCATTCCCCACCTCTCTTTGTAAGGGCATTGACGCAGACCTGGAAAATAAATGCTTAGCACCAACACACCACTCTTATGTATCCCAGCTTCTGATTATTTTTGAATTCAAAATGCACATGAGACAGAAGATGTTTTAAGAGACACTTTAATTATTTCTATTTTTTTTGTCATTTTGATCAAGTTGGGAGAGGCAGGAGGTAGCCAGATGGTGGGAAGTGCAGCTGTGCTTCAGCCCCACCAACACCTTTCCATTGGGTTTTCCCATCACCTTTCCCAAGGCATTGCTTGCTGTCAAATATGAGGAACCACATCCATGAAGCCCACAGCTTCCTAGAGAACTTTGACTATAAACCAAACCTTAAAGGTTATGGATGTGAAGGACTGTATCCTATTAATGTCCAAGGTCTTCATGCTAGCACTGCTGTCCCATGCCATTCCTTGACTTGGTACTGTCCCCTGAGCAAGAGAGGGTTACAGCAAGCACCAAGAGCCTCAAATTTCACTTTGGGCTATTAAATGCAAGTGCCACACACTTCAATACCTCAGGCCATACTGCCCCGAGCTTTCTTCAGGTGCTCTGAACATGTGGTGTTCACCTCCCATCTCCCAGGCACCAGGAGCAGGCCAATTTTCAGCATAACGCACAATCTCAACTATTTTATTGCTTAATTTAGGCCATAAAGTCCCTTTGATGTGTTGTGTAATGCAACGTTCATTCTGAAAAAGTGGGTGGAGTAGCTTTATGGTATTACAAAAATAAATAAGATGCCTGGCAGGATTTTGAAACCACATGGTCATTCCTCTTCTCTCTGCAGATAAGTTGATTGTTGAGAGAGAAATCTTGCTTAATATCTAACTTTGGGTGATTTATTTCTCCAGAGTCCTTTCATCTCCAGCATGTATTGGGTTATCTGTGCCTTCTAATCTGATTGTTTTAAGTGTGATCAAAGAAACCAAGAGAATGCACTTTATTTTCCCACTGTATGAACAGAATACTGTTTGTACAGTGCATTACATCACCTGTTCCTGCTGCTCCTGAGTCCTGCACCAAATGGCTGTGGTATAAATAGAAAACAGAATGGACTTGTAGGGGGTGATGAAATTTGTTCCACTTGCTGAGTAAAACAGAGTTAACTCAATGAATGCTTTCTTCACGCCCAGCTCTACCTCAGCACACAACAACACAGGCTGAAAATGTTTGGAATAACTCACTCGTGCAGTATATGGAGCTGGCATTTGGCAGCCTCAAGGAGCTGTGCTGAAAATCCACGGGGGATGGCAGGCAGGGAGACTGCCCTGTCGTTGAAATTGCTGGGATTCTTTCCAGGCTATGCAAAGAAAGAGTTTGGCTTTGCATCAGCACCATCGTGTTGTAGCTGCAGTGGTCCACAGGCAGGGTATGTTGGCAGAGGTGGTCACCATCCTTGCTCAGGCTTGGTGCTGCAGGATCCCTGCACACGTGGAGGGCTTTGCTGTCCCAAACAAACCCCTCTATCAAAAGCAGCTTGCTTTTGGAAGGTCTGGAGGAAGCAGAGCACGGGGACCCATCTGCCTGCTGCAAACTGTGCATTTCTGGGGGATAAGCACTGAGGAGCAACTCTGATTCTCATGGAGGCCCAGGAGATGCCTCTGATGTTAAGCCTGTAAGCTGCATTTCTCTGCTTGATCATAAAAATGCCAAATTGGAGAAAGAATATTTCTTTTCTGACATGTCTTAGTGCTTCACCACCACATAACCTCAGTTATGTCCATGGAGGACACCTCTCTGCAGCTTTACCAAGCCTTCCCTCACTAATGTCTCCTGGCTTTTCAGGGGCACTGAGCAGCATTTTCACTCCAATTATCTAATTGATTCATGTATTTAACTTGGAACATTTGCTCTCAGCCTGTGTTTGACTTTCAGTTTCTTACTTCTCTTGTAGACCGTGAGGGTAATCTGAGGGCATGGACGTTTCCTTGCTAGCTTTTCCAAGCAGTAGCTGTTGGCCTTAAAAAAAATTTAAATAAAAAAAGAATCCTCTCTCCTTACTGACCTTGCCTTGACACACCTACAGGCCCTCATGAAAATCCCACCCTAAGTAAATAGTTCACGTTTTTATTCAGAGGAGAACTGCCGTGCATCAAAAGGTCGGGGAAATCATTTGGGAGATAAGGTGTTTTTATCTTAAGCAATTAGTCCTTAGTGTTTGGTTGGTTTTTTTCATTTTCTAATTGGATTGGAAGTTTTTCTTGTGCAGTGTGTGGTTGCTGTAGGAATACTGCATTAAAAAGATGCCTAAAACCTGTGCTCCCCTACCCCGTCCTGCTGCTGCCACCCTGCTTGCTGGGAAGCATTTCTGACGTGCCATTCCAGCAGGATGAGTATCTCTCCATCAGCCTCCGAGTGCTGATCATCTGACACTCATCAAGGTTTTGCCCATCCATCACTGGGCTGCTGGTGGTTTTCTCTGCCTGCAGTCCCCAGGTTGGAGGAGCAGGAAGGAATCAGGGAGAGGACGGAAGCATGGAGTTTTCCCTTTGGATGTTGTCACAGTGTGGGTTAGGCAGGACTAACCCGGACTGCTCAGGCATGGCTGGTTCTCCTTGCTCAGCCACCACCCTGTGCAGTGGAGAATTCTCCTTCTCTGAGCAAACCAAGCCACTCTGCAGTTTCTTTCTAGTGACTTACAGAGAAACGACATTGTCCTTGCACCAATGTAAGATTGACCAGGTCTTTCCCAGTGTCCCTGAGGAGTGCTGGGCAGTGGGAAGGACTGTGCAGTTACCACCTTACACAGAGGTTTGTCACCTCTGGGTGCAGCGGGACAAGGAGCTGGCTCTCCACAGACTCACCAGCAGCCCTGTGTTCCTCGCCTCAAGGTCATACTGCAAAGTTTGCCACAGCCAAAACACTTCTCCTGTGTTGTTTGCTCAGTGCTGGTGTTTAGAGGCCCCTGCTTGCTCAGCTGAGAAGGGGAAACGCTAGGACTTATGTTAGGGTGGGGGATTTTCCAGCCCTTGAGGAATAGCATCTTCCTTGGTGACATATCAGCTTTCCTTTGGTGTGATTGGATGATAGGCAGGGACACCCCTCAGCAGTGGCCAAGAAGCTCCTGTATCTCTGAGCTCTTGTGTATGGCAGGGACTGAATTCTGGGCTACAGACTGATGATGATGAGCTGAGCTGTCTTTATGACTGTTTTATTGCTGCTGTTCCAGATCTTAGTTGAAGTCTGTTGCAGTCTGGTTGGACTCTGCAAGTTGATTGACACAGTCCTGCACTGAAATAAACTGTGTCTGCTTGAATTCATCTGTTGGGATATAAACCCTAACTCATGTTGTGCTCCATCCAGAACAGAAATCTATAGTTCAGTGTAATACACTACTAGGTTTTTTTCCCCCAAAATCTTTTTCCCTGCCATATGAAAAAGCACTTAACATACACATCCAGAGGTGTGAATTACAGCTGATGTAATTAATTTGTGTTTGTGGGCCTGGCCCCCTGCAGTCTAGCTGGCAGTTAAGAAGAACAAAAATCTAATCTTGGAGAAGATTAGGAATTCTTTGACAAAGGTTAAGCCAGGGTGATGCTGCCTTATCATTTGTACTGGTGTCCTGTGGCTAATCTGTAATTTAAGTAGGCAAGTTGTTCCTAAACCAGCAGCATCTCTAGTCACCTACCTCAATTTTTTGCAAAACACAAGTCTTAAAAATGAATATAAAACAAGAACTAAGCAACTCTAGATGCTTGTCACTGCAGGAGTGCCCATCACAGGACTGTCAGAGCCAGAGCCTGCCATCACTTCTGAAGTCTGTCCTTCCCAAGCCCATCTCCAGGCTTGTTGCAGACCTTCTCATCCCTCCCATCCTGGGGTGAGTGAGCAGCACAAATACTGTGCATTGGAGGAGAGCTGGAGAGGAAGCAGGGAGGGAGGCAGCTGGGCCAGCAGGCAGCTCCGAGTGGGGAAGCCAACCTTGCCTTCCCTGTGGGCTGCCTTGGTGTGCTCAGCCCCAGCCCAGCTACAGCAGGATTTGGTCCCAGCACACTTCCAGCCAGCATGTCATGGCAAGCTTCCCCAGGCAGCAGTTTCCACTTTTCCTCTTTGGTGTCTATTGTTTTCTTATTTGGGGAGCTGGAATCCATGGTCGAATTGGAAATGTGGTTAGCATCAGCCTCTGACGCAACGGGGTGGGTTTTTTCTTTTCAGATTGGTCAGCCTGAGCACGTCTTCCCCTGGACAGCTCAAGGGCTGCACAGCTCTCCTGTGACCCACACACTCGGGCAGTGATGCAGCACTCACTATCTTTGCTGCTGAAAGACCAGCCCATTCAGTCTCAGGAGAGCTGCAAAGTGCTGGCTTGGGCTAAATCAGGCAAATAGTCCCTTGATCGCAAAGTGAGTTTCTGAAAGGAGGAGGTTGCCTGCGTGCTGATGGTTTACATTTAGTTGTTTAATGCATCAGGAATAGGTTACCTTCTCAATTATTTTGATTTCAATCTAATATGTTAATAATATGAGTCTCTTTGAATGAAAACGTGTTTCCAAGTTGTTTCAGTGTTTGCTAGTGCAGTAAGTTGAACACATATGTGAAAGGAAGTGCCATCTGATGAACTGCTATTGTTCTCTTAATTCAACCCACCCCATTTGGGCCACTCATCATGAATGGCTTTGTGTTTGCTAATAAAATCATGCTATGTTCCCTGCAACACATGTTCTGCATGTCCCAGCTAGTCAGCAACTATAAAACCTTATTTTTATAGGTTTATAATGTTACCTTCTCAACTGTGGCTTCTTTTAGATACAGCAGTGCTTCCAGGTTTGGCTTTGGCACGCTGGAGCACACAGGGGTGGCCATAGGCCTGTGTTTCTGGCTCATCTCCCCCCTTTCCCTTGGCCCCTCAGGCACTTGCACCCTGCGTGGCTCATCAGCGAGTGTGTACCTCCTCACCTAAAGGGTGCTGTGTCAGCAGCCACTGGAAGAGAAATAGGAGTGTTCTCCTTGGCCTGCATCCTCCTTGCCCCAGAATGTTTGGATGAGGCCAGGTTGCCTCTTGGACTGTCTCAGACAGTGGCTGTGAACTCCACAGTCCTTTTACCTGCTGGGCTTAGGGGACACAAAGACGATGTGGGAAGTGCTCTGCTGTTGCATGATCCCAGGAGAGCTGCAGCCATCCTGGCAGTTTCTTTGGGCAGTCTCTAAGACAGATGGATGAAAAGCAACCTCTGCCTTAGCACAGCATCTCAGAGGGGGCTGCTCTCAGCAGTTGGCTGGCAGTGGTCCTCCACAAGCTATATCCAAGCTGCAGGGAATCAGTATGCAGAGCAGTTACTCCCTTTCTTTGGCACATTGTTTTTTAAGGACTCTAGGGTAGAGGGGATTAGACCAAGTTCTTAGGGGAGGAGAATAGCCAGCAGGGGATGGCTGGTCATTTTTGTTCCTTTTGTAGCACAAACAATCTCTCCCTTACTACTCACAGGGCTTGTGAGCCTTTGTGATGTTTATTTGGCTGAGAGATTTGGAGACCTCTGGTCTAGATAGCTCTCCAACTGAGAAGAATTTAGGCACTTGTGATAGTGTGGCCAGAGAAATTACAATAAATATTTGAGAGATTTTAGTGTTTGGCATTCATCAAGAATGGTTTAGCAGAACAAAATCTTTAGTGGAAAGGATGGAAGTTCAGCTGAAATGACAAAGATGTGCCTGGGCTGGCATTGGCACATCTTCCACACTTCAGGGATTAGAAGGAATTGTGTAATAGCAACATAATGATCTGCAGAATTGGCTCATTTAAACTTCAGCTGCTTTTGTTTAGAAGATGGACTTACAATCTGAAACTGGGTCAAAATCTTTTCTTGCTCTAGAACTAAAAGTTCCACACATTTCAGACTTCCGTTTGAAGAGCCCTCTCTCTTACTGCTGTTCAGCCAGCCCTCCTGGGCTGAATTTCAGCCAGACAGGTGTCCTTGGCCTGCTAGTTCCTGTCACTTGGGAAAGTGTTGTTGATCAGGATCAGATTTTCTAGGGTCTGGTGACATCCAACACATCTTCTCCTGCTGATGGAATCATGGTCCTTGGTTCCTCTTTAGGACTGATAGAAGTGTCGTCTCTCTGAGGTGAGGTGATGAGCAGTACAGCTCTGGGGGTATATTCAGTCTCCTGGGTTCTTACCACATTTTCAGTGAAGGTCAGGGTTTTGTCACTTTGTGAACTTGCCCTAAACTACCAGTGGGACACAAGTCTTCCTCAGCAATGGCATTCTTCCCAAAAATAAAGCCCAAGTCGTTGAAGGCTGTTGTGGCCATGTGTCTCCTCTGTTTGCAGCAGAAAACAAAATCCCCAAAAGATTTTTTTGACTGCAACTGCATTCCAACAGTAGAAGAGGATTATTCTTGCACATTCCAGGGTCAGCTTCTTGTAGACATGCATGGCCTTCTCATCTCCTGGGGTTGGCCCCAGTCAAGGAATTGTGCAGATTTGCTCAAAAGTTCCCTAACTTTTCCCCAATAATACAGCCTGCGGGGAGAAGGAGGGTTTGCAAGGTTAGTGTCAGGAAACAGCTGCTTGGGGAAGTAATCTTCCTTACTTCTGCATAAAGCAATGTGATAAATTACTCTGAGTGCTCACCTGGACTGAGGTAGGCTGTCCCACCAGGCTCGCAGGAAAGGAACAAAGTGACCCTGCACATGGAGAATCCATGTCACCAAGTTACCAACAATGGAATTCATAAATTCCTTTATTATTTGCTAAAAGCTGCAAATGCATCTGCAGAATACACAGACATCTGTTATCATCTCGAGCGAGGAGATGACGCCATTGAGTGTTAACAACACGCACAACAGAGGAGCCTCTTCGCTGCCTTATTCGCAGCGTGAATTTTATATCACTCTGTAGATGTACACATAGCCCAGGAAGGTCACTCTTAGATTAAAAACTGCTGAAAAATACTGTCCTCTCTTCCCTGGATGTGACAAGGTACCAGCAGCAAAGGTTGGCAGCAGTGTCACTTTGCTGTCACATCATGTCACACAGGAGTCCCACCACTGCAGCTGCAGATATGCAGGCTCAGACAGACATCGGTGTCACAAGCTCCTGCACGTTTTGATTAATTCATCTACAGTTTTCATACATGGGTTCAGGGACGGGTGCTTTCATCAACTTTGTGATCAAAATGTGTGCCAAGGATTTTATGAGTCATATTCCAGACTCACTCGTAGTTTTGGAGAGGGGCTTAATGGGGATGTGATAATATTGCTCATTTATGCTATAGGCAGAGCTGGCAGCAGTGGCTGTAGTCATGGTTGCCCAACATTCTCCATTATATAAAACTTCGTTGTAGTTGGTCTTATCTTTATCAAACTGTGTTGTTTGGTGTTCTTCCATGCTGAGATTCTGCCTCGGGCTGAATTATTTTGGCAAATTTTAGTAAAAACAGAGAGGGAGGAAATTACATTGTTTTGTTCATGTCAGAGTCTTACAATTTACTTTACATTGATAACCTTCCAGTTTTCCCACTTGGAAGCAGGGGTTTGGCAAGTGGATTGCTGGAGGTGGGAGGAATGCTGGCAGCTTGACCATATATTTTGCCATCCATGTGAGAATCTATTCAATATGACTGAATTACAAGCTTGTGAAATGGCACAAGCTCTATAAAAGATGGTTTAAAATTTTGGCAGTCAGAGTATCTGAGAAGTGTATTTACTGTGACAGTGTTCATGGCTAATACTTCAGACACAGGAAACTGCAATTCCTGCTGCTGCTGATCATGGAGCCTTCAGCACTTTGTTAGGTGAGCCAGCTCTCTTCTCACAGCCTCCAGAAAGGGAACTCACAAAAAAAAAGGCTTTTTGTGCAGTGACGGGGAGGAAGTGAAGAGAGGGAGTTCCTCCAATGGTGAGCAGATGGTGTTGGTAGCTAGCAAGAGACAAACTGTACAGGTATTGGAACTGGAAAGGGGTTTTCCAATGCCTCCCAGAGCTTTTGGGTGCTGTAGCCGAAACTGCCTGTACTTCAGCCCTTTTGCTTTTTCCTTGCATGGGGTGGGTTGAGCCAGAGGAGCCAACAGAGCAGGTAGGAAGGAAAGTGCACAGGGCATTTTCATTGCCTCTTGTGTCATTGAAAGGCCCTGTAGCAGAAGAGACAGAAGATGCAAGCAGGAAAACAGAAGTCTTTCTGTGCTGGCTTTTGCCAGAGCAATGCTGGAAGATAGCTCTTCTCCCTGGGAGAGAGTTATTGTGTGTGCCTCAGCTTTCTGTCTGCTACTTGAGACCCAGATAAGGAGTCTATAAAAACAGTGAGTATTAGTCCCAGAGCATTTCAAGTTGAGCACCCACGTCTTGAGAAAGTTGTGACAGTTTCAGCGTTGCAGCTTTTTGTGCGTAAGAGAATAATGGCTTTTACTTCCACCAGAACAGCAGCACAAACAAATACAAGATACATTTGTGGAAATTGCCAAGGGGAATCTCCAGCAAAGTGAATAATGCTGCACTCAACATGAGATTTGAGTGATGAAAAAGTACAAAGAGGGGGGAAAAATAATGATACGAATCCATTTATCCTGTGCCCTGAGCAGATCAAGTTCTGCAGAGAGGACATGGTAAGTGATACATGAGCAAGAGAGGTATGTTTTGAGCAGAAGATACATTTTCTCCTACTAACAGATTGCTTTTCCTTGCTGTCTTAAGGAGAAAACATCTAGAGCAATGATGCATTCCTGTAGTACCTACCTGGTCAGTGAAATTCTGTCAGTATGGTGTAGCCCATATGCACTCAGTAACAGATGGTGGGTGTGTGTCACACAGATGGGCTCCAGTGTTTCACAGCTCTTGTGCTCCAAGCCATACACAGAAAACAGCCTTTCCCTTCATCCGTGGAATTTCATTTCTGGTTATAGCACGTGGAATGATTGCAATGTGGCAGTGGTCAGACGAGCTGCAATGCCCTGCTCCTGCTGTAGAAGGAGAAAATGGTATCAGTGACACATCATGTCAACTGGGGATGATTGTGGGCCAACCCACTGCCATCCAAAATGCAGAGCTAAACCAGGTCTCACCTCTGGGGATACAAAAATGTGGCTTTTGCAATGGTCCTGTGCTGTATTCAGTGTCTGGGGAGTTGTCAGCTGGAGCTGGAGCATTCGAAGTGATTGTAAGATCTCTTTTCCATGTAGATTTTCTACTGAGATCAGTTATTCAGGGCACTTAAGAGTCTCTCCACACTTCCCCATTTTTACTAATTATCACAGTGTCTCTGGGGCATCCCTCCCTTGTTGAATTTGGTTGGGTGTCAGCAAGTACCTTGTACTCAGAATTTCTTGAGGGATTAAAAAGGCATCAATGGAACACACAGAGTTTGCTCATCTAGCCTTGTGTCTTTAAGAAACTGAAGTAAAAACCAAATACAGTCATCTTTTATCTGAACAGTGGTTAATTTGTTTAGAACAAAAAGCACATTGCTTGCATTGTCACTTATTCTTCCTATGTGGAGCTGTCAACTGCTTTAGTTGTATAAAGATAAATAGGAATGGAACAAGGCTTCAAACAGCTCTTTTATAGCACTTGGAGTGGACGTGGTACTTCATATATATACCACAATAATGTATACCAGATGAAAAGATACTGTGGAATTTGTGCAATAAAGGTATAAAGCCATATATCTGCCTGTTCCAATGGACGAGAACCAAGACAGAAAAAAAATCCTGAGGGCAAAAATAACAACAAACCCCAGCACAATTCTTGAAGTTAAGTTTCACTTGCTGTGAAGTGCCCCCAGGAAAAACAAGCACAGGATTTGCCCGAGCAGTGGCCAAACCTCATAAAGGGATGGACCACATGGATCAACCTCCCAAACAGTTAAAGATGTTTCACCTCTCTCCAGATCTGTAGTTTAGCTGGACCCTTTCATATTGCCTGTCCCAGGAATGACTCTGTGAGCTCTTGTGCAATTTGCCTATGAGCAACTCTTTTATTTTTATTCTTTTCCCCCTCCCTGCCTCCTTCAGCTGATTTTCTCTACATTTTACTACATGTTTCAATAAGGTGAACTGGTTCTTGCACCTTGGATTATTTAGAATGCCTCTGGAGATGTGTCACCCTCAGCAGCAGAGCATGGCCAGCACACAACCTTGGAGTTACAGTCAAGGAATTCCCAGTAAACAGGGTTCACTGACCCACCTGCCCTGGCTCCCTTTGGATGCCGGTCTCCGTCTTTCTCACTGCTCTGAAATTCTTTGCTCTTGGTTTGCCAGTCAGACACCAAATTTGTAAAAGAACAGCCATGAGAAATGGGAAACTGAATCTACTGACTTCATTCTTCCTTTTTAAATATGACTTTGTGTGACCTCGATGCAGCGATTGATGGTTTGGCTTCTAGGTCTGGCTGGAGATGCAAGGTTTGGTGACTGTCCCAAAACTACGACTGTGAAAGAATACTTCATGTTCACCATCTAAGGAAAAGTTACTTTAATCTTTGTTTAAAAGGAGGACTGTTTGTAGCATCTTCACAAGACTCTCTTCTTTCTGTATGCCTATTTTCCAGGGACAACAGCAAGTTGTTTCCTTCTAGTCTGCTAAACTCTTAAAAAAGAAATAAAATAAGTATCTCTAGAGAAGGAAATACCCTTTTTAACAGTATCTGTTTCCCTTAGACACAGTTTCTGTGTTTTACATTCCTTCTGGTGGTTGTTATTACAGTTCTTCTGAGGATTTGTCATTGCTGTCAACCTCTAATAGACCTTGTCAGAAGGACTCGGTCCACCCTCCTCTTGCCCCAGCCCCTGCATTATATTGGCCAGGTCAGCTTCAGCTGTGAAGGGAAAGTCAGATTAGGAGCTCCCACTAGAGACCAGGAGACTGAGTTAGGATTTATACTTTTGTTGTAATGCTGACATCTCTTCAGAGCTGAGCAATAAATAATAGAGCAAGTTTAAAAGCTTTTTGCAGCTTGCCAGTATGTTGTTGTTGATACAGCCTGCCGTTTGTTAACATGATCCAACAAGTATCCTTTAATGACCCCATTTGGGGAGCCTGTGAGACTCCAGAGCACTGCTAGAGAAGCTCTGTTTTGTGGTGTTGTACTTCTGAGACCTACTTATCTGTCAGAGTTGTATCAGCTGATGCTTATGAACTCGTGTTCCTTATAAAGTACTGATTGGAGGCAGAAGTCTTCTGCAGGGGTACTTCTTTTCTGTCCCAATCTAATGGTCTCTTGACTTTAAACTTTGAATGTGCTCCCTAGAGGGAAGTAAAGTTAAATGAGACTTTACAGGAACTTTTAATGTGAAGGTATGAAGCGTCTTTATGAAGGTCTTTTGTTCGACTGAGTTGTTTTTTCATGTGCTGCCAATATCTGATCCCACTTCTTGACCTTTGATATACACTGAGAGAGAAGATTAGGATGTTTCTAATCAGCTGAATCTTCCCTCTAGGAGCACTGTTAAAACTTGACTCTCAGCTTTATCTCTGCCAGGTCTTGCCAGCCCTCCATGGTTTTGGTTTTGTTACCAGCTGAGGTCAGAGTTCATTCACCTCAAAGGTTCTTGTTCAATGGGGGAAGTTTCTTGGATCATTTCTGTAGGATTTAAGACACCAGCGAGCAACTCTGCTTGGAGGCAGATCTCTTCTCTTCATGTGCCTTGTGAGCCAGACCTTAATCAGTAATATAAAGTCTTTTATTTTGTGCAGGATTACTGCTAATTCTGCCCACCTCATCATTGGTAGGGCTTCATCAAAGGTCTTCATGAGCAAAGCTGAGTGGTTTTGAGGTGCTAAGTTAGGTGCCTCATAGGCATTCAAAATATTACCTCAGCTGGTTTCTTCTGCCATCCAAATTTGTAATTTCATTAAAATTCCAAGTTTGTTGGCAATGAATTGGTAACGAGTGTTGAGTTTCATACCATTGTTTTGAGGGGAATTCAAGTGAGGCTAGCAAGTCTGTGGTCGTGCAGCTCAGCTTATGTTACATGGCCCTGTGGTACAGGCAAGTGGTTTAATGTCAAAGCTGCAAGTAGTCTTTGTAAAACAGAGCCCCCCTGAGCTGTGTCTCTTCCCCATTCATTTCAGCCTTCTGCAATAAGACTGTTGGGATTGAAGCATTGGGAAATTTATCCCTGAAAGCAGTACAACAATGGATTGCAGTGCTGGGGTTGGTGCCCTCCTGAAAAACTTCGGTGGTCCAAGGAAGGACTGAGCAGCCATGGTCTTATTTAGCCCTTGGATTCCAGTGGTTCCCATTCCCCAGTGTGGTCCAGGTACCTGTAGACGTCCTCACTCTGTCCTACATTTTTGAACACTCCAGAGGCTCTATAGATATTTAGGAAGGCAGTAATGATTTGGAGTCATTGGCCAAAGCTGGATGCTTTGTTTCCATCCAAAAACTTACTCATTCTACAGACCTTGGTCTTAAGTTACTGAACTTGCAGAGAAATGTGCTCGTAATTTCTTTCTTATAAGCCCTTTCTTGTTGAGCAGAAATTTTGGCAAGGAAGAGTCAAGTCACTGGAGAATCCCCAGTTCTGCCTGGTTACACCAGGCCTCCTCAGATCTTTCCTTGGAACAAGCAGGCAAGAGGAAATACTTTCCATTTCAGAGAAGCATGGACAAACAACGTTGCTTCAGACAGAGAAGAAAAGTGGCAGACGGAGTTACAGCGCTGAGTCCTGCTGGCCAAAAGCATGCTCTTGCCTTTATTCAGTCACTCCTGGAACACAGTGTTCTTATTGTATTCCTCCTCACCCCGCTCAGTGCCCCTCCTTGGGCTCAGGGCTCAGAGGTGCCCCAACCACAGTGCTGGCAGGTTTGGGGGAGTTAAAAAAATCATCAAACACATCTCAGCAATGGAACCTCTCCCTCCTTGCCTGATGTTTGGTAAGCGTGTGTTCTGAAAACCTGGATCCCGTTAGAAACGTTCCTTCTGTCTGGAAAACAAAGTACTCACTTGCCTGGTTTAGTCATTAAGTAAATTTGTGGTTTGCTTGAGACAAAAAATAATGAAGAAAAGCTGTTGAAATCCTGGGATTAATTTGATAGTTTGCAGGCAGGAGTGTTTTTAAGTGGAGCTGCTGCGTTCTTTATGTTGTGAGCAGACCCAGGTACAAACCTGGGCTTTCCTCTTTCCCTGTGCCTCAGAGCCAGGCATTTGGAAGTAATTTGTTCCACGAAGGCCCTCTCAGTGCGGGTGAGGGGGTTGCTCTGGGCCCGGAGCCACCGTGCGTGGGTGTCGGCACAGCCGGGCCGCGGCTGGAATGCCGGGAGACGCTTTTGGCTGCCTGTTCCATCTGCAGAGGGAGCAGCACCCCGGGGTGCAGGCAGGGACGGGTGCTCGTTGGCTTGGCGTGCCATGGAAGGCTCTGAACCGTTGGGAGGTTCACTGCTGTTATTCCATCTGTGACATGGTGGCCCCTTCTGGGAAGAACTGTTTCCTCTGGACCTTCCTTTACATCTCCCGGCTGCCTTCCCAGGGAAGCAGAACTGTGGGGTACAAAGCAGAGGCCCATGCAAAGATGCCCACAGCACTTTGCAAAGTGTTTCACCTCTCCACTAGCCCAAATTTACCTGGGACAGTGACCAAGGAAAGCAGAGAGCAGGGAGCTGGCACTGAAGTGCTGTCTAAAATGCCTTCTCTGTGTGTTCATCCACTTAACCACACATACATATGTATATATATGAAATCACTTGTATTAAACATCGATGTCATTTCAGTCTGAGAAGCCAGTTAGCAGAGTGGAGAGCTCTTGCCAGTCAGCCTCTTGCTGAATTTTTCCCAGCTCTCAGTTTAAGCAGAGGAAAGGAGACTGCATTATCAGCCCTCCCTACCTGTGTCCATGCTAGTGATCCTGGTGCCCCAGGGAGAGCACGTTTGGAGGGTCAAAAAATCAGGGATGAGGACTCAGGTCCCGCTCTTTGAGGGGTTAACATGCTTGGATGTTCAGCACATCTCTGCATAAGCTTGATTCTGTCCCTTCCAATAAAATATTAAAAACAGTTCTCCTGTGATGTATTGTCTGGCAGAGCGCAGGATGTAGAGGTGTATGTAGCTCATGGGTGGCAGCAGTGTACCCTGGATATCCAAAATGCACAGGCACTGCTGGGTTTGCCCTTCTTTTGTAGCTTCTGAAGTCGCTACAGCAGCTCTTGGATGGCTGATGCAGCCTGACTGATTTAAAGCAGTGAGGCTCTTGTTCAGTTGCAATTAATGCAGCCAAATATCCTGTATATTTCATAGAAGATGCCCCTAATATTGTCAGCCTTTCATGACTAATAAGGATTCAGATGAATCATGTTGTCATTTAAAAAACCAAAGAAAACTACTATGTTATGGTATAAACTCAGGCTAATATACTGAAATTCATCTAGGCAGATACCTGTTATTGTTAGATATGGAACAGAATGTTCTGCAGCATTTGCTGTATTTCAGGAAGATGATCCAATTGTCTTGTTAATTGTTGTGCAGACATTGTGTTGCCTTTTTTTTCTCAATTTAATGAAGATTTTGTGCTTTGAGCTGTTAAATAAATGAGGTTTGTGGCCTTATTCTAGGGAAGACATGCATTGTTTTTAGGAAGGATTTGCTTTTATTGTTTGTCAGACTCAGATTTTTGCAGTTTTGATTTTAAATCGGTAACTAGAGGACAAAATCCAGTATTACATTAGGGTGATGAGTGAGCACAGCCTGACCTCCATTGGGAAGGAGGAGCCGGGAGGGCTAGTTTGGAGATGCACAGTCAGATGAAATCTTGAGGGACTTGTTCTGCAGTTTCCTTGGAACACAGTGGTTTCATCTGTTGTCTGAAAGCCTTTCCTAAGAAGGTTAGGGTGGTGATAGGGCAGAACAGCCACAATATTTAGCCTATCTAGTCCTTATTTGCCTCCTAAGGCAAACATTTTATTTCCTGCATTTCAACTTCCTTCCTAGATTCTCTCCCCCACCTTGCTGTATCCTATGATCTGAATTACTAGTTGCAATTAATGCATCCTCTGTACATTAGTCCTGCCTGAGAAGTAGCATGTCCTTGGCAAATGCAAAGGAGTTAGAAACTGGAAACTCAGTCTGGTAAATCTTGGATTTAGCTTTTGTAACTGTGCTTTAATACTTCACAATAATTGCTGAAGCTCCCCATAAAATAATCTCCATGTAGTCCTAAAATGGAATTGAATGCCTTAGTAGAAAAGAGAAGAAGAGCCCTTATCTGTACTTTTAGTTACATTTTTATTTATTTCCCTTGTTCCTCTGGTGTGGGAGGATGAATACGCAGGGAAGAAGATACAGATTTGCAAAGGCAAGGAGTGCTAAAGAGCGTCATTTTTTCATCAGCTTTTAAGAGCCAGACTGTAATCATAAATTCCCTGATAGCTGGAGCATGCAGAAGTCGTCTTTAAGCCTACGAGTGACAGGCTGCTGTTGCTTTTCAAACTTCAGATTTCATTTTTTTGTAAGACACAACTTTGATCTGGTTCCTTTGTAATGCTCTGCAGAGCGCTGGGGCCACTGCGCTCACCGGCTGCAGAGCTGGAAGTGAACTTTCTTGGCAAGAGCCATCTGGAGACCTCAAAGAACAGATTAACTTGTCCAGAATTGATGTGATCTTTGAAGAAGCTGCCCTTGCCTGGAACACATGTGATTAGCCTGACATTGGCAGTGATAAAGTTGAGATGCACAGCAGCATCTGAGTACCCAGAATAATTGGGAAGAGTGTTAAGTGGAGCAACCCCAACAATCTGCAGTCAGATTATCAGGTAAATCCCCAATTTTAACCTCTTGAGCCAACTTTGCATCTTTAGCACAGATGAAATCCAGTCAGGAGTGAAGTTTTTCAGCTTTGCATCTTCATAGACTTTTTGTTCTTAGCTCCAAAGTGTTCCCATGATGATGGTTTGGGAAAAGCTGTAGGATGCAACTTCTGTGATAATTGTTGGTACCACGGATTGGAAACAGATTTTTCTGTTCAGGTAGTGGATTATTGTAATCTTGTAAATCGGACTCTGTGGTGGATGCTGTTGTAATCCCTTGTTTAAAGGTGACCCCGCTGCTGGGACACTCTTGCCAGCACGTGCTGTTTAGACATGCTGAAGGGATTTGCAGCAGCTCATACATCATAAACTGACATGTACAGCTTTTAGTTTGATTGACTGGTTGTGATAATGAAATGTGGAACTGCATGAAGGATATGACAGTCACCTTGTTGGTAGATGTAAGTTTTGGAAGTAACTGGCCAGCTGGAGACTCAGCAACCTGTGATTCTAGAAGGACTTTTTATTTCTTGGATGGAATATATGATTTTTTTTTCCACACTGAATAAATGGAACATGTCAAAATAATGAGCTGGAAGGATGTCTCAGCATTAGACTGCATCCTCCCAATCACAAATGCAAAATGACAAGAGACACCAAATAAGAGTGATGCTTAGTGCTGGTTTCCTAGAAACAGTCATATTCAGAAACACAGGACTGCAAAAGTTTGAACTAATTTTTCAGTAGTTGGTGTGAAAAAGCAGGGTGGGAGCACAGAATGAGTAGCTGGGTCCCATTGAGTTGCAGCCCTGATCTGTGGTCTCAGGGCACCACCCCTCAGCCCAAACACCACCCACCAGCAGAGGAAAGGAGGAATTGTGTCCTGCTGCAAGGTTGCTCACTGCAGTCAGGAGAGAGAGCATCTCCCCTCCTCTACCTGCCATTAGCTGTGGTGAGACATCTGGAGTTTCTTCAGAGCTCATTTTGGGGTGTCCTTCTGTGGGACTTCCCAACATACCCAGAACTCCTGCAGCTCAGAACTTTCCAAGGTGACTCATGAAGTTAGGGTGGTTATCAGCAGCCTCACGGCATTTGGAAAATGAGATTTCTCCCACGTTAAAAATGAACTGTTCACCAAAACTGTGGTTCAGACTATGGCATAGGAGGAAAACTTCTGCAAGAGCTGTTTAGGGAGAATGCATTAGAGTTTTGTGGTTGTCAGCTTCATGAGTTTTATCTCTTGGATTTGCTAATACTGTGTCTCAAACAGCTGCTTCCTTGGTCGTGCAGGGTTTTGGAGGAGCTTCCCATGCCACCAAGGATTTTGGAGTTTCCAGGTCAGGGAGGTGGGGCACCCTTGCAAGAGGAGGCCTGCCTGAATTCTGTCACGGCTTCAATTCTTTTGAGGAAAAATTTCTTCCAGAAAATGTCAGTGTCATAAAAATTTAGTGCTGAAGCTGGAGAAGGTGGTAGCAATGAAGACTGATGGATTGATCAGCTTCCTTTTTAAACTGGGAACTGTTCCAGCCATGCTGGAACTGCTAGCAGGCTAGGGAAGACCATGTCTCTTAGACTGCCAGTACAGTGTTTCGCAACTTATTCCCTACGGTGGAAATTTAAATTCTACAGAAATTAGTTGCCTAGAGGCCTTTCATCTTCAAGGAAGTTTTCTTCTTGCCTTAGTGGGTTTTTTTCCCATGCTTGATGAAGAACACCAGTGAAGGAGGTACATAACTGGTGAGAACCAAAGGGAGTGCCACTCGGATTTGGCTTTGGAGGCGGGATCGGTGAGCTCTTCCTTCCACTGTGGGTGCTGAAGGTGATGCAATTCTTCCCCAGAGCACACCAACTCTGGGATTTTTGCATAGAGCAGAGTAACATGTTTGGCAAAGGTTGGGGACTTTGCATCTTTGAATTAAAATTGAAATAGCCATTGGGGGAAGTTGTGTGAGGGAGACTGGGGTTCCCAGGCTGAAAGGAAAAGGATGCCCTTAGGGACTCAGGATGCAGTGGGAACTCCACATAGGGCAAGAGTACGGAAGAGGACCTCGCCACTCAGCTCGCTTACATTGAAAGTCCAAGATGGTGCTGATGTCCCAAGTGTTGGGTGCTTGGTTGGAGAAGTGAGAGATCTGGGCATGGATGGGATGCAGCCGAGACAACATGCAAAATAAACGCAGAACAGGTAGAAGGAAGCCTTAAGGAAATTCTTGCTATTTTTCTACAGCAGTTTAGGCCCTTGTCAGCATTACCAGAATGTGCAGTGATCAGCGGAGGGCTTTATGCAAAGAAAAGGCAGCTGGTCAGGCTGACTTACTCAGGTCGCTGTGATCTCTGTTATAATTGTTCCCTATGTGATTATTTTGAGGGTTGAGCAACTGAGAGCTGCAGAAGAGACATGCAGCTTCATTTCTGCAATGTATGAAATGTTCTGTGTTCATTTCAAAAACGCTCGTTGCTCTTTCTGTCTTAAAAAATGAAATAAAATTCTGGAAGGCTGCAGGAATTTTTGTGAAGTCTAACTTTAAATGCTCACCTTTCCTTTTATCGCTCTTATCAGTGCATATAGCTCAGTATGTGAGGTTTTTAGCTGACATTTCAAATCGTTCTGAGGGTGCCTGAATCCCTTTTAAAGCAGCCTCCCCTCTCAGATCAGAAGTGACCAGTTTTTTTTGTTTGACTCCATGTTCCTTTAATGTTTTCATCCTAATAGATGTTGAAAACGTTCTTCAGAGGCACGGCACAAAACAATCAAATAGTGATACGAGCCAGCTGAAGAGAGTTGTCAGGGAGAGAGAACATTAGGAGAAGGATTGAATACAGATGGATTCCTCAAAAGTAATGTAACCTGTTATGATTGCTTTGAAATCCTATACCCTTTCCATCTCCTTATGCTTACCAAAAGTTTACATTTGCATTGATGTATTAGAAGCAGAGCTAAAATGGAAGTAATCCCTATTGTATACATGCTTAAGTGTGTAATTTTAGCTAAATACAACAGTTGTGACCAAACCTGCATCTGCAGTAAGAAGACCATAGCCAAGGAGTGTTGTGGGAGAGCTCAGCCAGCCCAACTCCTCCAGAGCTGCCAGGGACCTCCCAGGACCCATCTGCTCACTCTTGGTTCCTTCAGCCATCACAGTTCCACAGCCAACAACTTCTTCAGGTGCTCTCTGTTGCTCTATTTTTATATCAACAGATAAAAAGGAGAAATGGATTGCCCTGTCCATTTTATCCTGTATATCTGAGTACTTTTTTAGTGTACTGCTAGAATAATCCTTGCTGCTTCCAGAGAGTCCTGGTAAAAGGTCCACTAGAAGTTGGTGCTATATTTTAATTGGGTTGTCCAAAAATCATCCTTCTCTTTGCCCTCAGGGAAGGCCTGAGCTATCCATCATTCCTGTCTCAATTTAAGAGGTTGTCTCAGCCTCCATCACACCGCTGTCATGTTGGTTTTGACAGGAGGGTTGCACTGCACAGCACTCCTTTAATGTTCAGAACTGACCATTCTGCACAGGGAGAACTGCTGAAGGGGGCTGGTAAGGTTTTCACTTATTATCCCTTGCTTTTTAGGGTGAACTTGTTCAAATTATTTTCAGTACTTACCCTAGAAAGCTGTTATGAAATCTGATGGAATATAGGAATGAGTTTGCTCCAGCGCACATCTGCAGTGACTGATGGAACGTTTGCATGCTAGAAGATATCTGTGGTGACTCACCATCCCAAGGCATCCCTGTGCTCATCCCCAACTGACTCTGTGTTGTATCCGAGCATGGAGAAACCTCACAAGGCTCCCTTCTGCCAAACAGCCGTAAAAAGCCTCAGCTAGTTCAGTTTTTAATGCTCTTTGCACCATTCTGCAGCTGTACTAACTTTCGTCATCCAAGGAGAAATTTCTCTAGCTTGGACTTTTGGTTGGTTTGTGGCACACAGAGTAGTTTTCTCTTTCTGAGAGTAGGAGAGATTTTGTTTCTCTAGCCGACGCCATAATGGACCCAAAACAATACGCTTTTCCTAGGGACCAGTGAATATCCATGACCCCTTGAATGACCCCTTAAAGGAATAGGAGCTGGGTGAAAAATGCATTAGCTGAAGGCTGTAACCCTGTCCAGTTCAGACCCAGTTCAAACCCTAAAATACTTTGGTAACGCTTTGGTAACGCTTCTATCGCAGTACACCATGTGCCGTATTTTACATAACAGCATATGAAAACCTTTGCCTTAAATGGGCTCTCTGTCAGTCCCAGTTTGTGCAATGCCTGTCCTGCATTGATACTTCATACAGATATACACAAACTGTCAGCTTTACCCTTGGCTGGCATCTTCCTCACCTCTGGTCCCTCCATCTGTGTGTTTCTCATGGGTTTCCTTGTCTTATCTAAATGTAAACTCATTGGGGCAGGCGCTGTTTTCTGTTGTCTGTAGGACTTTAACCGCTGCAGTAGAACCAGAATAATTTTTCTTGGCAGAACAGGGAAGGACACGTCATATGATGCGCCCTCCACAGAGATGTTTGCACAGGGTCCATTGCAAATCACATCCACCAGGTGCCAGTTATGGAGTTACTAAATAGAGGATGATGCCGATGAGCTTTGTGATCTGAACTGAAACAGGACTCTGATTTTCAGAGCTTGGAAAACCCAGGAATTCATCAGCTTCAAGATACCTTAAAAATGCTGCTCTTCATGCAGAGGGCCAGGCAGGGAGAGCAGGGGATTAAGTGCTCTTTAGTTTATGTGAACATTCCTTCTTCTGGCACATTTCAAAATGACTTACAGGAGAACAAAATGCCTGCATGGTCTGTCTGTCCTGCAGGGTGGCAGAGCTGGAGGCACAGTGGCAGCAGTGGCTTTTCTATGCTAGTGGTAGAGTCAGCATGAGGGAATTCATGCCTGCTTGGTTCACAGGCTGCTTCACCATCAAGTCTCTTCCTGAGCAAGGAACTCATTTCCCAGGTTAGCTCATGCAGGCAGCCTCCCTTCCCGACCTTTAGCTGAAGAGAAGGAGGCTGGCCTGCATGTGTACTTGAATAACAAGGCATGGGTTGTGTGCAAATCAGCCTTCATAGGACCCTGAGCAGATTGTCCACTGGAAAAGCCAGTGTGATTAGGTGGTCCTTCCTGTTGGAATTTACAAGTGTCCAATGTACCTCAGTGCAACATTGGAGGTCAGCTTTAGGTACTGTGCCATGGGCAACAGCTGCTTCTTGTTTCACCTCCTTTCCTCTACAAACGTGTTGGAGGGATGTTAAAGTGAGCATAGAATGAGTGAGCTCTGCTACACATCCCTCCCTGTTGAAAGAGCAGAACCCTATTTTGACTAAGACAAATGCTGTCTTACTGTGTAGGTATTGCTTTTAGATGCCCACAGAGTGACAGTACTAAGCAGCTAGCCTATGGATTCCATAAACCCTGATGGAAACAGGACTTCTTCCATACAGTCTTGTTCCCTCCCTTACCTCTAGCAGTATAATCTTTGTTACTCCATGAGTTCCCTTTTTCTTCCAGTTACGAGTCAAATTGTTCATGGCTCTATCAGTGCAACATAGTGTGAACACAGCTTATTCTGTAGCCCGTTGTTGAGGCTGGGGCTCCAGGCAGAGTGCCTGGTGATGCAGAGCACAGTCCAGGTTGTGTCCTTCTAACTTGACTCTTATTTTTCTCTCACAGGCATGGGCCATGGAGAGAACCTGTTAACCCCTACTATGTCAACACGGGCTATGCTTTGGCACCAGCCACCAGTGCCAACGACAGCGAGCAGCAGAGCATGTCCAGCGACGCCGACACCATGTCGCTGACAGACAGCAGCGTGTAAGTAACTCCAGCCTGGGGGACAGCCACGTGTCTTCAGCAGTGCTGCTCCTGGCTTGTTCTGGGAGAGAGGCTTGGCCACAGCTGGGGTTGGGGGGAATGTCTGAATAGACCATGGTCAAGATCATTCTCACTTCATTTTCAGTTATTTTGTCACTGTGCAGGCTATTCAGCCTTGCCAGTCCTGTGAACGTTTGCAGCATAAAATACTTTTGAGTGATCTAAAATAAATGGTGTTCGGTTGGAGTTTCTGCAATGTTTCTTAAGCCAGGTGCTAGAATTGGTAATGTTGGATGACTTTGTAGTAACTGATTTGAGATATTATCTTCTGAACGTTAGACAGAACCTTCTACTCACCTGAGTACTTCTCTTGAGATTTTATGCTGCCAAATTCTCAGAATCACAGAGTGGTTCAGGTTGGAAGAGACCACAGTGGGTTATCTGGTCCAACCACCCTGCTTAAGCAGGGTTATCCTAGAGCAGATTTCACAGAATTATGTCCAGATGGTTCTGAAATATCTCTAGTGAGGGAGACTCCACAGCCTCTCTGGACAATCAGTTCCAGTGCTTGGTCACTGCAGAGGGAAGAAGTTCTTCCTCATATTCAGGTGGAACTTCCTAGGCATCAATTTCTGCTCATTGCCTCGTCCTGTTGCTGGGCACCACAGAGCCTGGTCCATCCTCTGAAACCTCCCTGCAGATGGTGCCTGTTGATGAGGTTCCTTCTCAGCCATCTCTTCTTGAGGCTAAACAGGCCCTCAGCCTGTCCTCATAAGAGATGCTCCAGTCCCTTTGTTACCCTCTGCTGGACTCACTCCGGGAGCTCCGTGTCTCTCTTGTCCTGAGGAGCTCAAGACTGGTCACAGCACAGCAGATGGAGTAACAGCTCAGTCTGTGATGGCTCTGCAGTAGGATTGGTGACTGACCAGTTCTAGTTTGTCTGGTGATGATTGCACTTAAACACTGATAAGCCCCAGCCAAATATATTTTCCCTTTCTGTCTCTCATGACAGGACCCTGTTACCTCACCCACGAGATGCCTTCCTTAAAGATGGTCTGCAAAGAAAGAAAAAAGGGGTTATGAGATTTTGTTGTGACTGCATCTCCGTGATAGAAAAGAAGGATTTGGGGGAAAATATTCACTGTTTGGTGTGGTTTTTAGTAGTGCAAATGCAAAGTGTCTTTCTGTAGAGTAGAAACCCTTTGATTCTTCAGGCTAGAGATGACAGGTTTACAGAATTAGGAGAAGAGTTTATTAATGGCAGTGCTGTAAACACAGAGTCCTCCAAGGGGTTTGTTTAGTAACACTGTGAGTGTCAGGAGCTGTCAGACCTTTTTGGAGAAACTTTCCACCCTGTGCCATGGATGCTGTTAATGGGTGCTCTCACAGTTCCCCACCTGCCCACAGTTCATCCAGTGACACAGGGAGTGTGCAACGTGGCCAGGGGGTTTCTGTGTCTGTGGTGGTCACCCTGCCTGAGCCAGTAGCTTGGTTATCTCTGGCTCCACAAAGGCTTGGGGCCATGTGGGAGCAGCTGTGAGTTCATTCTGCACCCATTCTGCACCATCTCATCACATACTGTCCACGTCATGTTGTAAAACTCATGTTGTAAAACGGAGGAGGCAGACCTTGGCCAAAGGGGCCTGGGAGGAGGAGGATGCCCCCAGGACAGAACCCTGTAAACGACCACTAATTAAAGGCTCCATTTGATACAAATCCAGCTGCTCTGCCACATCCTTCTGCAATTCTTCATATTCATCAATTTATATGGAGGAGTGCTCTGAAGCTAGCAGGAGTCATGTAACTTTTTGTTATCAGGAGGGACAGATGTAAAAACTCTTCAAAATTAATTAGCTTTTAGCACTTCCTCTCCCACTAGTCCAGCAGGCTCATGGGGCTGCACTGATGGTTTTACCTGTGATAAGTTGTGATCATTTATGCCAGAGTTCTTCACCCTCCTGATTTTTATTTCACTAGCCAGTTTGGTTTTTTCACAGTCAGAATGATTTCTTACTGGCCATCCTATGCTCCTTTTTCCTTTAGGCATTTTATCCCTCCTATGCCACCATAGGCTGCTTCTAGGACTTTAATTACTGCCAATACGTGCACTGCCTTCTGCTAATAACTAACCCAATCCTAGTGGTTCATTTTAAGTAAGTTTTGAACTTCATAAGGGTGAACCTTTCTTTCTATGCCTCTCAAACTGGATGCATGCAGAATCCAAAACTGGGATTCTGGATGTACAACCTTGACCTTTGGCTTACACAGACTCTGTCTGTTTTCAGCACTTGCTCTTCATTACATGCTTTAAAACTCCAGCATCAGATTTTACTCAGATTTTACATGGCACTGCTGAACCTATCTGCCTCCTGAGTTTCAAAGGAATTTTTGCAGAATTGCTCAAGGCAGCAAAAATGAAGAACAACCAGATGAAGTTAAAGAAGGAACTCCTGCTGCTTGACAAGACTTACATGTCTCAGTGCTTTGAATTTAGGCCTCCTCTGAGGAAAATGGCAATAAAAGCCTCATTTGCTGATGAGCGAGGTTCTTCCCTCGGTGTGCTGTTTACACACAGCAGTCACGTTCAGTAATGAAGAAGCCTGGCTTCTGCTCCAAGGCAGCAGGTGAACAGGGTGTGATCCAAAGGCACAAACCTCCATCAGAGGAAAATGTGTCTGGACAACTGGGATGCCAACATTGGCTAACTGAGGAATGCCAATAAACAAGGAGAGCAAAGCATGATCTTCAGTGCTGGCCAGCTCAGACCAGTGGAGAAGGCAGGCATAGAGCATTTGCTGCAGCAGTTCCCTTCCAAGCTTTGATGTTGGATTGATCCCAGCAACATGGGATTTGGATGTGGCTGCATGCAAAGCCTCTAGCAAAGACCTGAGCGATGCTCTGCCTCTCTCAGCTCCTTGAGCTAGGGC
Source organism: Acrocephalus scirpaceus scirpaceus (assembly GCA_910950805.1). Classification (NCBI taxonomy): domain Eukaryota; kingdom Metazoa; phylum Chordata; class Aves; order Passeriformes; family Sylviidae; genus Acrocephalus; species Acrocephalus scirpaceus. Next base: position 2,891,576 of record OU383786.1, on the reverse strand, counting down.
AACTTTTTGGGAGCATCCAGCTCACCAAACAGATTGTAAAACTGTGATGTTACAAGCAAACTTACCTAAAAGGCCAGCTTTCAACAGGATGTCTTTCCAAGCACTGGTAAATATTATTGTAATGGGTTGAATTTATATAATAAGTATGTTATCAGTCCCTGTTGTTAGAGTAATTTTCTTTTTGAGTGGCTTAAAAAACATTGCTCTTAAATGCCTGCACTCCACTGATTATTTTCAGTCTTCCTGTGTCACAGGAATTCCTCTGCCCTTGTAGGCAAAACAGCTCTGGTCCTCTCTGCTGAAACCTGTTTTTACAATCAGCAGGGCAGCTGTGTTGTTTTAGCTGGTTTGTGTGGAGGCAAGGTCTGGGGAGGACACGGTGAGAGGCTCCGGCGAGCGCTGGCCCAGCAGTGCGGCAGCCACAGGTGGGACTGATTCACTCGCCACTGATATTCAGTGCAGGGTCAGTGGTAAGTCAGGGATTTGAGGCTCAGCCTGCCCCGTGGGCTGTTCAGAGTCTGCCCCAGACTTGCAGCAGCATTTCCAGTGCAGTCCTAAACTGCTCTTGCTGTCTCAGAGAACCCTTCTTGAGGATAGCATCTTCCCAAGTGGAGGAGGTGAGTCTTTGGTTGGAGGGGTTGTCACAACAGAGATTCTTGAGGCAACTTAAGGCAACTGTAGGTAGTAAGGCAGCAGGCAGCAGATGAAACCATTAAATCTCCTTGTAATATTCCAGTTCAGATGCAGAAACACATTAGGTCCATATCGATCTTCATTTCTTCAAGAGCTTACGTGGTAAACAGGAGATAATGTCTCCTCTTTAGCCCAATGTTGTGCTCCAGCTGAGCAATACTCCTTCCTCTGCATCTCATCAGGTGTCCGAGCTTATCTTAGTTGGGAGGCAGCTTTGCCTTCCCCCAGGTGCTTTCGAAGCCCTCAGTGCCTGTGAGCTTGGCCAGAGGGATGCTCCTTGTTCCCCAATTCCAGTCAAACCTGCTCCAGAGTAGGGATGGCGAATCCACCGAACAAAGGGGTTTAGGATAGTGGTTATTCCTTCAAAAAGTCTTGCAGATTAAATGCTATTCCTTGGATGACTGGCATTTAACCATAATGCCTGGTGATTTTCCTATCTTGCTTCTTTATGTGAGAAAAGTCTCTTGTGACAGAGGAGCTTTGATAAGAGTAATTGGTAGAAAATACCGGTTTGGCTGTGTATTTGTTTCCTGTCTTTCCTAAGGCTAGTGATCCAGAATTACCCCCCAAGTTTTCCTATATTTAAACAAGTTTAGCAGCTTTTTAATTTAAAATATCTCAAATGATGATTTCAAATGCATAATGGTTGGGTTTGAAGCCTGTCTACAGAGGAGCAAAGACACCTCTTGTCAGAAGAGTCCAACTGCAGAGCCACAGACAAACCACTTCTCCCCAGAGGCTCTTGCAGGTCAGTTTGAAGAGGGGAGGAAGCCTCCACATTTCCCCAACAGTAAACTCATTGCATTATCATTTAATACACAATAGAAATGCTCTCCTTCCCTTGTTGCATTTCAACGCTGAGCTTTCTGGTACTAAAGAAAATCACATGATGAAACAAGGAAAAACAGTTTGGGAAAGTTTTATTTTAAAAGTAGATGTGCTGTAAAAAAACTTTAATATCCTTTTTCATATATATATATTATTTCTCTATCTATTGAAAATATCTCAAAGCAAGCTACCTGACAAAAGGAAAACAAAAGTATGGTATTGGTTTTCCTTGCTTTCCCCCCA